>OY757027.1:1698329-2298329 GCA_963580285.1 Lucinisca nassula | reverse complement strand
TGGTAGGGGTCCACTAGATGAAGCTTCATACCAAATATCAAAGACATGGGCCTTGCGGTTTCTGAGAAGAAGATTTTTAAAGATTTTCCCTATATAAGCCCATGTAAAACCAAAGGGCCCCCGTGCGGGGGCATTTTTAGCTCCAGCATTATAATTTGAACAATCTTGGCAGGGGTCCACTAGATGAAGCTTCATACCAAATATCAAAGACCTGGGCCTTGCGGTTTCAGAGAAGAAGATTTTTCAAGATTTTCCCTATATATGCCCATGTAAAACCAAAGGGCCTCCGTGCGGGGGCATTTTTGGCCCCAGCACTATAATTTGAACAATCTTGGTAGGGGTCCACTAGATGAAGCTTCATACCAAATATCAAAGACCTGGGCCTTGCGGTTTCAGAGAAGAAGATTTTTCAAGATTTTCCCTATATAAGCCCATGTAAAACCAAAGGGCCCCCGTGAGGGGGCATTTTTGGCCCCAGCACTATAATTTGAACAATCTTGGTAGGGGTCCACTAGATGAAGCTTCATACCAAATATCAAAGACCTGGGCCTTGCGGTTTCAGAGAAGAAGATTGTTTAAGTTTTCGGTGAAAAAAAATCTATTTTTGGCTACTGTGACCTATATGTGCAACGGACCGGAACCATTTGAACAACTTTGAAAGGGGACCACCTAAGGATCATTCCTGTGAAGTTTGGTCAAAATCCGATCAGTGGTTTATGAGATGTCGTTTGAAGAAAAGTTTACGGACGGATGGACGCACGCATGCACGCACGCACGCACGACGGACAAAAAGTGATCCCAAAAGCTCACCTTGTCACTACGTGACAGGTGAGCTAAAAAGCACATGCACATCTTCAGACCTATATGAAAACACCTGTAAAGTTTCAAAAGGATTGACCTAGAACTGTAAGAGGAGTTGCGGTAACAAGGTAGCTACTCCCTATACATTTTAACATTAGTAGATCTCAAAAATTGTCTAAGTTGAAAAAGGTGAAATAAGTGAAATAAATTATTTAAGGATAATGAAAAAAGAATATGCACATCTTCAGACCTATATGAAAACACCTGTAAAGTTTCAAAAGGATTGACCTATAACTGTAACAGGAGTTGCGGTAACAAGGTAGCTACTCCCTATACATTTTAACAATAGTAGATCTCAAAAATTGTCTAAGTTAAAAAAGGTGAAATAAGTGAAAAAAATTATTTAAGGATAATGAAAAAAGAATATGCACATCTTCAGACCTACCGGTATATGAAAACACATGTAAAGTTTCAAAAGGATTGACCAAGAACTGTAAGAGGAGTTGCGGTCACAAGGTAGCTACTCCCTATACATTTTAACATTAGCAAATCTCAAAAATTGTCTAAGTTAAAAAAGGTGAAATAAGTGAAATAAATTATTTAAGGATAATGAAAAAAGAATATGCACATCTTCAGACCTATATGAAAAAACCTGTAAAGTTTCAAAAGGATTGACCTAGAACTGTAAGAGGAGTTGTGGTCACAAGGTAGCTACTCCCTATACATTTTAACATTAGTAGATCTCAAAAATTGTCTAAGTTAAAAAAGGTGAAATAAGTGAAAAAAATTATCTAAGGATAATGAAAAAAGAATATGCACATCTTCAGACCTATATGAAAACACCTGTAAAGTTTCAAAAGGATTGACCTAGAACTGTAAGAGGAGTTGCGGTAACAAGGTACCCACTATCAAATATTACAGACAGACAGACAGACAGACAGACGGAATTCCGGACAAGCCAAATCCAATATAGTCCCCACTTTTTCAAAGCGGGGCTATAATAAATATTTCAGGGCTTATAACTTGCTGTTTGATTGTTTTCCTATGTATAAAAGGTTGTATGTTATTGTTGACATTTGCGAATTAGGGACCTGAAAAGTAGATCAGGTTTATAAACGGTCAAAAGACGTATTATAGGTCAGTAGAAGGTATTATAGGTCACTACCTATTATAGCGAGCAGTTATTCAACCCCCTTTATTAGGTTACTAGAATGCCTGGTTGCGGTATAAAGAGGTATTATAGGTCAGTAGAAGGTATTATAGGTCACTACCTATTTTGCGAGCAGTTATTCAACCCCCTTTATTAGGTTACTAGAATGCCTGGTTGCGGTATAAAGAAGTATTATAGGTCAGTAGAAGAAATTATAGGTCACTATCTATTATAGCGAGCAGTTATTCAACCCCCTATATTAGGTTACTAGAATGCCTGGTTGTGGTAGATGTATGATAGGTCAGTAGAAGGTATTATAGGTCACTACCTATTATAGCTAGAAGTTATTCAACCCCCTTTATTAGGTTACTAGAATGCCTGGTTGCGGTATAAAGACGTGTTATAGGTCAGTAGAAGGTATTATAGGTCACTACCTATTATAGCGAGCAGTTATTCAACCCAATTTTTTAGGTTACTAGAATGCCAGGTTGCGGTATAAAGACGTATTATAGGTCAGTAGAAGGTATTATAGGTCACTACCTATTATAGCGAGCAGTTATTTAACCCCCTTTATTAGGCTACTAGAACGCCTGGTTTGCGGTATAAAGACGTATTATAGGTCAGTAGAAGGTATTATAGGTCACTACCTATTATAGCGAGCAGTTATTCAACCCCCTTTATTAGGTTACTAGAATGCCTGGTTGCGGTATAAAGACGTGTTATAGGTCAGTAGAAGGCATTATAGGTCACTACCTATTATAGCTAGCAGTTATTCAACCCCCTTTTTTAGGTTACTAGAATGCCTGGTTGCGGTATAAAGACGTATTATAGGTCAGTAGAAGGTATTATAGGTCACTACCTATTATAGCGAGCAGTTATTCAACCCCCTTTATTAGGTTACTAGAATGCCTGGTTGCGGTATAAAGACGTATTATAGGTCAGTAGAAGGTATTATAGGTCACTACCTATCATAGCGAGCAGTTATTCAACCCCCTTTATTAGGTTACTAGAATGCCTGGTTGCGGTATAAAGACGTATTATAGGTCAGCAGAAGGTATTATAGGTCACTACCTATTATAGCGAGCAGTTATTCTACCCCTTTATTAGGTTACTAGAAAGAATGCCTGGTTGTGGTATAAAGACGTATTATAGGTCAGTAGAAGGTGTTATAGGTCACTACTTATTATAGCGAGCAGTTATTCAACCCCCTCTATTAGGTTACTCGAATGCCTGGTTGCAGTATAAAGACGTATTATAGGTCAGTAGAAGGTATTATAGGTTACTTCCTATTATAGTGAGCAGTTATTCAACCTCCTTTATTAGGTTACTAGAATGCCTGGTTGCGGTATAAAGACGTATTATAGGTCAGTAGAAGGTATTATAGGTCAATTCCTATTATAGCGAGCAGTTATTCATCCCCCTTTATTAGGTTACTAGAATGCCTGGTTGCAGTATAATAAGCACCCAATTTCGTAAAATCATTCTTCGATATAAAAAGATTGGGTACAACATGGATATTATACGACAGACTGCATGTATGGTAGTTAACCCAATCACGGTTGGCAACTTTGCTTCCCTCTTTAATTGCACGCAGGTGGGTCAGGCCTCAGATTCTATGACGGCTCCAACGTAAAGGCTTATTGAGAATTAGAGAGATCTAATTCAAGGTAATGTTGGTTGGTGCCTGATGCTCTGTCTCTGGTCGGGCCCATCGGAGTCTAACTGTTGGTTTTCTTTTGCTCCAGCATTTCAGTGGTTTCTTGCTGTCGAGTCCTCACCGTTGTCTCACCTCTGTGGTTCTTTGATTTTTGTGTTCACGGAGATGTTACACTGATGAGTTAGGAGGCCTTCATGCGGACTGAACAAATTATTTGTCTAAATCGCGACGGAAGTAAGGGCGAGGATTGTGGCCACGTAAAATCGATTTAAGCCCCCCCAGTGGAAATCTTCCACTGACCGAAATCTTCCACTGACCGTTCCAAGGCGGCTCTTCTGTGTCGATTTATTTATGTTGTTGTTTGTTACTTACTGTGTGTATCACTTTTGTCTTTTTATTTTGGATGACCATATGGCCATTTTGTGGGAAAGTAACTGTCCTTATGGCCTTCCTTTGTTTAGGTTTCCATTATGGTCTTGTCGCTTAATGTTTTTATTATTTCCCTTAGGTGTCTTTTATGGGTGGAGTAAGTTAATTGTATCGATTCCTGATCTTTGTTTTACTTCTACTCTAATCTCTACATACAGCCTATCTTTATTTTATAGATGCATTATACCTCCTTTAATGGAATTGTTTTGTTTGAAATGAGGTTTAACACCCCCTTCAACACTATTTAGATCATTTTGGAGACATTGCTTCAAATTTTGATGGAGTTTTATCCGACATTGAGATGTAATGACATCACAAGCCCTGCCGTCCAATGAAAAACACAAGGCCTATATGCACTGGATGGTCTGACTCGCAGCACTTTTCTTGGGCAGGCTTAGTCCTTCCAAATGGTTTACCTGTACTCATGTGTGGTCAGTTTCAGCTCTGCGTGGAAGCACCCTGCAGCCCATCTATTTCTCCAAACCCCGGGACTTTGAATAACCTTCAGTAGCTCAGATTAATCAAGTTTTCTGGGTCACAAATATGTTCAAGCCATTGAATTTTCACTGCACACTATAGTAGCTTTATAACATGATTGTAACCTACGGAATTACAGAGTCAACTGCATGGATATCTAAAAGGTTGAAAGGCTGTCAAGAAACAAGTGCTTCGCGTTACAAACAAAGAGGCGAAGTAAGTTAAATGAGGGGAAAAGACCAGTGCTAAATATAATATATAGGTGCTGCCATAATGTATGAAGGTTAGTGTTGCATGCTGTATACAAACTTTTATTCAACATCCTTAATGAAAACCAGACACTACCATTCTATGGACGCTTCCAGCAGTTAAATTGATTGATTGACATGAGGTTTAACGTCCCCGTCAACACTGTACAGCCTACCTTTATTTTATGGATACATTATACCTCCTTTTATGGATTTGTTTTGTTTGTATTGAGGTTTAACATTCTCGTCAGCACTGTATAGGTCATTTTGGAGATGTTGCTTCCAATTTTGCGGGACTTTTACCCTACATTCAGATGAAATGACATCTCAAGCCCTGTCGCCTAATAAAACCAATAGGGTTTATAAGCATGGTCCGACTCTCACCGCTTTGCCTGGACAGGCTTATATCCTTTAAGCGATTTACCAGTACTCATGTGCCGTCAGTTTCAGCTCTGCGTGGAAGCATCATGTAGCCCTCTATTTCTTCAAGCCCCGATGGGTGGGGGCTGCCCAGCAGTTGGAGGAAAACATGTTGAAAGAAAGAAAGATTGCCACTGACTGGTGGGTTCTAAAGTATAAGCTATTTTAATTAAAAAAAAAAAAAAAACAATGTGATATCCAAAGAAAGATGTAAAGAACAGACCATAAGGAAAACACACCTATATGATTTTGACCCCATTGAACCCGACTTTTTTTTTTTGGTTTTGGTTTTCCAGCCCTTTCAAGATTGTTTCACTCATATCGAGCCGATCATTAATCAGAGGTGGCCAAAAACCGGAGTACCCGGAGAAAAACCACCTGACCTTCCGTTGCAGAACTTGGCGTCTCACAACCAAACTTTTGTATAGTAAAACTGAGGTTTTCAGGGGGTATACCTTATTTTTCTTATTTCTGCTTTAAAATATAGATTGTGGGTACTCGTTAGAACCGCCTCACTGAGGCGGTTCTAACGAGTACCCACAATCTGCGCCTCACTGAGGCGGTTCTAACGAGTACCCACAATCTGTATTTTGAGCAGAAATAAGAAAAATACCAAGTGAGGCGGTTCTAACGAGTACCCACAATCTATATTTTAAAGCAGAAATAAGAAAAATACCACAATTTTTCATCTGAAAACTTTCATTTTTTTTGGCAGTATAGTTTACCATGCATTTGTATAGGCGTGTTTCTGTAATGATTGCTTGTAGGAGAAAACAGATTTGAAGTTTCACACCACTACACTAAAAACTGAGAGAAATATCACAATTTTTCATCTAATTTTTTTTTCCAACACTAAATTTAACAAGAGGGCCCAGAGGGCCCTGAATCGCTCACCTGAGAATCAGTGTCTCTAGTACATTCTTGGCCCAAGGGCTATACTAGGTGAAGCTTCATACCAAACATCAAAGACCTGAGCCTTGTGGTTTCAGAGATGAAGATTTTTAAATATGTTCCCTATATAAGTCTATGAAAAATCAAAGGGCCCCGGGGTTGTGGGCATTTTTGGCCCCAGGGCTATAATTTGAACAATCTTGGTAGAGGTCCACTAGATGAAGCTTCACACCAAATATCAAAGACCTGAGCCTTGCAGTTTCAGAGAAGATTTTTAAAGATTTTCCCTGTATAAGCCTATGTGAAACCAAAGGCCCCCCAGGGTGGGGGCATTTTTGGCCCCAGGGCTATTATTTGAACAATCTTGGTAGAGGTACACTAGGTGAAGCTTCACACCAAATATCAAAGACCTGGGCCTTGCGGTTTCAGAGAAGATTTTAAAGATTTTCCCAATATAAGCCTTTGTAAAACCAAAGGCCCAGGGGGCGGGGACATTTTTAGCCCCAGGGCTATAATTTGAACAATCTTTGTAGACGTCCACTAGATGAAGCTTCACACCAAATATCAAAGATCTGAGCTTTGCAGTTTCAGAGAAGAAGATTTTTAAAGATTTTCCCTGTATAAGCCTATGTAAAACCAAAGGCCCCCGGGGCGGGGGCATTTTTGGCCCTAGGGCTATAATTTGAACAATCTTGGTAGAGGTCCACTAGGTGAAGCTTTACACCAAATATCAAAGACCTGGGCCTTGTGGTTTCAGAGAAGAAGATTTTTAAAGATTTTCCCTATATAAGCCAAATATCACACCAAATATCAAAGACCTGGGCCTTTTGGTGTCAGAGAAGCAGATTTTTAAAGATTTTCCCTATATAAGCCTATGTAAATCCAAAGGCCCCAGGGGCGGGGGCATTTTTGGCCCTAGGGCTATAATTTGAACAATCTTGGTAGAGGTCCACTAGATAAAGCTTCACACCATATATCAAAGATCTGAGCCTTGCAGTTTCAGGGAAGAAGATTTTTAAAGATTTTCCCTGTATAAGCCTATGTAAAACTAAAGGCCCCCGGGGCCGGGCATTTTTGGCCCCAGGGCTATTATTTGAACATTCTTGGTAGAGGTCCACTAGGTGAAGCTTCACACCAAATATCAAAGACTTTGGCTTTGTGGTTTCAGAGAAGAAGATTTTTTAAAGATTTTCCTTATATAAGCCTTTGTAAACCCAAAGTCTCCGGGGCGGGGGCATTTCTGGCCCAAGGGCCATAATTTGAACAATCTTGGTAGAGGTCCACTAGATGAAGCTTCATACCAAATATCGAAGACCTGGGCCTTTCGGTTTCAGAGAAGAAGATTTTTAAAGCTTTTCCCTGTATAAGCCTATGTAAAACCAAAGGCCCCCGGGGCGGGGGCATTTTTGGCCCTAGGGCTATAATTTGAACAATCTTGGTAGAGGTCCACTAGGTGAAGCTTTACACCAAATATCAAAGACCTGGGCCTTGTGGTTTCAGAGAAGAAGATTTTTAAAGATTTTCCCTATATAAGCCTATGTAAATCCAAAGGCCCCCGGGGCGGGGGCATTTCTGGCCCAAGGGCCATAATTTGAACAATCTTGGTAGAGGTCCACTAGATGAAGCTTCATACCAAATATCGAAGACCTGACCCTTTCGGTTTCAGAGAAGAAGATTTTTAAAGTTTTCATTTTAAAAATCTATTTTCAGCTCCTGTGACCTAGACTTGCAATGGACCGGAACCATTTGAACAACTTTGAAAGGGGACCACCTAAGGATCATTCCTGTGAAGTTTGGTTAAAATCTGATCAGTGATTTAGGAGGAGATGTCATTTGAAGAAAAAGTTTACGCACGCACACACGCACGTCGGACAAAAAGTGATCCCAAAAGCTCACCTCGTCACTACGTGACAGTTGAGCTAACAATGAAAAGGCATGTTTTCGCACACAAAAAGCTTGAAGCCTTGTCACGCCAGTTCCACTCTGGAGTCCCCCGGGAGGACCTGTATGCTGATGACGTTGTCATCATAGCTAAATCCCTTTAGGAATGTGTCAGGAGGCTCTTAACTTGGAAAGACGCAATGAAGGGGAAAGGGCTGAGAGTGAATGCAGGAAAGAGAAAGATCATGATCTGTGGTACAGGTCTGGACCTCTTGCAGAGTACAGGCTACTTCCCATGCGCTGTATGTCGCACTGGAGTGGGCAGCAACAGTATCTTTTGTAATGGCTGCAAGTTCTGGGTGCACAAGAAATGCAGTGGGCTCAAACACCTGATAGAGTACGCTGATTACAGGTGTACATGGAGGAATGTCAAGCCACAGGACACTGGCACCATCAGGTCCAGTGAGTTACTTGAGCGTCTTGGCACTGAGGACCTGGACCTCATCCTGAGAGAGAGAAGGCTTCGCTGGTATGGACATGTGGAACGCTCCAACGGTGCAGTCAAGACTGCCTGTGACATACAGGTAGATGGAAAGCGGGGGCCTGGAAGGCCCAAGATGACCTGGAAGCAGCTAACAGAAAGAGATTGCAGAGAATGGAAGCTCTCTGCTATCGATCCTCATAACAGACAAACCTGGAGATCTGGTGTAAGATCTGCCATGCGTGCAGCAAGCCAGCTACCTGGAAAGGGGCCCATTTATGTGGACGTTGACCCTGTACCTGCACGTTAATCAAAAATCCGTTGATGATGATGATGATGAATGAATAGGCATGTTTTTGTAATGCAATGCACATTCTTTTGTCTGAACTGACAACTGCTCTTCTTGAATCAGCAAAGGGAGAGAAAGATTGTAGAAGACTAGATTCATGATAAATCTCCACAAAGAAGAAATTATTAACCCTTATCTTGCTGTCCATGACAACCCCTATCTTTGCAAACAGTATAGATCCAGATCAAATGGCTTCTGAAGAAGCCTTATCTTGCTGTTCACAACAACCCCTATCTTTGCAAACAGTGTAGATCCAGATCAAATGGCTTCTGAAGAACCCTTATCTTGCTGTTCACGACAACCCCTATCTTTGCAAACAGTGTAGATCCAGATCAGATGGCTTCTGAAGAAGCCTTATCTTGCTGTTCATGACAACCCCTATCTTTGCAAACAGTATAGATCCAGATCAGATGGCTTCTGAAGAAGCCTTATCCTGCTGTTCACGACAACCCCTATCTTTGCAAACAGTGTAGATCCAGATCAGATGGCTTCTGAAAAAGCCATCAGATCAGGATCTACACTGTTTGGCATTCAGTTTATGAATTTGTAGCAATAAATTACATCAAGTAATTTGATTTGTTGATGGACAGAAATGGGTGTGGCTTAAATGAATATTCAGCAAGATAAGGGTTAAAAGAGCATATGGCCAAATTACAATTCCAGTGTGAAGTCTAATGTAAACCTATAGAAAACAATGTAGTTCATACTTCCATGAACACATCCAGTCACGATTTTCAATGATGTCAAGTGATGTCTGTCTAAACCATGGTTCTCTATGGGCGTCGGTGACGTAAATGCTGTTCCGCTCTTTTTAAAAAAAACAGCATGTAAATGCTTTTCAGCTTTAAAAGTTTTCCCTTTCAGCATTTTTCACCCAATGATGAGGGGCAAAAAATGTAAATATATAAAAAATAAACTTAATTTTTCTCCTTTTCATGAAAGTATGAACGACAGCGGGTCGCTAGCAAAGTTTACAACTTTGCATGCGACCCACTGCGTTCATACTTTCAAGAACAACAGTGTGTGTGTGTGTGAGTGTGAATTTGGGTTTAACGTCGCTTTCAGCAATTTTTCAGTCATATCACGACGGTGTCTGGTTGTGACAGGGAGCTCAATGCTCACTTTATAGTGCTGCCTCACTGAAGTATCATGTCCCAGACACATTACATGATACCACACCCAGTCACATTATCCTGACACTGGGTCGACCAGTCCTAGCTCTACCCCGTAAATCTGAGTGCCAAGCGAGGAGCAGCTAGTACCATTTTTAACGACTTTGGTATGTCACGGCCCGGGATCGAACCTATGACCTCCCATTCCCAGGAGCGGACACTCTACCAACTGAGCTATCGGGGCCGGTTTCATGGACAGCAGAAAAATAAAATTCATTTCTTAACCCTTGTCCTGCTGAGCCCGGATACGTCTGATCTTTCCAACAATGCAGATCCAGATCAGATGGCTTCTGTATTTGTTGCAATAATTTGCATCAAGAAATCTGATTGGTTGATAATCAGTGGTGGGTGTGGCATATTTAAATATTCAGCAGGTGAAGTGTTAAAAATTTACATTCTCAGTGCATTTACACAAAAACCACTACAGTTTACTTCTCTGAAGCAATGTTGTACATACTCAACTGAATAACTTGAGTCATATGACGTCAGTGACTTAAAAATAAACAATGGTTCTCTTCAGTATGATTGGACGATGGCGACGTTGTAGCACTTGTAGCGTCTGTTTTGCTGTGAGGAATTTAAGTGCAATTTTGCTTTTATTTTAGGCCTTAAACAAGGTTTTTTCAACATATGATTGAAGGTAAATAATGTAAATTTAAGTAATAAAGGTTATTTATTTAACATTTGTCAAATTATTAGCAACATGGGGTCAGGAGCAAAGTTTGAGCGAACCTCTTCCCCGGGGTTCACTTAAACTTTGCGTGTGAACTGATATTGTTCATAATTCAGTGAACATTAAATAAACTAGAGCTGTCAGTGAAACTGACTAGGGCCCCGGCAGCGCTATCAGAAATTTGTGGACGGACAGACGGACAGACAGACGGACGGACAGAGTGATTACTATAGGGCACCCACACTTTCAGTGCGGGGCCCTAATGATGTTCATTTCTTAAGTGAATACGGTAATCAGTAAGCCACCAAAAGAGACCCCACCAATTGGGGCTTGAAGAAATAGACGGGCTGCATGATGCTTCCGCGCAGAGCTGAAACCAACCCGCACATGAGTAGAAGATCTAAACCTGCCCAGGCAATGCGGTGCGAGTCGGTCCGTCCATGCTTATAAAGCCTATTGGTTTCATTGGGGGGCAGGGCTTGAGATGTTGTTTCATCTCAAAGTCGGGTAAAAGTCCCACAACATTGGAAGCAACATCTCCAAAATGACCTTTAGTGTTGACGGGGGCGTTAAACCTCAAATCAAACAAACAAACAAACAAAGCTCCAAACAATACACATGTACACGTTAAACCCAATCTACATTTAATCGCCGAGATCGAACGCATGTAAAATCGAATAACCAGAAATCAGGATACCTTGGACTGAAACTTCACACCCTTCTTGCTAGGATGTGTCAGAACATACCCCGAACAGATCAACAGACAGGTCATCATCTGTAAGTAAATAAGAGCATTTTATATAATACAGTAGAACTTTGATTCCTCAAGCACCGATGGCTCGTTTACCATGGCTGAGTCGAACCCGTTCTTGAGTCCCTGGCCAAATCTTATAAATAAGAATCAGTGAGGGACAATTTGGGAGAATTTAGTCTTTCATCTTGCAAATGTATGCTGTGTGTACTCATTAGAATCGCCTTGATGAGGCGATTCTTATGGGTACACACAGCATACATTTTAAGTGATTCTAATGAGTACACACAGCATACATTTTAATATAGAACATAGATTAGTTTGATTTGAGGTTTAACGTCCCCCTCAACACTGTAAAGGTCATTTTGGTGATGCTGTTTCCAACTTTGTGGGACTTTTACCCGACATTGAGATGAAATGACATCTCAAGCCCTGCCGCCCAATGAAACCAATAGGATTTATAAGCATAGGGTTTATAAGACTCGCACCACTTTGCCTGGGCAGGCTTAGATCCTCTAATTGGTTTACCAGTACTCGTTTGCGAGTCGGTTTCAGCTCTGCATGGAAGCATCATGCAGCCCATATATTTCTTCTAGCCCTGATGGGCGGGGGGCAATATAGAACATAGAAAAGATGTCAAGAGTTATCTTGTTATGCCTGCGAGAGGAATTCTCATTGGCTCGAGCTACCCCTGCGTTGTACAGATTTTCAAGGTCCCAGTGGTGTTCGAGCCATTGAAGTTCGTCTGTATATGTGACTCCTGTAAAAATCCTAAAACTTCAGACACCTTGGTGACTTGCTGTAATTCTCCTAAATTTTTTACAATTTTGTTTCAAAATCCAAAAAGGAGTCCAAAAGGTGCAAACAGATTGGCAAACAGTGTAGACCCTTATCAGATTGCTCCTTCAGGACCAGTCTAATCTGGGAGTGCACTGTTCACTTAGGCCTATCTGTCCTAATACTTAAAATCAATGCAGTATCTGCTCACCCAAGTGTGCAAAAAATTCATCGAGGTACAAAATTCAACCGATATTAAGGTGCTCAAGAATTTTGCCGTTGATGCCATAAAAAGCAGTACAATAAATATCTTGCCGAATAACTTAATTACCCACATCCATTTCTTACTATCATCCAATCAGATTACAAGATATAATGTTTTTGTTCAAATTAAAAAACTGAATGACAGTGTAGATCCTGATCAGATGGCTTCTCTACACTGTTCGTAAAGGTAGAGGTCATCCTAAACAGCAGATAAAGGTTAAGATTTGATACCGAAAATGTCGTGAAACATTGATGCAACTTTTACTTATACAGAAATACATGTGTGCACTCTCTACATACATGAACTACATAAGCCCCCGCCCATAGGGGCTTGAAGAAATATATGGGCTGCATGATGCTTCCACGCAGAGCTGAATCCGGCCCGCACACTAGTACTGGTAAACCGCTTAGAGGATCTAAGCCTGTCCAGGAACCGCGGTGCGAGGCGGACCGTCCATGCTAATAAACCCAATTGGTTTCATTGGGCGACAGGGCTTGAGATGTCATTTCATCTCAATGTCTGGTAAAACTCCCACAAAATTGGAAGCAACGTCTCCAAAATGACCTTTACAGTGTTGACGGGGACGTTAAACCTCAAATCAAACAAACAAACAAACATGAACTACATAGAGGATCCTACATGAGTGTTCATATATTATTGGATTTATTAAACAAGTTGAGGAAGAGGGATAAAAAGCGAGGCTTTGCCAAGCATTTTATCCTTTTTCCTCAATAAGATTAATAAATTTAATAATACATGAACATGAATGCAAGATTCCATTTATCATATGGCATTTAAAATGCATTTGATTAACGATTTTGTAAAAAAATGTCAATATTCTGCCATTAGTAAACGCGATGATGTTAAGAACGTCGTATATGTAACATTACGGCGAGTATCTAACTAATTTGCATATTTAATCCACTAGTGGATTATCGAATTTATTACATGGCGTTATTGCATTCTCAGACGTGACGTCATATGATAAATGTAATTTAACATGAATACTGACGCTGTGATCAATGTTTTCATTTTTATATGCGTTTTTTTTTTTTTTTAAATGGTGTATACAGTAAAACCTGTCTTAGTGGCCACCTCTATTAAGCAAGCAACCTGTATTAAGCAAGCAGGCTCTCAGTTCCCAAATATGGCAAATGTGTTAAATTTCACCTGTATTAAGCAAGCACCTGCCTTAAGCAAGCACATTTTGGTTATCCCTTAGGTGCTTGCTTAATACAGGTTGGACTGTATATATATTAATGTCATCATGGGCATGCATCTGGATGTCAGTCCATCCTTCCTTCCATCTGTCATAAACCTTGTGGATGCAAGTACTTTTTTTTATATCTGGACTTACATGTATGGTGACCAGACTTGGTACACATATTGCTTAGGGACAGCAGATGTGCATGAGGGTTTCCAAATTTTGATCTGAACCCCTGGGATCATGGGGTGAGGTCAAAGGTCAAATTTTCAAGAAAATGCTTCTGAATGCAACCACTTTTTATTAAATTGCTCTAAGGTGACCAAACTTGGTACACATATTGCTTAGGTTATATGCAGATGTGCATGAGGGAACAAAAAACAGGCCTCATACTGACCAAGTATTTCCAAGCCTGAAAGGCCCGATTATACAGCCTTGACCCTTATCTTGCTGAACGCGACAGCCATTACCTTTGCAAACAGTGAAGATCCAGATCAGATGGCTTCTTCAGAAGCCATCTGATCAGGATCTACAGTTTGCAATGCAGTTTGTGAGTTATATCAAGTAATTTGACTGGTGAATAGTCAGAAAAGGGTGTGACTAAATAACTTTTTTTCAGCAGGATAAGTGTTAAATAGTCATTTTAAACAGAGTATAGGAAGAAAAATCTAAATCTAAAAGCCTGAAATCAAGGAAAAAATCAAGCTTTAAAAGCCTGAAATCCTGCATATGCCTTAAAAATATGAGGCCTGAATAAAATACATAAATTACAGATACACCTCAACCATTAAATACCTGTAACCATGGTAACCACTGCCATTGTTGGTGTCAGAAGCTGAAATCATTTTGGTAAAACAACCAAACAGAATTGCATTTACACCGGCCCCCGCCCCCGGGCCTTGAAGAAATATATGGGCTGCATGATGCTTCCATGCAGAGCTGAAGCCGACCCACACACGAGTACTGGTAAACCCCTTAGAGGATCTAAGCCTGCCCAGGCAAAGCGGTGTGTGTAGGACCGTCCATGCTTATAAACCCTATTGGTTTCATTGGGGGACAGGGCTGGAGATGTCATTTCATCACAATGTCGGATAAAAGTCCCACAAAATTGGAAGCATCGTCTCCAAAATGACCTATACAGTGTTGACAGGGACGATAAACCTCAAATCAAACAAACAAAACAAAAGGTATCCATACTTTCTTATTGAGATGTAAACAATACAAAGATACGGGGATCCAGTTTGGACTGTGTTATAATGCACTGTGCTGTCTTTAGTGCATTTAGGCTATCTTTTCAGAACTGATGCATAAATCAAAATCTGATTTCTGGATCTGAATCATGTGTATACATGTATTTTATTACACCACAACCTTGTTATAACACTGTTATAACATGGTTTTGGATAACACAGTTTCAAGACGGATCACAAAAATGTATGGATTATATAGAAAAATGACCATAAATGGTCATTTTTCTATATAATCTATACATTTTCTTTGCATATAACACGGTTGGTTAACTAACACGGTTTCTGCTTCGAACCCCATTAATAGTGTTATGTAACTATTTTTATGACAGCTTAACCCTTGTCCTGCTGAGCCCAGGTATGCCTTACCTATCAAACAATGTAGATCCAGATCAGATGGCTTCTGAAGAAGCCATCTGATCAGGATCTGCATTGTTTGTCATTCAGATTATGAATTTGCTGCAATAATTTGCTTCAAGTAATCTGATTGGTTGATAATCAGTAGTGGGAGTGGCATATTTAAGCTCAGGACAAGGGTTAAGTTACTTTTCACTTTTATCATGTTTATTGAACTAATTGGGAATTAGGTGGATAAAAACCGGAGTCGAAGAAAATAATCTGTCACCACCTGACCTTCTGCTGCTCTAGGAGATACATACAGTGTATATCATCCATTATCACAGGTTATTTACTTACAATAGCCATTGTCCAGAGAAAGCTGGTCACTACTGTGCTGCCCTAGGAGATATGTATATCACAGGTTATTTACTTACAATAGCCACTGTCCAGAGAAAGCTGGTCACTATTGTGCTGCCCTAGGAGATATGTATATCACAGGTTATTTACTTACAATAGCCATTGTCCAAAGAAAGCTGGTCACTATTGTGCTGCCCTAGGAGATATGTATATCACAGGTTATTTACTTACAATAGCCATTGTCCAAAGAAAGCTGGTCACTATTGTGCTGCCCTAGGAGATACGCATATCACAGGTTATTTACTTACAATAGCCATTGTCCAGAGAAAGCTGGTCACTATTGTGCTGCCCTAGGAGATATGTATATCACAGGTTATTTACTTACAATAGCCATTGTCCAAAGAAAGCTGGTCACTATTGTGCTGCCCTAGGAGATACGCATATCACAGGTTATTTACTTACAATAGCCATTGTCCAGAGAAAGCTGGTCACTATTGTGCTGCCCTAGGAGATATGTATATCACAGGTTATTTACTTACAATAGCCATTGTCCAGAGAAAGCTGGTCACTATTGTTGAGTCTGTAGACTTTGAAACCAACCAGTAGGAGAAGACCCAGAGCAGGAGCAGAAGGCCAGTCATCTGGATCATGTTCACATGAACATCATCAAGTACGCCTTCAGCCTGGAAAGTAAAAAACGTTTTATTTAAGGGGAATGGGAACAACTTCAGGGCAGACAACTCCTGCAAAAGAATTTTTGTCTACCATATCAATAGGGGTCAACTCTTAAATGAAAGAATTTGCTCCTACAAAGCAAATTCTTTCCTTTAATAGTATACCTTTTTTTCGGAGAGATTGAGCCTATATAATATCGAACAGGAAGTCCTGATAGTAAGTTATCTTCCTTTTACACATGGTGAAATTGAGAAAGTTCAGAATAGAGCTGCTAGATTTGTAATGTTTGTTCAGGCAATTACTGCTTTGAAACTGGGAGCATGATTGGAATACTTGGAAAATTAAAATGGGAGTCTCTCAAGAAAAGGAGAAAAGACAGTCGGCTAATCCTTTTATACAAAGGTCTAAAGGATGCTGCCAGCATTCCAACAGATGACCTTGTTCCCCCAGCTAGACATTGCAGAAATCACCATTCGTTGGCATTTCAGACCCTTACTGCAACGGTGCGTTGAACAACCGGAAAGGACCTAATAACCGGAACGGACCTATTTTCGGCCTAATTTTCATTTTTCTAAGTATTTGTTCGTATCTGATTCCCAATATTCATATAAATATTATATCCATACATAAAGTTAATTGGTTTCACATCAAGGGAAGCGATGAAAACCCTGCCGAAATATTGTATTCTATTCTATTATCGAGGAAATATTAGACAATTCCGATTGGGCCGCTCAAGTTAAAAGACACAATTCATGACCACAATAATAACAAATTAGATACCCGTACAGCATCAGCAACAGGACGACCAGATGTTAATAACATCAATTAAACAAGTAAAAAATTGCTCCATGTTGGAGCAAATGAGGAAGCGCTGCGGAAAACAACTTTTGTTTCCTTTAATTTCATTAAATGATTACATAATTTTGCATGTCTTTAAAGGGTTGACTTAATTCAAAAGAAAAAAATAGGAAAGGTTTTCTAAGGCCATTCTCAACTGAGGGCAGTGCAAATCATCAACAGAGATGGTGGAACAAGACTATGAAACATCGCAAGCAGGTCATAAAGAGCATTTTGCCGCAAATAAGCAACCAAATACTTTAGTCATTTTGAGATCTATCTGTCACCAGTCAATGACACATTACCTGATTGTTCATTATCATCCCCTCGCAGCAAAGTTGCGGTAGGGATATACAATGTAGCACAGCAGCCTTGCGTCCATGTGTGTGTGTGTGTTTGTGTCTTTGATATTTGGTATGCAGCTTCATCTAGTGGTCCTCTACTAAGATTGTTCAAATTATAGCCCTGAGGCCAAAAATGCCCCCCCCCCCCCCTCGGGGCCCTTTGGTTTTACCTAGGCTTATATAGGGAAAATCTTTAAAAATCTTCTTCTCTGAAACCGCAAGGCCCAGGTCTTCGGTATTTGGTATGAAGCTTCATCTAGTGGACCTCTACCAAGATTGTTCAAATTATAGCCTTGGGGCCAAAAATGCCCCCGCCCCGGGCCCTTTGGTTTTACATAGACTTATATCCCCGTTAGCACTATTTAGATCATTTTGGAGACGTTGCTTCCGATTTTGTGGGACTTTTAAAATTAATTTGGATGAAATGACATCTCAAGCCCTGCCACCCAATGAAATATCTTTAAATTGCTTTCTTTTATCGACGGATTCATTTATCGCACCTAGTGTGTGTATAACGAGATTAACCCCTGGCGTTCCTTAATTACTGTTGTTCTTTATTGACACCTGAATTAATTGCTCAAATAACCGGATTATAGTTTTTTTGTAATTCAATAAGATATTTTACTGATGCTATAAAATAATAACATATTGAAAACAAAATAATATTAAATTTAGAAACTTGTGTCATGAAAACAAGCGTGTACCGTTTCTCAATGTTGGGATGTCCTGCGGGGTAGGGGTGGTCATGTCATATTCCCTTATATGCTGGGGAAACACATAATCTCTGTGTTCATTACATGTTTTAATGTTGTTTTTGAACAGTTTCTCAATTATGTGCTATCTCTATGTTCATTATCTCTGTGTTCAATACATGTTCAGTTTAGTGCTGTTTTTGATGTATTTCTCCTGTATGTGAAGAAATATGACATTATGCGTGTGCCGTTTCTCATTGGACTTTTACCCGACATTGAGTTGAAATGACATCTCAAGCCCTGTCGCCCAATGAAACCAATAGGGTTTATAAGCATGGACGGTCCGACACTCACACCGCTTTGCCTGGGCAGGCTTAGATCCTCTTAAGCGGTTACCAGTACTCGTCTGTGGGTCGGATTCAGCTCTGCGTGGAATCATCATGCAGCCCATATATTTCTTCAATCCCCGATAGGCGGGGGCCTTATCTCCGTGATCAATACATGTTCAGTTTAGTGTTGTTTATGACGTATTTCTCTCGTATGTAAAGGGATATGACATGAAGCGTGTACCGTTTCTCAATTTTGGGATGCCCGGTGGGGTAGGGCGGTCATGTTGTATTCCTTTATATGCCGGGGAAACACACCATCTCCGTGTTCATTACATGTTTTAGTGTTGTTTTTGATGTGTTTCTCTTGTATGCGAAGGAATACGACATGAAGCATGTACCTTTTCTCAATGTTGGGATGCCCGGCGGGGTAGGGGCGGTCATGTCATATTCCCTTATATGCCGGGGAAACACACTGTCTCCATGTTTATTACATGCTGTTATATTGTTTTTGAACTTTCTCAATTATGTGCCTTCTCTAACTTCATTATGTCTATATTCATGTAATGCTACATTTAGTGCTGGTTTCGATATATTAGAGAGGATAGGTTAAAGTAGGAATATTAAATTGATAATACAACCCATTAAAATTCTTGTCGCAAGAGGGGTATCTCCGCATTATGAAAACACGCTTAATTATATTGAAAAAAAAAATACACCAAATAAAAAACAAAAGTGGTACTTTTCTGAATTATATAAAATCTGAAGTTTTTTTTATGGTCAAAACAGAGATTGTTGGCACTCGTTAGAACCGCATCGGCGAGAACTCACAATCTATGATTTTAAACAGAAATAAGAAAAATATCGTTTACCACCTGGATCCCCAGTTTTACTTTCTAAAAGTGGGGCTTAAGTGGGTAAAAACTACATAGGCGTGTGTTCGTGATGATGCGACATACCATACCATTGATAGAGTAAATATCGCAGCAGGTATAATAGTGTCGTATAAATTAAGCATAAAAGCTTAAAAAGTGTATAGACTATTCAACTGTTGTAGAATTAGCTTAGAGCTTATACGCTGTCTGGTCTGGTGCTACAATAGTTAAGCACTGTTCTAAGATCTCTTTTGATAAATAAAGCTTTTAAGAGACCTATTGCGCTATATACTGGTACCGTTTTCTGCTATAAAAACATGGGCCAATTTCCTTGACAAAAAATGTCAAATACAGATTGTAACATATGGTGTTTTGGGGAACTTCCATAAACATTTTAATAGCAAATAGAACGGGGGGATGAAAAAAAAGGTCAGTTCTGGTTTTTGCAGGTCTGTTCCGGTTATTGCAGGTCCGTTCCGGCTAGTAAACGCACCCTTACTGCAAGAACTGACATTTATAAAGAGTCGTTCTTCCCCAGAACCATAAGAGATTGGAATGCCCTTCCCAATTCGATCATTCCGACAGCTGAAGGTGCTGATGATTGTGTAGCTAAATTTAACTCGTTGGTTAGAGCTAGGGACTAACTTCCCACATCACAGGTCCTGGTCACAGTGGTGTATGAATGTCATTTGACTAGTGATGTGCGATATTATCGGTATATCGGTATATCGTGATACAGTTCAGAAAAAAATCATATCACAATACGGTCCGCCAATACCCATATTTTCGATATTTTCTTTTTTTATCCATTTTTCATATTTTCTTTCATAACTGATCGGTAAATACAGCTCAGTCTGTCAGTCTTTTGGAGTCCTTAAATACGGCAAAACTAGACCAGTAAGTAAATCGCAATAATTGCTGCACTGTCAATTCAGAGACAGACCATCTGTGTATTTATTACGGTTCAAGTATGACACTATTCTTAATCCCTGTCATAAAATTGCCACCCTGCGGTGCGTGTCGATAAGGTGTGAAAATATGGTCAAGTTATGTCTCTAATTGGCTTTTATCCTCCAATCACAAAATTTAATCCACAATCAATGTGAAAATGATTTAATCGCTCCTCAGACAATTAGCTACATCTAACGGTAGATATTTGCATAATTAAAACGGAATTTTCTATGATCTCATGAATGGTTATGTTTTGGCGCCAAATAGCAAACGCTGGGCGGGAAAAGTCGAAAGCTGTTGTTGGTTATATTGACACGGAGCTTCTGGGGATAATTCGGGAGCTCTGCAAAGCGCTGGTTTTCTATCCACCTCTATTCACAACCGTTTAGCTAACGAGAAAAGGCTTTTTACCGGTTCCAAACATTTTTTTTATGAAAGAGATACACACAATGACATTAAACATGTATGGGGGTGCTAGCGTCGGATGACGTAATTTACCGATCGCATGCAGAAAAATGGTAGCGGTGGTTTGTGGGCGGCGATTTATATCAATTCAAAAATCACCGATCGGCTTTTTCCGTATGTCTGGTCTTCGCCGGACATTGCCAGAAAAAAAGCCTGCAGTCCATGACCTCGGCTATAAAACGGGGTCATTTTGGAGGGAAAAATCCTCGTCATATAGCCGAATTTTTACGGTAGGCCGAGCTGGGATTTCGGTGAATCACGCGGCTGTTGTTGTTGTATACGTCGCTTTAGTGTAAAGCCGCCCAGCATTTACAAGATTGTGTAATAGAGTGAAAACCAAAACAAACTTTACCATGGCCAACTACCGATATCTAGCAACATTTCAGGTTGCAAAAGATGACAGTCACAAATAAAGTGACTGAGGCCATCAATCTAATACAACATTTAATAGCACTTTCAGATAGTATCTTTATTTCCCCTAATAACATTGGGACAATTCTTTTAAGTACCTTAGTTTTGTAAGTAGGTTAAATGATATTTACCCATGAAAACTCCCTTCTCTTTTCCATATATATTGTGGTTTTCCAATTACCAGTGTGTTTCGGATTGCTACATAATATATCGTGATACGTATCGTGATACGCAGTAACCGTATCGCAATATATCGTGATACGAAAATTCTGACAATACCCATCCCTACATTTGACGTGTCACCAGTAACAACTCTGATCCAGAATCAGAATTGTTACTGATTCTGACTAACCACTCTATATATTTTGTTTGTCGAAGATCAGCCTGTGCTTTTGCTATCTTCGCTCATTTGAAGCCTTTAATAGGTCAGAAAACAGTGCTTTTTCGAACTGCGTAGACTCGGAGATCAGCCTATGCTTTTGCTATCTTCGCTCATTCAGTTTTTAATAGCTCAGAAAACAGAGGGCTTTTCAAACTGTGTAGACTCTGATCACAATGAACAGATTTACAGGTTATTAAATCTTTGAAGGTATCACAACGACAGATGCAGGCTGATCATATAAAATAATAACATCGTTCAGTCTTTAATAGCTCAGAAAACAGGGGGCTTTTTCAAACTGTGTAGACTCTGATCACAATGAACAGATTTATAGGTTTTTAAGTCTTTGAAGGTATCACAACAACAGATGCAGGCTGATCATAAAAATAATTACATCGTTCAGTTTTTAATAGCTCAGAAAACAGATGGCTTTTTCAAACTGTGTAGACTATGATCACAATGAACATAGGTATTATAGGTATAGGTTATTAAGTCTTTGAATGAATCTTAACGACAAATGCAGGCTGATCATATATAATAATTAGGCTACATTTAGCAAATATTTCGCATGCTGTTCTCAAAATGTGCGTGTCATTGATACTAGTACAGTAGAATTCCGCTTAAAGACCACTCCTATATTAGGACCACTCCGCTATTAAGACCGGTTTTCGCCAGACCCAAATTCTTTCTTATATAATTAATTAAGACCACCCCGCTATTCAGTATTAAGACCGCTTTCAAAAGACCGAATCTACCGTTACTGTTCTTTATTGAGATCACTTTATGGCCAAGTCAAGTTAATTTGTATCTCTCAGTTCAATGGTCAATATAATTTTTTGCTGGATTCCTCATCATTACAACAGATCTTGGTAATGTTCACACATTTCTCTAAAGGTGTGAAAAACAGCAGTTTACCTGTACTAATCACTAGTGTGTTGTTTGGACAAGATTTTTTTATGCTATGTGAATAAATAGTTTTAATAATTTTGGTAATGTGCAGCTCTGTTTTCTTCAGAAAGAAGATTATTTTGGAACAATTGTTATCATTAATGTGATTTTTATTAGTGTAATATTACCTATAATTACATATAAAGAGGAAAAGAACAGCAAAGTTAAAGACAGCAAGATTTACTAAAAAGCAATAAAATAGCAGGGATTTTCCTACCCTTCAGAATCAGAGTCCAGGGGCCGCTGGGTTTGGGAAAAACAGCTCGCTAATATTTATAGTTGGGAATTTAAATCAGCTGTAACTTTGTCAATTTTGGTTCAATTTTCGTGAAATTTTTATCGAAATGTAGCACAACATCAGAGATTGGGAAATTTGTTATAAAATGTGGGAATATCTGTCTCTAAATTGGGAAAAATAGGGGCCGATTACCGGCACGAAAATTGCACTAGGAAAATCCCTGAATAGGCACAGTGAACATAAAAAAAAATATTTAAATCAGTCTTGCCAGCACTATTTTTTTCACCAATTCCATAAAATACCTTGGAGTGACAATCTCACACAACTTGAGATGGAATACTCATATTAGCAACATGTGGGTCGATTGGGCCTGGGTCCTTTCGGTCCAATTTTATCAGATAACATTTTTTTTCTGTATAAAACATATTGAATAGTTATTATTATTTAAATTTGGAATATTATTTCAACGACCTGTCACACTAGCCATGGTTATGATAGCCCAAATAAAGTGTTTTAAAAGTTCTATCCATAGCCATGTTTCTGGTTAGCACCAACGAGGAGGTGTGAATAGGACTTGATTATTGTCTGAGAATGATCAGTATTTACAGTAAAATTCCGCTATTAGATCACTTTCTAGACTTCTAAAAGGGGTCTTATTAGCGGGGTGGTCCCTTCAGAATCAGAATTGTTACTGGTGACACGTCAAAAGACATTGATACACCAGGACCTGTGATGTGGGAAGTTAGTCCCTAGCTCTAACCAAAGAGGTAAATTTAGCTACACAATCATCAGCACCTTCAGCTGTCGAAATAATCAAATCGGGAAGGGCATTCCAATCTCTAATGGTTCTGGGGAAGAACGACTCTTTATAAATGTCAGTTCTTGCAGTAAGGGTCTGAAACTATGTAAATAGTTTTAAGTACTCATCCAGTGACTTCTCTTTTTTTTTAAGGCGATCGCTATTGACAGCCGGCTGTCGATAGCGAATCCGCTATTGACAGCCGGCTGTCGATAGCGAATTCGCTATTGACAGCCAGCAAACTAAATTGATGAAAATGGATTATTGCAAATTTAGTGTATGTTTTACTTTATAAACATTTATGGACAGGTTATTTAATATAATTTATTATATAAGGGCTTCAGGTACTGTGATTATCCCGTCGGTCGGTCTTTACCATGGAACCTGCTAAAGTAGTGATATTACCAGATGTTCCAATGATTTGGTGACTGTCTATCTTCTGATACATATCATTTCTATGACTAAGAATATTGTGAAGCCTTATTTATCTTCTTAATCCAAACAAATATTTACTGTTTTGCCTGTGACTGAGGCCATTGTTTGCGAAAATTCCTGAGTTTTTAGCTCACCTGAGCCGAAGGCTCATAGGTGAGCTTATAGTATGGTAAGGCTCCGTTGTCTGTCTGTCGTCTGTCAACATTTTCAAACATCTCCTCTGAAACCCCAAGGCCAATTGGAGTCATTTTCGTGCGAGCATCCATGGGATGGGGGAACGAAAGTTTGTTCGCAGGGTCCAGGTCATGTGACCAAGATGGCCGCCATGCCCATATAAGGTAAAAACCCTTCAAAAATCTTCTTATCTGAAACCAGTGGGCCCATTGGCCTGAAACTTGGGATGTAGCATAAGGGGCTCGGGTCCATCATATTTTGTTCAAATGATGACCCTTGAATGACCTTAACAATTTTAGGCCAAGGTCAAATTTGGTCGCATAGACTTTTGTATGGGGAAAAGTCAAAATCGTGTATTCGTGTATTTTTTGGAAACTATTGCAGCCTGTGATCTGAATATTAGTAGATACAGTAAGCTAAATGGGTGGATGAAACTACACGAGTATTCAAAGTCAAGGTCATTCTTTGACCTTTGTTCAAGGTCATTCAGATATTCGAGTTAAAACTTATTGGATGGGTTTTTCAAGGAAAAGTTCCGTCCTTAAGAATAGCGATGTCCATGCGGGCGTCCCCGTCCCAGTCCCAGTTTACCTTTTGGTTAATTTTTCTCAGACACCACAAAGCCATTTATAACGAAATTTCATATGAAAGTTTTTAAAAACAAGGAAATGACAATTAATCAATATGAATTTGGTTATATAACCAATATGGCCGTCTTGCCCATATAAGGTAAAAACCCTTGGGAAATCTTCCTTCTCTGGAACCAGTGGGCCGATTGTCATGTTACTTGGTATGTGGCATTGGGGACTCGGGCCCATCAAAATTTATTCAGATGATGACTCCTGAATGACCTTGACCTATTTTAGGCCAAGGTCAAATTTGGTCGCATAGACTTTTGTATGGGGAAAAAGTCAAAACAGTGTATTTTTAGCTCACCTGTCATATAGTGACTAGGTGAGCTTTTGGGATCCCTTTTTGTCTGTCGTGTGTCGGTGAGTGCGTGCGTCCGTCGGTCCATTCCTAAACAATTTCTTCAAACATAATCTCCTCCTAAACCACTGATCGTATTTTGACCAAACTTCACAGGAATGATCCTTAGGTGGTCCCCTTTCAAAGTTGTTCAAACCGTTCCGGTCCGTTGCACATCTAGGTCACAGAAGCTAAAAATAGATTTTTTTTTACTGAAAACTTTGAAAATCTTCTCTGAAACCGCATGGTCCAGGTCTTTGATATTTGGTATGAAGCTTCATCTAGTGGACCTCTACCAAGATTGTTCAAAATATAGTCCTGTGGCCAAAAATGCCCCCCGCCAGGGCCCACTGGTTTCACATGGGCATATATAGGAAACTTTTAAAAATCTTCTTGTCTGAAAGTCTTTGATATTCGATATGAAGCTTCCACTAGTGGACTTCTACCAATATTGTTCAAATTATAGCCCTAGGGCCATAAATGCCCCCACGCCAGGGCCCACCAGTTTTACATAGACTTATATAGAGAAAACCTTTAAAAATCTTCTTGACTGTCGGAAACCAGAAGGCCCAGGTCTTTGATATTTGGTATGAAGCTTCATCTAGTGGACCTCTACCAAGATTGTTCAAATTATAGCCCTTGGGCCAAAAATGACCCTGCACCAGGGCCCACCAGTTTTACATAGACTCATATAGGGAAAACCTTTAAAAATCTTCTTGTCTGAAAACCGAAGGCCCAGGTCTTTGATATTTGGTATGAAGCTTCATCTAGTGGACCTCTACCAAGATTGTTCAAAATATAAATGCCCCTGTGCTGGGTCCTACCAGTTTTACATAGACTTATATAGGGAAAACCTTTAAAAATCTTCTTGTCTGAAACCAGAAGGTCCAAGTCTTTGGTATTTGGTATGAAGCTTCATCTAGTTGATCTCTACCAAGATTGTTCAAATTATAGCCCTTGGGCCAAAAATGACCCTGCACCAGGGCCCACCAGTTTTACATAGACTCATATAGGGAAAACCTTTAAAAATCTTCTTGTCTGAAAACCGAAGGCCCAGGTCTTTGAGAGTTGGTATGAAGCTTCATCTAGTGGACCTCTACCAAGATTGTTCAAAATATAGTCCTGGGGCCATAAATGCCCCTGTGCTCGGTCCCACCAGTTTTACATAGACTTATATTATATAGGGAAAACCTTTAAAAATCTTCTTGTCTGAAACCAGAAGGCCCAGGTCTTTGGTATTTTGTATGAAGCTTCATCTAGTTGATCTCTACCAAGATTGTTCAAATTATAGCCCTTGGGACAAAAATGACCCTGCACCAGGGCCCACCAGTTTTACATAGACACATATAGGGAAAACCTTTAAAAATCTTCTTGTCTGAAAACCGAAGGCCCAGGTCTTTGATATTTGGTATGAAGCTTCATCTAGTGGACCTCTACCAAGATTGTTCAAAATATAAATGCCCCTGTGCTGGGTCCTACCAGTTTTACATAGACTTATATAGGGAAAACCTTTAAAAATCTTCTTGTCTGAAAAAAGAAGGCCCAGGTCTTTGGTATTTGGTATGAAGCTTCATCTAGTTGATCTCTACCAAGATTGTTCAAATTATAGCCTTTGGGCCAAAAATGACCCTGCACCAGGGCCCACCAGTTTTACATAGACTCATATAGGGAAAACCTTTAAAAATCTTCTTGTCTGAAAACCGAAGGCCCAGGTCTTTGAGAGTTGGTATGAAGCTTCATCTAGTGGACCTCTACCAAGATTGTTCAAAATATAGTCCTGGGGCCAAAAATGCCACCCCCCCACCCCCGGGGGCCTGCTGGTTTCACAGGTGCATATAGATATAGAGAAAACCTTTAAAAAAATTTTTGTCTGAAACAAGAAGGCCCAGATCTTTGATATTTGGCTTCATCTGGTGGACCTCTACCAAGATTGTTCAAAATATAGTCCTGGGGCCAAAAATGCCCCCGCGCCAGGCCCACTGATTTCACATAGGCGTATACAGGGATAACCTTTAAAAATCTTCTTGTCTGAAACCAGAAGGCCCATGAAGGCCCGCGCGCCAGGGCCCACCAGTTTTACATAGACATATAGGGAAAACCTTAAAAAATCTTCTTGACTGTCTGAAACCAGAAGGCCCAGGTCTTTGATATTTGGTATGAGGCTTCATCAAATGGACCTCTACCAAGATTGTTCAAATAATAGCCTTGGGGCCAAAAATGTCCCTGCGCTGGGACACACTAGTTTTACATAGGCTTATATAGGAAAAAAAAAAGTTTTAAAAATCTTCTTGACTGAAACCAGAAGTCCCAGGTCTTTGATGTTTGGCGTGAAGCTTCATCTAGTGGACCTTTACTGAGATTGTTCAAATTATAGCCCGGGTGCCAAAAAATGCCCCTGTGCCATGGCTAACTGGTTTTACATAGGCTTATATAGGGATAACCTTTAAAAATCTTCTTGTCTGAAACCAGAAGGCCCAGGTCTTTGATATTTGGTATGAAGCTTCATCTAGTGGACCGCTACCAGGTTTGTTCAAATTATAGCCCTTGGGCCAAGAATGTAATAGAGACACTGATACTCAGGTGAGCGATTCAGGGGCCCACATTTTGTTTCACAAGTTACCTATGCATCATATCATGGCCAATCATGCATATGGAAAGCGAACAGTTCTATAGGACAAACTAACATAGTAAAACTCCAAGGTCCACAACAATTAACCATTGTCCTGCTGAATAAATTAATTTTGCCACACCCATTTCTGTCTATTAACCAAATAAATTGCAGAATACACAATGTATAATGTATTCGTCCAGTTCACAAACTGAATAACAAACATTTAGATCCTGATCAGTTGGCTTATTCAGAAGCCATCTGATCTGGATCTACACTGTTTTCAAAAGGTAGGGGTTGTCATGATCATCAGAACAATGGTAAATAGTGATCTGTTGGAGATGTAGATAGGACAATCCACAATGTTATTTTAGCTCCCGCCCATCAGGGCTTGAAGAAATAGATGGGCTGCATGATGCTTCCCGCAGAGCTGAAACTGACCTGCACACAAGTACTGGTAAACCTTTTAGCGGATCTAAGCCTGACCAGGCAATGCGGTGCGAATCAGCCCGTCCATGCTTATAAACCCTATTTGTTTCATTGGGCAGCAGAGCTTGAGGTGTCATTTCATCTCAATATCCGATAAAAGTCCCACAAAATTGGAAGCAACGTCTCCAAATAACCTTTCCAGTGTTGATGGGGATGTTAAACTTCAAACCAAACAAACAAAACTATGTTATTTGTTTCCAGCCCATTTAACGTTCCTTCAGAGCCCTAGACCCATTTTGTCTAGTCAGTGGTTAAAGAACAAATACATGTCTACTGAGAATCAGGCAACTGGGCCTTGGTGTGGACATCAGTCTTATGCTAAGGTGGGCTTAGAGGTCTAAATAACTCTCAGACTAAATGCTTAGTAAACTGTTACAAAAGCCTGATGTGAATAAATAATCCAGGTATGACGTTTCTTCATCAAACAGTATTCGAGATGATAGGCAAAATCGCTGAATCATGAAATATAGGTCACAATGACCTGGATATATTTTGAGGTCAATTATCAGATCACATGAAACTAATAATCCAGGTGAGACATTTCTACATCAAATAGCATTCAAGATAGGAGACAAAATCACTGAACCATGAAAAAAAGGTCACAGTGACCAAGATATATTTTGAGATCAATCATGGGGTCACATGGAACTAATAACCCAGGCATGACACTTCTCCATCAAAAAGTATTCAAGATAAAAGGCAAAATCACTGAACCATGAAATATAGGTCACACAGACCAGATACATGTATATTTTATGGTCAATTATAGGGTCACATGGAACTAATAATCCAGGTATTACATTTCTCCATCAAATAGTATTCGAGATAATAGGCAAAATCAATGAACCATGAAATATAGGTCACAGTGGCCTAGATATATTTTGACGCCATCCGAAGACCCTCCCAGGTACTTTGTTTGTTTGATTTGATGTTTAACGTCCCCGTCAACACTGTAAAGGTCATTTTGGAGACGTTGCTTCCAATTTTGTGGGACTTTTACCCGACATTGAGATGAAATGACATCTCAAGCCTTGTCGCCCAATGAAACCAATAGGGTTTATTAGCATGAATGGTTCGCCTCGCACCGCGGTTCCTGGACAGGCTTAGATCCTCTAAGCGGTTTACCAGTACTAGTGTGCGGGCCGGAGTCAGCTCTGCGTGGAAGCATCATGCAGCCCATATATTTCTTCAAGCCCCTAAGGGTGGGGGCTGTCCCAGGTACTTAAGTTCCAAATATGAGTGCTCTGTGATGAGTGACAGTTGAGATATAAGCATTTGAAAAACTGGTACACAGTGTGACGGGAACGCAAACATGCACGCAGACGACCGAGGTGACAACAATAGCTCTCCATGTACTCTGTACAGGCGAGCTAAAAATAATTGCATATTCATTATTTAGACTCCTTTATTTATTTATTGAGATTCTTCATAATCTATAAAACAAAATATTTATTTATTTATTAATTTTAGCCACAGCATGGAGTTACATCTTGTAGAGTTCCAACCATTTATGCCTTAAGTGTAATGAACACTAATAGTTCATATTATTCTGATGAAAAATTTTCATTTGTATGAAAAAAGTTTAATAGTTCACTTTAATATTCTATAATTATTTCATTTTTATTTATGCATTCATGTTTTTTTATCAAATTATATTCATTTACATGTATGTATATATATCCAATATCTTAGCTGGCTGTCAATAGCGAATTCGCTATCGACAGCCGGCTGTCAATAGCAAATTCGCTATCGACAGCTGGCTGTCAATAGCCACTTCCTTTTTGTTAAGCTAAATTCTAAATTTAGCTACGCACCCAACTGAGGTAATGGCCAAATATGACCCACTCAGTATAAGAAGAGAGATAGATGTGTACTAAGGCAAATAGAACGCTTGGTTTCCTGAGGCGAAATCTTCATCAGTGCCCCCAGGATGTTGAATAGGCAGCATATAATGGTCTTGTTTGCCCAATCTTGGAATATGGTAGTTGTATCTGGGACCCCAGTGGAGTGGTCCTTAACAATGAAATTGAGAAAGTTCAGAATAGAGCTGCTAGATTTGTAACAGGCAATTACTGCTTTGAAACTGGGAGCATGACTGGAATACTTGGAAAATTAAAATGGGAGTCTCTCAAGAAAAGGAGAAAAGACAGTAGGCTAATCCTATTATACAAAAGTCTAAAGGGTGCTGCCAGCATTCCAACAGATGACCTTGTTCCCCCAGCTAGACACTGTAGAAATCACCACTCGTTGGCGTTTCAGACCCTTACTGCAAGAACTGACATTTATAAAGAGTTGTTTTTCCCCAGAACCATTAGAGATTGGAATGCCCTTCCCGATTTGATTATTTCGACAGCTGAAGGTGCTGATGATTGTGTAGCTAAATTTACCTATTTGGTTAGAGCTAGGGACTAACTTCCCACATCACAGGTCCTGGTGTATCAATGTCTTTTGACGTGTCACCAGTAACAATTCTGATTCTGAAGGGACCACCCCGCTAATAAGACCCCTTTTTAGAAGTCTAGAAAGTGATCTAATAGCGGAATTTTACTGTAAATACTGATCATTCTCAGACAATAATCAAGTCCTATTCACACCTCCTCGTTGGTGCTAACCAGAAACATGGCTATGGATAGAACTTTTAAAACACTTTATTTGGGCTATCATAACCATGGCTAGTGTGACAGGTCGTTGAAATAATATTCTAAATTTAAATAATAATAACTATTCAATACGTTTTATACAGAAAAAAAATGTAATCTGATAAAGTTAGACCGAAAGGACCCAGGCCCAATCAACTGAGGGCCGAAACGACCCACCGGAATAGGCCGAAACAACCCAGGTCCAAATTTGGGCTGAAACGACCCGGTCGAAACGACTCAGAACCGAAACGTCCCGGATTCAACCACTCAGCTATCACGCTTCTGATTCGGATAAGGAAATGATACTCCCACGATAATTAGTGATGCAACTCTAGCTGGAAAGATGATGCAGAGGACGCCTTTGACGAACATTCCAAAATGTAACACATTCAGCCAGAATTTTCGACCCCATGGAATCATCACCATAAACAACACAGTAGCTGTCAGTTCGCAACATCGTTCGCTTAGAATAGACAAAAGCTCGTCTTTCGCATTAAAAATCACGTCTGCTACTGTTTTATTGTACATTGTGATTTGTTTGTGTCGGTTATTGGAGGCGCCTTTGTTTTCTTCAGCTTTGAAAAAACGACGCTTTCTTTCAGGTCAAGGTCTTAAGGGGAGCTAATCAAGGGGACTGATCATTATTTCCTCGAAATGGCTATCAACATAATAATCGTGCCCGTGTTATCGTGAGGGGCGCTGATCAGGTTTCGGGACCTTTTCTCGCCCCAAGACGTTTCCTCCCTGGTCGTTTCTCTCCTAGTCGTTTCGCCCCTAGTCGTTTCGCCCACTTTTCACTGTAAGACTACTTTTCACTTCTTTTTTTTTACTCCTATTACTGCTACTCGCTCACATCGGAGCATTATGAGCGGGATTTCCTGGGTGGTAACCAGTACTTTTTTTTCTTTCTTTTTTTTAAGCAATGTGGATGAAATGTTTTGCTCAGGGGCAAAACACTTTGGTCATCGTGAGGGTCGAACCAGCAACCTCTCGATCACAAATCCGATGCGCTACCACTGCACCAAATTGCTCCTTTCTATCTAGGTTTATTACAACACCCCCTGACGAGGATTACGTGTAGGTATCCATTAGTATCCACAAGCTATCCAGAAGCTATGATTTTGTGCAGTTATACATGCAATATAAACCCCTTTAAACCTCACTTCTTCTCATATAAAATGGGGTTTACTAGGGTCTTCAATGCAAAGTCTTGTTAACTTGATGATATTGCTGTATAGGCGTGACTGTCGTCTACCTACCTGCAACTACAAGACTCCGCACAGGAAAACAAGTTCAACCCCTTGACGTCAATCCGAGATTCTCATGCGCTTTTCCCGCTTCTTCAACCACCCCAGTAAACACAAAACGTTATCGTAACGTTTATTATTGGTTTCAAAATGGTTACGCAGAACGTGACGTTTTGCAAACGTTTTTCTAACGTTTTTTTTTTCTGTGTCGAACTGCGATGACTGTTTTTGGCAATCAGATAGAAAATACTTCCCTTCTACAAAACCTAGAGCGTATTCCTTAACATGTATATACCTTTCGAGGAAGTTATAAAAAGGTTACAGAAAACCCAAATTTTTACTAACGTTGTGAAAACGTTCTATAAATGTTGCAGAATTTGTTGATATGAATGTGAACCTTCTTTCCGCCAATATTCTTGGAACAAAGAACAAAGAAAATCGAACGCCTCACGGAATTAGTGTGTTTCCGGCTCATTTTGCTCCAGGTAACTTTGATTTGATGATTTAATACACACTATTAAAGCATATATACTCACCGGAAATAGAAACTATACACTCATTTTTAGGTTGTCACTGCCAAGACATTTTAATGAAATTTGAATTACAATTATATAAATTATCATCAGTGGCATGCCTGATTTATCGAATAAAATGTTTAATGATAGCTACGATGTAACGGGCAAAGCCACAGGTTCAAAGCAAGGGTCCAAATCTTGCCGTTCAAGTTTCCATTGGGTCAAACATTTTGTGTCGCGAATGTGATTCCCATTTTTACCCGTTATTACGTAGCATCTAACGTTTGGAATATTGTTTACAAAATGAAAATTTCCACAATGGTTGAAATGATATCGACGTTTAAATATTGGACCTAACTACCGGGAGTGAGCGAAAAGTATGGCATTTCTGATTGCGGTTTTTGTTTTTATCAATATTTAAGACACAGCTGAAGTTGCTAAAACGGTTGAAGGCACTTTTTGGTCGAGTTTTGGCTTGAAACATTATTTTGAAAATTTCGCTGAAAAAAAGCAGTTTTTGAGATTTCAATAAAATGTTTGTTTCTCGATAATTCTTAGATGTTATGTTATTTTTTTTATTTCTTGCTTTTCACTTGTTACATATACGCAAAACTTCAAAAGTCAAAATTTGATTACAAACAGATTTTGTGAAAAATGCACTTTTTTACATTTTCCCCAAAAACTTTTATTTTGAACACCAGATTTTCTTAAAACTTTTACAGGAGTCATGTCTTTAGTTAGTCAGATCCTGAATCAGTAATTTTTTAACTGAATTATCCAATTGTTTTGTCAGGCGAGACAATTTAAAAGTGTATAGTTTCTATTTCCGGTGAGTATATATGCTATATGGTTTACAGTTGTCAATTTTACGGAACACCCACAGTATTTTTAAATGAAACAACCACTTCTTCTTGCCTGAAACACGCTTATATAAGTTTGACACCCTTGAACCCCACTTTAATACAGTAAAACTGGCGTTTACAGAGGTATACATTATTTTTTTCTTATTTTTGCTCAAAAACATAGATTGTGGGTACTCGTTAGAATCGCCTCGCCGATGCCATTCTGACGAATACCCACAATCTATGTTATGAGCTGAAATATGAAAAATATCAGACATTTTCAATTTTTGGTGGTAAATTGTTCAATATATTTGAATAGGCGTGTTTGAGTAATGTCAGTGATCTTGTTTCACACTGTTCATCGTGTGAACAAGTCCGTGAAATAAACACCCCCTTACACCCCACTTTGTATAGAGAAAACTGGGGTTTACGTGGGTAAACATTATTTTTATTCTTATTTTTACTCCAAGACATAGGTTGTGGGTACTCGTTAGAACCTCAATGAGGCGGTTCTAACGAGCACTCACAACCTATGGATTTTCACCAGAAAAAGTAGCCATTTTGGAGATGTTAAAATGCACTTTGTCGCACGGTTGTGTTATCATAATGTTTAATCAGTCAATATGATTTGATATATAGTGAATAGTAAACTTCACTGTTTACAACACCATGTCAAATTCCAATGCAATCTACACTTTAGAAAAGTAAAGCACCGCCTAAGACCCACCTACTACATCTGGACTTCAAGAATAACTAATAGATGACTTCAAAGGGAAAAAAAACAACATAATCAAGTCATAAAAAAGCATATTAAGACAAAGACTTTCAAAATAAATTTTCCTGGTTTATTTACCAGGTTGATTTAAACCTTCCATATGAACGTTATTCAAATGTTCCCCAAAACGTTCTAAGAACTTCTTTTATAAACGTTTTCAAAAGGTATATTTACTGCTTAGAATAACATATTTTAAACGTTTTTTGAACGTTTTATGAACGTTTTCCAAACGTTTATCAAAAACGTCCTTGCGACGTAAAAAAAACCTTTCCATATAAACGTTATTTAAACGTTCACAAAAAACGTTTTTTAACGTTTTTGGAAACGTTTTTTAAACGTTCTAAAAACGTTTCTTTGTTAGCTGGGACGTGACCTCCCGCTGTTACCCTCCTAGCCTCACTTACTGTCTTGACACCAACAAGAAGAGTACGACTCGTTCGAAACATTGTCGGTGGATGGTCAGGTAAGTCAACTACTTTCCATCAAGGCAGTGGCTAGAGATACGGATCCGTATCTCTAGTCTCGGAGGCTAGAGATACGGATCCGTATCTCTAGCCTCGAAGGCTAGGGATACGGATCTGTATCCCTGGTATTTTCCAATAGGCCTGGCTAGAGGTACAGTTTGAAAAGACTGATAATTGTTTCAAACAGAAATACCATTGCTGTTTTGACGCCTCCGAGACTAGAGATATGCTCTAGCCTCCTAGACTAGAGATACAGTGAAATGAAAGCGTTATTTTTGTACAAGGTTGTTTCCATAGTGCATGCAACTGTTTGTGTATATATATATATATCTAAATAGCGCTAATGACGTTAAAAGGTTTATAAATGTTAAAATTGGCGTACAATGTCGGAAGGCCGCGGTGGTGTAATGGTTAGCACGTCTGCCCGGAAAGCAGGAGATCCGTGGTTCGTGTCCCGGTTGCGGTGCGACCGATTTTTGTACGCTAATTCATTTCTTTATTTCATTGCCTGTATCGTGCTTTACTTTGTTTCTCATATATATATATATATATATATATATATATATATATATATATATATATATATATATATGGTTCGGATATATACTATCTTGGCAGCGAGTGAAAACTAAAAACTAAAGCGCTGTTCAGCCTGCGCCGATGCGTATATGATCTGCTGATCTGCGCGTTTGCTTATTCGCATACTAAGAAACGAGTCGCGTCACGACAAAACCTGTCTTCGGCGTTTCCGACCGACCTAGCCCGACACAAACCAGGCTATACAGCTACAGAAGATGTCTAGAGCTTTGAAATTTCGGATATAGGAAGTAGAGAGATTGTATCATCCACGTAGCGAAAACAAAGGCCCTGATCAGCTGCGCAGCAACTGTGCAGCTGATCTGTGCCTTTGTTTTCGTATATGCAAACAACGGTTTTCTCATGACGCGACTCAATTACATTCTTCTCGCTAGTAATGTGCTTGTTGTTGTACAGAAGCCAGAATTTACGATCAGCCTGTGCTGACGTGTATCTGATCTGCGCATTTGTTTGTCGCATATACATGTACTAGAGGAAGCAAAAATGTAGTGATCATACTGCATTATTGCGTATTTGATCTAAATATATTATTTTATATATTGAGAAAGCAAGGGCGCTGACCAGCCTGCCCGTATGCGCATTCGATCTGTGTCTCTGTCTTTGTGTTTATTTAGAGTTGTGAAAAATGACAGCCGACATACGAGAAAAGGTGATCTGATCCGTTATGCTTACTTCACCATACCCCCTCGCATCCCAAATTTATCATGTAAAACTGGGGTTTAATGAGGTGCAGATTTTTTTTCTAAAATTTGCTCTAAACATAGATTGTTGGTACTCAAACGATGTTTTGAGCAAAAATCAAAATATCTCAATTGAACTGAAAATTGTCATTTTTACAGCAATTAAGATTCATAGATGGTATTAATTTTTTTCGAGCAAGCTCTCCTTAACCTTTGCTCAATGATAAGTACCAATTTTCTCTTGGGTTGGCTAATTTAACAATGATATTAAATAAGAAAAAGATAAAGAAAAGAAAATATGACAAAGAAAAAAGAATGAAGATAAAGAAAAGAAAACCAGAGGACCAGTGGTCCTGTAAACGCTCACCTGACACCTGGTCCTGGTGTACATTTTAATGTTTTTATATATGTATATAGCCTCAGAGCAGGGGTACACAACTTGTTGGGACAAAATTTTGATGTCTAACAATGTGATAAAACTTTCCACCTATTCCTACCTTTCTGCCAGTTCGAAGGCCATGCTTTCATTATGGTTTATTCCATTTGTCATATTTTTTTAACTTTTCATATTATTTAGGGAATGTCTGATTGACAATGTGCTGGGAAAGAGCACTTGACTCCTTGATTTTCCACTTGTACAGTTTTACTTAATACCATCTACATTATAGGTGTTTCTTTGCAGTATTGTTTTATCAGTTCCTGGTCATTGCATTTTATCTACTTTGTGACCAGAAACAGCAGATGATGGTTTCCTAAATATTCATTATTTTCACTTTTTCCAATGCAAAAGCCCAAGTCTGCAAATTTGACATAGCCATAAAATAGGTCAAGGCCATCCCAGGGTCACCATTTTTACAAACTATGATGGGCTCAAGTACCAGATGCTACAAGCCAACTTTCAAGGTCATTGGCTTCATGGTTCTGGAGAAGAAGATTTTTGAAGGCTTTTTACCATATATGGGCATGGCTGCCATCTTGGTCATGTGACCCAGACCCCGCGAACAAACTTTCGTTCCCCCATCCTACTGAAGCTCCACATGAAATTTGGCTTTGATTGGCCTCCCTGTTTTGGAGGAGAAGATCTTTGAAAATGGTGGACGGACGGACAACGGATGGACGGACGACAGACCATGGCTATACTATAAGCTCACCTATGAGCCTAAAGGCTCAGGTGAGCTAAAAATCAATTATTTTCACTTTTCCCAAGCAAAAGCCTAAGTCCGCAAATTTGACATTGCCGTAAAATAGGTAAAAATCAACCCAGGGTCACCATTTGAACAAATTATGATATGCCCGTGTACCAGATGCTTCCTGCCAAGTTTCAAGGTCATTTGCCTTACGGTTCTGGAGAAGAAGAATTTCGAAGTGTTTTTACCATATATGGGCATGGCCACCATCTTGGTCATGTGACCTGGACCATATGAGCAAATTTTCATTTGTTCATCATATAAAGGATCCATATCAAATTTCACTTGAATTGGGCCAGCGGTTTCTGAGAAAAAACTGTTTGAAATATGGAACCTGGTTAATCTTGGTCCCAGGTCACTGAATGATGACTTTTCTTACCCATGAATCTTCATGTATTCATTTACTTTACCTGATCTACCAATTTGGTGACATTGTCTTCAATGGTTTCCTAAAAATCCATTATTTTCACTTTTTCCCATGCAAAAGCCTAAGTTGACAAATTTGGCACTGCCATAAAATAGGTCAAGGTCAACCCAGGGTCAGCATTTGTAAAAACTATGACGAGCCCGAGTACCATATGATATATGCCAAGTTTCAAAGCCATTGGCCTTACGGTTCTGGAGAAGAAAATTTTGAAGGCTTTTTACCATATATGGGCGTGGCGGCCATCTTGGTCCTGTGATCTAGACCGTACTGGCAACTTTTCATTTGTTCAACTCACAAAAGCTCCATATTGAATTTCACTTAAATTGGGTCAGTAGTTTCTGAGAAAAAATGTTTTTTTTTTTAAATATGAAATCGGAGTGACCTTGGTCTAAGGTCAATGAATGACCTTGACCTTTCTTACCGCTAGATCTTCAGTATTCAGTTACTTTACCTAATCTACAAATTTGGGTGACACTGTCTTCAATGGTTTCCCTAAATATCCATTATTTTCACTTTTTCCTATGCAAAAGCCTAAGTCAGCAAATTTGACATTACTGTAAAATAGGTCAAGATCAACCCAGGGTCACCATTTGAACAAATTATGATAGGCCCGAGTACCATATGCTACATGCCAAGTTTCAAGGCCATTGGCCTTACGGTTCTTGAGAAGAAGAATTTCGAAGTTTCTTTACCATATATGGGCGTGGTGGCCATCTTGGTCATGTGATCTAGACCATGTTGGCAGCTTTCCATTTGTTCAACTCCCAAAGGCTCCATATTGAATTTCACTTCAATTGGCTCAGTAGTTTCTGAGAAAAATTGTTTGAAATATGGAACCTGCGTGACCTTGGTCTAAGGGCAATTAATGACCTTGACCTTTCTTACGCATAGATCTTCATGTATTCAGCTACTTTACCTTATCTACTAATTTTGGTGACACTGTCTTCAATGGTTTCCTAAAAATCCATTATTTTCACTTTTTCCCATGCAAAAGCCTAAGTCGGCAAATTTGACATTGCTGTAAAATAGGTCAAGGTCAACTCGGGGTCACCATTTGTACAAACTATGATGGGCCTGAGTACCATATGCTACATGCCAAGTTTCAAGGCCATTGGCCTTACGGTTCTGGAGAAGAAGAATTTTTAAGGCTTTTTACCATATATATAGGCGTGACGGCCACCTTGGTCATGTGATCTAGACCGTATTGGCATTTTTTCATTTGTTCAACTCACAAAGGCTCCATATTAAATTTCACTTAAATTGGCTCAGCAGTTTTGGAGAAAAAAATGTTTGAAATATTGATCCCGAATGACCTTGGTCTAAGGCCAATGAATGACCTTGACCTGTCTGACCCATAGATCTTCATGTATTCAGTTACTTTACCTGATCTACAAATTTTGGTGACACTGTCTTCAATGGTTTTCCTATAAATCCATTATTTTCACTTTGCCCCATGCAAAAGCCTACTTCGGCAAATTTGACATTGCTGTAAAATAGGTCAAGGTCAACCCGGGGTCACCATTTGTACAAACCATGATGGGCCCGAGTACCATATGCTACATGCCAAGTTTCAAGGCCACTGGCCTTATGGTTCTGGAGAAGAAGATTTTTGAAGGCTTTTTACCATATATGGGCATGGCGACCATCTTGGTCATGTGATCCAGACCCCGCGAACAAACTTTCGTTCCCCCATCCCACTGAGGCTCCATATGAAATTTGGCTTTGATTGGCCCTGCAGTATAGGAGAAGAAGATCTTTGAAAATGGTGGACGGACGGACGGACGGACAACGGACCATGGCTATACTATAAGCTCACCTATGAGCCTAAAGGCTCAGGTGAGCTAAAAATGGCTGTAATTAAGGCGTAACTATACCAAATTTAGTGAAACAGAGACCTTCCTGATATTTAATCTTCATCAGTGAGTCAGTCAGTCTTAGAAAAATTAGAAATTTATACTGCCAAAAAATAAAGAGTTGATATAGTTATTTAAATTAGTACTTGAGTACTGACGTCAACGCCGCAGTATAAACCTTAGCACTAAGGAACTGATACTGAGCTGATGATACCCTCGGGAACGAAAGAACCATCCACCAGCAGAGATAACGTCCCAGTTGTTGCAATTTAGTGACACAGAGGCCTTTCTGATATTTAATCTTCATCAGTGTGTCTCAACCCCAAAGTTTTGAAACCGAAAAGGATGACGGACAAGACCCGACAAACACAGCGCATCCCCCTCCGAGCACACACCGGATGTAGCTCATAAGACAGGTCGACTGGACAACTGGAGGCATTAGGCAAGAAACGCCCACCCACGGACTTATAGGTGCCCCAACCCACCGAGCCAATATCAGCAAACATGGACCACACTCCACGGAAGCCCCGGGCATCAGGAAGGAGATGTAAAATTTAAAATATTACAAAATATGGCAACCCAATCCGTAAACAACTCTTGGAATTAGTTTCATCAGTTCTTTGCAGCAAGACCTAGTCGTATCTCCCCGTTTGGTGCTGACCGGAAACTATGGATGGCGCAAATATAAGTCATACGATGCAATAAATTAAAGGTGATATGGCATTCAAAATTCAACTTTTATTCTGGTATATTTGACTCATCCATAGGCTAACATGACAGGTCGAAAAAATGATAATCAAATACAACAATATAATCCTAATAATAATAATAACAATAATAATAATACAACACAGGACTGCCATTGGTCCTGTCCCATTTCAGAATTCATAATTATTACTTTTTCCACCTTTCACTTTAATAGAGTTATGCTACTTTGCAAATTGCGTCAAAACAGCAATGGTATCTCTATTTGAAACAATTATCAGTCTTATCAAACTGTACCTCTAGCCAGGCCTATTGGAAAATGCTAGGGATACAGATCCGTATCCCTAGCCTCGGAGACTAGAGATACGGATCCGTATCTCTAGCCTGCGAGACTAGAGATACTGATCCGTATCTCTAGTCCCTCCCTTCCAATCAATTGGCGCTGCGAGAAATAATGGAAAGGCGCGGTAAGTAATTTGACCGTTTTCTTTACAATATTTTACGAAAGTCTTAAATTCAACTTTTAATATTACCTGTTTGAATGCTGCATTTAGTTTTTGGAGCATATTAATTCTGAAAAATACCGGAGTTCGTTACGGAGCCTTCCGGCAGCCGCCAGGGCTTTTGCTGCCGGTTCGGACTATTCCGCAACCGCAGCTGTTTTTTTTTTTTTTTTTTTTTTTTTCATTTCCGGAAAGCAAATTTGTAATTTTTGTACAGGTAAACTTATTTTTGTATGTATCTTGTTGATTCGGGGTGGAATGACAGATGTAATTACGTCGTTGCTTGTTAATTAACAGGCACTTTATGTCACCCTCCCCGTGAGAATTTATTAAGCTGAATATTTGTGCAACAGCACGGGGGTGGGGGGGGGGGGTCTGGTCGGCATTGAAAAGATGGGTCCCCAAACAGATGAATTAACAAGTGAGTTCAAGAGGATCGAACCCAGGCCCATTCTGATAACTTCTAGGCACAAGGATGCCATGACAGAGAATTTTTTCTCTAAACTTGATCAATTTGAGAAGATCATGAAAAGTAGAAGTAAAACAAAGATCAGGAATCGATACAATTAACTTACTCCACCCATCAAAGACACCAAAGGGAAAGAAGCACAAACATTAAGCGACCAGACCATAATGGAAACCTAAACAAAGGAAGGCCATAAGGACAGTTACATTCCCACAAAATGGCCATATGGCCATTCAAAATTAAAAGACACAAGTGATACACACAGTAAGTAACAAACAACAACATAAATAAATCGCCACAGAAGAACCGCCTTGGAACGGTCAGTGGAAAGATTTCCACTGGGGGGCTTAAATCGATTTTACGTGGCCACAATCCTCGCCCTTACTTCCGCAGCGATTTAGACAAATAATTTGTTCAGTCCGCATGAATGCCTCCTAACTCATCAGTGCAACATCTCCGTGAACACAAATAATCAAAGAACCACAGAGGTGAGACAACAGTGAGGACTCGACAGCAAGAAACCACTGAAATGCTGGAGCAAAAGAAAACCAACAGTTAGACTCCGATGGGCCCGACCAGAGACAGAGCATCAGGCACCAACCAACATTACCTTGAATTAGATCTCTCTAATTCTCAATAAGCCTTTACGTTGGTACCGTCATAGAATCTGAGGCCTGACCCACCGGCGTGCAATTAAAGAGGGAAGCAAAGTTGCCAACCGTGATTGGGTTAACTACCATGCATGCAGTCTGTCGTATAATATCCATGTTGTACCCAATCTTTTTATATCGAAGAATGATTTTACGAAATTGGGTGCTAAAGTCATTGCGGTTATATATTTTTCTGAATTTATATACTAAGTCACCATAAAATTCGGGTTCCGATAGACCTTGTTGCAGAAGAGATTTAATATTGAATTTTGAAGTTAAATCAGAATGGCGTCTATAAAATTTTGAAAAGGCTTTTGAAAAGGCTTTTGAAACTCACATTTTGAAAAACTGAATGGCAAATGTGAGCAAATGCTTTCATGGCAAACAAATACCTCTGCTCTGTTAAACATGGAACAGACCTTGCACAATATTACCGGTCACCGGAAAGACCAAAATCACCACAGAAATCACCGAAATCACCACAAACAAATCACCATTGGAAGTTCAGAAATCACCATTGTATGACTGAATAGGGTTGGGAAAGACATGGTAGGGTAGGGTATTGTTGGATTTGGTCAGGTCGGGCTTGGTAGGGACGGGTTTGGTCGGGGAATCGCCATGGAAATCACCGAAATCACTGAAGTTGGATAGGATTCCTGTATATTTAAATTATTTTCTTAGTTATTCTAAAAACACAGATCGTGGATACTCGTTAAAACCGAGTTTCTTATCATGAAGTAGGCACGATTTGTTTGCTTGATTTGAGGTTTTACGTCCCCGTCAACACCGTATAGGTCATTTTGGAGACGTTGCTACCTTTAACAGACATTAAGATAAAATGTCGCCCAATGAAACCAAATGGGTTTATAAGCATGGACTCGCACCGCTTAACCTGGGCAGGCTTAGATCTTTTAAGCGGTATACCAGTACTCATGTGCAGTCGGTTTCAGCTCTGCGTGGAAGCATCATGCAGCCCATATATTTCTTCGAGCCCCGATCGACACCCCTGGAGCTACAGCCTGAAATGGAGCTCAAAATGAATAAAATATTCACTGTGCTCCATGATAGCGACACTGATCAGACGTCGTGCCGAGCATAGGAGTCCATCTTGGTGTCCAGGATGGGCTCAGCTGCTCAAACAACTGAATTCCAGTTGATTGACAGCAAACCCTGTAGAGGACGTAACTAGGCTTCTTGGTAACACTAGGGAATACACTGCCGATGTTGATCATGTTGTTGATGATGACGATTATGATGATGATGATGAAAAACAATCTGAAGTTGATGATGGTGGTGATGATGATGGAAAGCAATCCGATGCTGATCATGTTGTTGGCGATGATGACCTTGCTGTGGTTTGTGATGATAATTATCTGGCAGTTGTTATTGATAATGATGATGGTCTTGCCACTGCTGATGATGTTGCTGTGGTCAGTGGTAATGATAAGAAACAACATAGGGCCAGCTCCCGGGATAGGAAAAATAAAATACAGAGGGGTTCCTCTGGTCCCTTGGTGTCTCCATTGCCACCAGAATTAAGGTCCTTTTCAAGGGACTTCAAAGCAATACCCTTGTCAAATTTCATAGTGGAATTTGACAGGAATGTGGCATGGAGACAATGGTCTCATGAGGGTTTTGATGCCGGCTAGATACCTCAATTAGATGTCCAGAATTGTGTTCAGGACATCCTGAATGCATTAGGTTTGCACATCGGTATATGACAAAAGTGCTTGTATGTAGTTTGGTATGTATCACGGTGTGAACCTATATACATTTTCAGGCGCACACATGTGTGGTTGGCTGGTAGAGCCGGTGAGTTGACTGGTCACTATGGTTGTGCGTGCTAGAAGGTGATTTATATTTGTTGGTTCTCTCGTTTTTGGCAAGCAGTTTCACCTGTTTGTCAGGGTCGGGAGAGTCAATTGACATAGCATGTTCGGTGTATGCGGATGTGGATGGCTGATAGAGCTTGTATGTTGATTGGCTGCTATGTCCGCATGCACCGAGCCTGCATTTTATTTACAGACATTGGGGGAGGTGTACCCCCAAACCGTAGGAATGGGTGAAATTGGGCTGGATCTAACTGCGACATGCAGATGCCGTCATTCTCATAACAAGAATCGATGTCGACAGATAAAGGTTAACACCCAACGCCAGTTTCTACGTCTTGTGTTACAATGGGCAAAAACTCTCGGCAAGGCAATTGTTCTTCATATAAGAGAGAACGATGCTTCTGGAAGTACTCGCCATTAAAATCTGATCATCATTATATAATCATTATAACTGATAAATAACCCATTTTGGAATTTCTATTTTAGGATGCTAAGGATAAACGCAAGAGCAACTTGTGAAACCTGTGGCATAGTAATGTATATGTTGCGTAGGCATGATCTAAGGGCCCATATGCCATGGTATATGGACCCTTCCACTGCCTGTGTAGATTGCCAGGTGTCTGAGGGTCGTGGAAGAGATCTAGGTTTGTTTCATGCGCGGCACCAGCGGGTTGTGCGGGATCCCTTGTTTGAGGCTTTGTTCCGCCTCACGAGCGGGTTTTTCCGTTTTGTGATGGGGGAGCTGGGTCTTGGATCTTCTGGCGACCTGTTGGGGTTCGTGGTAGCAAGGGGGCTTTTCCCACAACTTTCAGGTTCTCTGAGGATGAATGTTTCGAAACGACCAGGGGCCAAAAAAGGAGGCGAAACGACTAGGGGGAAAACGACCAGGGGGGAAACGTCTTGGGGGCGAAACGTCTTGTTACCGCTGATCGAGGGGACTGATCATTATTTCCTTGAACTGGCTATCAACATAATAATCGTGCCAGTGATATTATTCCTTCAGAATACCGTAAAATGAAATTGAATGCTTCGTTGGCCAAGGTAAAACCTTTTAAGCCAACCTCTTCTTGCAGGTACAAAAAAATTTGTTCTCAAGCCGTCCGGTTAGATTGTCTTTGTGACAGATCTTATCCCAAATTACTTGCTGATTTGACGTTGCCCTAGCAACGTGTGCCTTCTGGGACGTACAAGTTCCAAAAGCATGCCAGTTCAGAATCAGAATTGTTTACTTGTGACACGTACATAGACAATCCTTCACCAGGTCTTTGACCGACTGAACTAGTCCCTAGACCACACAAGGGTGGTGAATCTAGAGATGGATCATCCGCACCTTCTGCAGACATCAAGAGAGAAGAGCTCGTTCAAATCTGAGATTGTCCCAGGGATGAAGCTAATTTGTAAATGTCAGTCCTTGTTCCAATTTTTTGGAGGGCTAATGAATGTTTTTCCGTATAGTTGTCTTTGAAGGGGGAATAAGGTCATCCATGGATATGCTGGCTAGCTTTACCCTTTAGACCTTTATATGAAAGTATCAGCCAACTTTGTTTTCTCCACTCTTTAAGAGACTCCCACTTTAATTGTTCCAGAATGCCAGTCATACTCCCAGTTTCAAACGAGTAGTTCCCATTTACAAAACGGGTCGCACGTTTTTGGACCTTCTCCAGTTGCTCCTGGAAGGTAACAGTAGGTGGATCCCAAGACGTACTTGCATATTCCAGGACTGAACGAACCAGTCCCCTGTACACCATTTCTTTCACGTCTTGTGGGCATGCTGACAGATTCCGTCTCAAGAAGCCAAGGGTCCTATTTGCCTTAGTACAAACATTACTAATGTGAGTGTTCCACCTTAAATCATTCGTGATTGTCACACCAAGGGATTTAATGCTTTCTACATTTTCAAGGAGAGTTCCTTCCAATTCATATGTAGCATTGATCTTTTTATCCGCTTTCTTGTAAGTTGCATCATGTTACATTTACTGGGTTGGAACCGCATTCCCGTTCCCTAATTTGTCAATATCAGACTGAAGTTTCAATGTATCTTCCGAGGTTTTTATTTCACGGTAACAAATTCAGTCATCAGCAAAGATCGAGCCTTATTTCTGAATCAATTTCCTGTGAGATGTCATTTATGTAAAGGGAGAAAAGAAGTGGACCAAGAACTGCCCCTTGTGGGACTCCAGACAGGACAGGGGCCCAATCACATTTACTTCCATTAACAACCACCCGTTACTCTCTGTGGCATAGAAAGGCGTCAGTCCATTTCAAAGTTTCATTGTAACCAGCGTGAACTGGAATTCACACAGATTGTGCATTCCTTTCAGATGCTGAGTATGGCAAATTGGTAAATTCCAGTTGTTCATGGCTATGCCCGAAGTGCGAGGTTTTCAATTTTTCTGACTCGTTCTTCAACGAACGTATAGAACTGGAAAAGAGAAACACATTTGAACATGTGTCTATGTATCTATCTTCATATAGTGTCCCGCTGAAAAAAGGAATTTTTGACTGGCAGATCACAGAAAGTAATACCCAGCAAGCATGGATATACGAGGTCCATATGGGCAGATTCTGTGCATTTAACGCATTTGGGTCCTACATGGGTCCCATATAGGATATTTTGCCCATATGAGCTCATATGGGTCCCGTATACGCAACATTCCATACCTGAGATGAAATTGCAATAATCTAAGATACCTTGCAATTTCAGGATATTTAACAGGGCCACAAATTACTTCTATGTGGTACAGATAGTGGACTAAATTATTCCCATGATATCTGCTTTCTACTATATGGGGCCCATATGGTCTCGATGTGGGTAATAAGGGGAACAACTGTGCCATTAGTTAATCTTAATATAAAAAGGTAAATATCCTGATATAAATGCAGATACTGACGACAATAATAAATTAAAATAAATAATAATATACCGAACCGAAAAAGAAACGTAACTTTTTAACCCAAAAGATTTTCATGCAACCATCAGGTTGACTGAAAAATCATTTTGCGATTTACTTTCATACTTTCTAAACTTTCATATGCAGAAAACATTTGGGCGATGTCTGTACAGTTTAACGCTCCACTTGGCAATTTGTTGTTTTCAACATTTCCTCGTGCAGTACATTAAATGTATACAGTGACCTCATCATATTGGCATATTGTGTTACCTGGAGTTTAGGTTTCAAAAGTCCGATAAAATTTCTCTACGGAATATGGTACGTTTGACGCAAGATCAACGTAACGTAGCGGTCCAAATGCTTCCACCTGGTCGGTCTCTGTCATCGCCAGGAACTTCCAAGTGAGTAAATCGACGATAAGTCGCTTGTACCAGCGTCTACGTCAAATGGGGGAGGTCACTGGTTCGATCCCGGGCCGCGACATACCAAAGTCGTTAAGAATGGGACTAGCTGCTCCTTGCTTGGCACTCAGATTTACGGGGTAGAGCTATGACTGGTCGACCAAGTGGCAAGATAATGTGACTGGGTGTGGTATCATTTACTGTGTCTGGGACATGATACTTCAGTGAGGCAGCACTATTGTTGAAAGCGACGTTAAACCCGAATTCACATATACACACACACACACCAAAGTCGTTAAAAATGGTACCAGCTGCTCCTCGCTTGGCATTCAGATTTACGGGGTAGAGCTAGGACTGGTCGACCCAGTTTTAGGATAATGTGACTGGGTGTGGTATCATGCAATGTGTCTGGGACATGATACTTCAGTGAGGTAGCACTAAAAAAATCAGAATTGAGCTCCCTGTCGCAACCAGACACCAAAATTGTTGAAAGCGACGTTAAACCCTAATTCACCACCCATCCCCCCCCCCACACACACACTTTCTACTTAGTTAACTTATCAATGAAAAAGTATAATAGGGTGGGACATTTCCATGTGAAATCAGATACTATTGTATCGTGTAATTGATGTGTTAAGGAGGCAAAGGGCAACAAGTCCAAACTCGTTCCCCGCTCCTGATGTTAAAACAATAAACGCGGCTATAGCGATTCCGGCAGTCATAGGAGTTAATACAGTATTGCTCTAGGGTTCGAAAAAAGGTCCCCCCCCCCCGCATGCTTAAACCCCAGACAGGGGATCCGAATGGGGTAATGACCGAAGTTGCGCTTAGAAGGTGCATCGACAATAAAGCAGACGAAATTATCAAAAATTGGCTTTCATGTACAAGGTAAATAACAACTTAGTTCCCTCATATATAACCGATGTTATATCCTCCGCTAGGTAGAGAAGTCACAAACTATCCTCTGAGAAATAGCAGCAACATACCAGTTCCATATACTCGCACAGAAAGTTCTAAACGGTCCTGTATACCCTCTTCTATCTCTTTATGGAACTCTCTTGATAACGATGTTCGTGTAGCAGGAAGTATATCAGCCTTTAAACAACATTTAAAAAATAGTTCCCCTCGAATTCCTAAAATTCCAGTTTATTATACCAGTGGAGAAAGGTTCTTCTCTGTTATACATGCAAGGATTAGGAGCAAATGTAGCAACCTCAAAGGAGACTTATATTCTAATCATATTTGTCTTTCACCATACTGCAGTTGTTCAAAAGTTATTGAAGACGCTGAACACTTCTTTTTAGATGTCCAAATTTCCTCACAGAACGTGTAACTTTGTTCCAGACTACCAGACCTTTTCACCCTCTGTCCTTGAACAAGATTTTATTTGGGGATCCTTTCTTGATTGATCAGGATAATCTACTTCTTTTTGGTGCTGTCCAAACAATATTTATCAAAGATACTAAACGTTTCAATAATTCTTAAAAAATACATGTATGAACATGTATCTCTTTTGACAGATCATGAATCTGTCTATTATTTACTTGTTAAAAGTGGCTGCCTTGACTTACAGAATTTCCCGACATGGTTATTTATTTATTTATTTATTTATTTATTTATTTATTTATCTATTTATTATTCATTTTTATTCATTTATTTATTTCAACATGTTGTTTTATATTTAGCCATTACAATGTGCATAAATGATTTGTGTGTATAATTGTAGGGGAGGGCCGTAACTAATGTTGTGAGAACTTGCGGCCCAACCCCATTGCTTGCTATTATATGCAATAAAATATGTTTAAACTAGACAATAAAGCACACGCATTCGCGCGAAAAGAAAATGGCGCTTTTTTTAAAAAAAAAAAAAAAAGCAATAAACTCGACCGCGATACAAGTCGCGCGTTATGACGTCACCATAGATGGCTGACAGGATGTGGCCACGGTTCAAGATGGCCGAACGGATGTCACGTGATTCAAGATGGCCGGCGGATATGACGTCAGAGGGTGGAATCTAGGTAGACTAGATCCCCCCGTCGTTTTACACTACTGATATTTTGCTTCCAATTTTTGGGGACTTTTACCCGACATTGAGATGAAATGACTTCTCAATCCATGTCGCACAATGAAACCAATAGGGTTTATAAGCATGACCGGTCCAACTCGCACCGCTTTGCCTGGGCAGGCTTAGATCCTCGTGCGACATAGTACACTTTTCAAATCTCCAAAATGGCTACTTTTCGGACATTTTTCTAATTTAAACTGCAAACATAGGTTTTGGTTCTTGTTAGAACCGCCTCATTGCTCATAGAGGCGGTTCTAACAAGAACCCACAACCGGTTCTCACAAGAACCCACAACCTATGTCTTTGAGCAGAAATAAGCAAATGTAATGTATATCCCCGTAAACCCCAGTTTACCCAATGTCTTTTCACGGACCTGTTCACGTGATGGTACCCACTCGGTTAAAATTAAGGCGTAACTATACCAAATTTTGTGACACAGAGTCCTTTCTGATATTTAATCTTTATCAGTGTGTCTTAACCCCAAAGTTATGAAACCGAAACGGATGATGGACAAGACCCGACAAGCACAGCACACCCCCACCAACCGACCGACATAGCTCATGAAACAGGTCAACTGGAGGCATCGGGCAAGAGACGCCTACTCTATCACTTATAGGCGTCCCCAACCGAGCCGACATCAGCAAACATGACCCACACTGCACGGAAGTACCGGGCATCAGGAGATGTCCAAAGTAGCGAGACTTGCAAAATTTAAAATATAACATAATGTGACAACCATTCCGCTAAGACATATGTCTAACCTGACAAGTCAGTCTAAGTTTTAGAAAAATTAGGATTTTATACTGCTGAAATTAAAGATATAATTTCGTTATTTAAATCGGTACTCGAGTACTGACGTCAACGCCGCAGTATCAACCTCAGCATTAATGAACTGATACTGAGCTGATGATACACTCGGGGACGAACGAATCATCCACTAGCAGAGATACCGACCCAGTGAATGCAATTAAGGCGTAACTATACCAAATTTAGTTGCACAGAGGCCTTTCTGATATTTAATCGTCATAAGCGTGTCACAACTCTAAAGTTCTGAAACCGAAACGGATGATGGACAAGACCCGTACTTAGTACTCGTACTTAGCCCCTGTAGAAAAAGCGTGGGGATTTTTGATGACGTGACATCGACTGCATTCTAGTATTTAAATGTTGTCACGAAACTGTGCTCTTAGAAGCCCAAGTAGAGAGGAAACAGGAATGTTAATTCGGGTAGACGAATTGTCCGCTTTTCCGAGTGTCCCGTGTTTCCAAATTACCCCGGTTTCCGAATTATTCTGGTTTCCCGTATTCAATTTGGTTGTTTTCGATCGTTTGATACACGCTTGATCGTAAAGCAAAAGGGATGAAACTTTGCGTACAATTTATTATCAGGAAAACCAATAAGAGAGGACATCAAGAAAACACTCCTATATAATTTTGACCCCATTGAACCCATTTATTTGGTAAAACTGGAGTTTACAAGGTATACATCCTTTTCCATATATCAGCTTAAAGACAAAAATTGTTCGTAACCGAGGCGGTTCTAACATGGTCCCACAATCTATGGTATTGAGTAGTTATATGAAAAATATAAGAATTGTGATCAGTAAATTTTCATTTTTGTCGCACCTACTTATAGCAGGGTGCGACATAGGCGTCCGATTTTCCGTCCGTGCGTCCGCCCGTTCGTCCGTCCGTCTGTTAACATTTACGTCGAAGTTCGACATTTACGTCAAAGTTTTTATTTTACAAACGTCAGATACCATCAAACCTTACAAGAAACCTCTCATAGACCTTCTCACTTTGTAAGCACCTTAACCTAGTGATTTTGACCTATATTTTGCGCTCCAGTGACTTTGACCATTACGTCGAAGTTCGACATTTACGTCGAAGTTCGACATTTACGTCAAAGTTTATATTTACAGACCTCAGCTACCATCAAACCTTACATGAAACATCTCCTAGACCTTCTCACTTTGTAAGCGCCTTGACCTGCTGACTTTGACCTATATTTTGCGCTCCAGTGACTTTGACCATTACATTACGTCGAAGTTCGACATTTACGTCAAAGTTCGACATTTACGTCAAAGTTTTTATTTTACAAACCTCAGCTACCATTAAACCTTACATGAAACATCTCCTAGACCTCACTTTGTAAGAACCTTGACCTGGTGAATTTGATCTATATTTTGCGCTCCAGTGACTTTTACCATTACGTCGAAGTTCGACATTTACGTCGAAGTTTGTATTGTAATTAACTATAAGACTAAACAACCACCAAACCTTTCATGAAACATCATCCTGAGCTCCTGACTAGGCAAGCACTTTGACCCGGTGACCTTGACCTATATTTTACGCTTCAGTGAGTTTGACACAAATTACGTCAATGTTCCAGATCTTCTCAAATAAAAGGCTTACACCAATAAAATCTTGAATAGTGTTTCTCCTAGATGTATTGACTCTGCAGGTACCTTGACATGGTGACCTTGACCTATATTTTACGCTCCACTGACTTTGACACATTTTACGTCGAAGTTCCAGATCTCCTCAAATAAAAGGCCCACAACCATCTAATCTTGCATAGTGCTTCTCCTAGATGTACTGACTGCAGGTACCTTGACCCGGTGACCTTGACCTATATTTTACGCTCCAGCGATTTTGACAATTTTTTATGTCGAAGTTCCAGATCTCTGCAAATAAAAGGCCTACAACCACCAAAGCTTGCATAATGCTGCTCCTGGATGTACTGATTCTGATGGTACCTTGACCTGGTGACCTTGACCTATATTTTACGCTCCATTGACTTTGACACAATTTGCGTCAATGTTCCAGATCTTCTCAAATAAAAGGCCTGCAACCACTAAATTTTGCATAGTGGTTCTCCTAGATGTACGGACTATGCAGGTACCTTGACTTGGTGACCTTGACCTATTTTTTGCACTCCATCGACTTTAACACATTTTTGGTCGACATTCCATATCTTCTTAACTATAAGGCCTACAACCACCAAACCTTGCTTAGTGCTTCTCCTACATTTACTTACTCTGTGGGTACCTTGACCTGGTGACTTTCACCTATATTATGCACTCCAGCGACTTTTACGTCAATGTTCAATATGTTCTAAAATAAATGGCCTACAGCCACCAAACTTTGCATAGTACTTCTCCTCATTAAACTGATTTGGCACATACCTTGACCTGGTGACCATGGCCTATATCTTTGATCCATTGACTTTGACACATTTTACATCAACTATCAACTGCTATGAATTTTTTTTAATTAATAACAACATTCTAATTGTGGCTTCTATGACTTTTGTCCCCAGCAGGTGCGACGCCGCCTTCTGCGGAATTCTTGTTGAGTGTTAAATTTTCAATATATTTTAATAGGTGTCTTTTATAAACATCGAGTGAAGGACGCCTAACAAGTGGGAACTGCCTGCTGTCCTTGCAGCAGGTCTGGGTAGAGCAGAAATGCTATTTCTTTTAATTCTGAACTTCCATTAATTTCCTCCTTCTCTCCCGTCCCCCATTTCAGCTCATCGATATGGGGAATACCAGGTGAGTGTCTTTTGATATCAAGTTTATCAGGCACGGCTCCGAGAACGCTTGTAGAATCGCGAGGCTTGCCGAGCGATTCTACATGCGTTCTCGAAGCCGAGCCTGATAAACTTGATATCAAATGACACAAATCTGGTATTCTATTTATCAGTTTATATCCGTGTACACTCTTAAATTAGCAATTTACGACCAGTTACCGATGGTCCTCTATGCGTCCCAACATTCAGGCGGTCGATATATTTTGTATAAGCTGACCACATTTTTCCTATTCTACTTTTTGTTTAAAGTAATGTTCCATTTTTCAAGTAATAATAACATTTTTGCCAATTTTTCTAGTATCCCGTTTACCCATAAACGTCCAACGTCATGTTGACCTGATAAAATTCACTTGTCCTGAGATAGCATTATCTTTATCACGTTAATGTGTTACAATGCACTTAATATAGGGGGTACTGATAATATCTCTTATATCTCTCTTCTCCCTTTCTCTGGGAGATGACACAAAATATCTGGGAGATGACACAAGATAATCACAAGGGTTGACCTGTCGCTTAACTGCAACAGTCAATTTGAAGTCTGACGGTTAATTTTAAGTCTGATGGTGATTTTTTTTACCGGTACAATTTGACCCTTTTTGTACCAAATGGAATCTTCCTCCTTATATGTAGCAGGAGTCCATTTCAAACTTTAGGGGTGTTAGATTGTGGTTTCATCAAAATTTATTGGGAAAATGACTGACTTTTAGCAAACAGTGGAGGCCCTGATCAGATGCCGCGTTCTGTGGCTTCTGATCTGGGCCTGCACTGTTTGCTAGGGTACCCGTTTTGGGGTTTCTGGTACTAAATGGGTAAAGAAGAATAAAAAAATAAATATACTGCACAAATATGTGAAAAGTTTGAAAACGCAAAAAGTGACTGCATCTTAAAACTTCCCGGTTTTATGGAATACAATACATTTTTGTTTCTTTTTTTTTTTTTTTTTTTTGTCTTTCCTTTTACCCGGATCATTCAGATAGCTGGGTGTTTCTAACTAACTAATACAATAGAACAAGGAAAAGAAGAGACCATTCGCGTAAGGTAGGAGCAGTTCTATGTCTTAATGTTTATTTAAAAATGAAATACATGTAGTTTTGGGCGTCAATTTAAATGAGATTTTAATCATTTCGTATGGAAACAACCAGTTTTACTAAGTATGTTTTTATGCCCTCCCCCCTCCGCCCCGCCGAACGGAGCTTGGAGAAATAGATTAGGACGCACGCAGAGCTGAAAACGACCGCACATGAGCACTGGCAAAGCGCTTAGAAGGTCTAAGGCTGCCTGGGCAAAGTGGTGCGAGTTGGACCGTCACTGTGTTTAAATCATATTGGTTTTATTGGGTGACAGGGCTTGAGATGCATTTCATCTCACTGCCGGGTTAAAGTCCCGCAAAACTCCATATGACCTAAATAGTGTTGACGGGGACGTTAAACCTCAAAACAAACAAACCCAAAAAAAAAAAAAAAAAAAAAAAAGAAGAAGGAGAAGAGAAGAGAAAAAACGTATTTTTTTCAAGATTGACTTCTTCTGATACCGAGGCCCCGTTTTTGGATTTACATCTATCTATTGTAGATGGGGTTGTTTCGTGCAAAATTTATGATAAACGCGGTGACTTTGATTTTGAGATTGTAAATTTTCCTTTTTTGGATGGTGATGTTCTTCGTGCGCCATCCTATGTCGTTTATATTTCGCAATTAATTCGATTTGTTAGAGTGTGTAGTCATGTAACTGACTTCAACACTCGTAATAAATTATTAACGGCTAAACTCCTTAATCAGGGTTATCGGTACCATAAACTACGCAAAGCCTTTTCAAAATTTTATAGACGCTATTCTGATTTAATTTCAAAATTCAATATTGGACTTAAATCTCTTCTGCAACAAGGTCTATCGGAACCCGAAATTTATGGTGACTTAGTATATAAATTCAGAAAAATATATAACCGCAATGACTTCAGCACCCAATTTCGTAAAATCATTCTTCGATTTAAAAAGATTGGGTACAACATGGATATTATACGACAGACTGCATGCATGGTAGTTAACCCAATCACGGTTGGCAACTTTGCTTCCCTCTTTAATTGCACGCCGGTGGGTCAGGCCTCAGATTCTATGGCGGCTGCAACGTAAAGGCTTTTTGAGAATTAGAGAGATCTAATTCAAGGTAATGTTGGTTGGTGCCTGATGCTCTGTCTCTGGTTGGGCCCATCGGAGTCTAACTGTTGGTTTTCTTTTGCTCCAGCATTTCAGTGGTTTTTTGCTGTCGGGTCCTCACCGTTGTCTCACCTCTGTGGTTCTTTGATTTTTTTTGTGTGCACGGAGATGTTGCACTGATGAGTTAGGAGGAATTCATGCGGACTGAACAAATTATTTGTCTAAATCGCGACGGAAGTAAGGGCGAGGATTGTGGCCACGTAAAATCGATTTAAGCTCCCCAGTGGAAATCTTTCCACTGACCGTTCCAAGGCGGTTCTTCTGTGGCGGTTTATTTATGGTGTTGTTTGTTACTTACTGTCTGTATCACTTGTGTCTTTTTTTATTTTGGATGGCCATATGGCCATTTTGTGGGAAAGTAACTGTCCTTATGACCTTCCTTTGTTTAGGTTTCCATTATGGTCTGGTCGCTTAATGTTTGTGTTTTTTACCCTTTGGTGTCTTTGGTGGGTGGAGTAAGTTAATTGTATCGATTCCTGATCTTTGTTTTACTTCTACTTTTCATATTCATTACGTTGCATCGACGTTGATACGACGTTGCACATATTGGAAATATCCTGGGGACACAAGCTATACGGCACAATGCGCACATGCACATTTTAATAACACTTCCATTTATGTAGCATATTGAAATCTTCTTAAAACGGGTACCCTGGCAAACAGTGCAGGCCCAGATCAGACGCCGCAGAATGCGGCGTCTGATCAGGGCCTCCGCTGTTTGCTAAAAATTCAGTCAGTTTCCAAGTAAGTTTTGATGAAAACACAACCTGATACCCCTAAATTTGGAAATGAACTCCTGCTATATATAAGGAGGAACATTCCATTTGGAGAAAAAGGGTTAATCTATAATGCAGTTGCCTTGGAATCTTGAAAATAAAAAATCGGGTCAGTAATAAGGACCTGACATCAGTGAGTATAAGACTGTTGTTAGGCCGCAGCTAGTGACGGGCCTCCGTGGCCTAGTGGATAAGAGCGCTGACTCTCAGTCATTAGGTCTCTCACCGCCGTAGGTTCGAGCCTCGCTCGGGCCACGTGTTAGACGCCAAGTTCTGCAACGGAAGGTCAGGTGGTTTTTCTCCGGGTACTCCGGTTTTCGCCCACCTCTGATTAACGATCGGCTCGATATGAGTGAAATAATCTTGAAAGGGCCGTAAAACCCAACCCCCCCCCCCCCCAAAAAAAAAAAAATCTTCTTAAGGGGAATGTGTATACCTTCCGGGGAGGCAACTCCTACAGAAAGTATTTTTATCTCCCATGTCAATAGGGGCCAACTCTTAAGGGAAAGAATTTGCTCCTGAGTAGACCCCTTTTTCAGTGGGACAGAGCTTATGGAAAGGCGAACAGGAAGTCCCGAAAGTTGTCTCCCTTTAAAATAATGGCGGTACCGAGCCTGCAGTTTTTATGGCCATTCAGAAAAAAAAAACTTAAAAATATATGTTCTTACCTACCGACCTTATTTTTTTCTAGCACTTTTGATAAAATATCACAAAACTGTCAAAAAGCAAAAGTAATATGCATACCAGATAACATGATTCGATGTTTTTGTTTAAGGGGAATGGGAACACCTTCAGGAGAGGCAACTCATTTAAAAGTATTTTTGTCGCCCATCTCAATATGCATGCAGTCTGTCGTATAATGTTAATATGTTGTACCCAATCTTTTTATATCGGAGAATGATTTCTAAAATTATTGCATGTATTTATTTTTCTGAATTTATATACTAAGTGACCATAATATTCGGGCTCCGATAGACCTTGTTGCAGAAGAGATATAAGTCCAACACTGTACGGAATGGCGTCTATAATATTTAGAAAAATTGCACAGTTTATGATGCCGTTAATCCTGATTCAGAAGTTTAGCAGTTACGAGTGTTGAAGTCAGTTACATGGCAAGACACTCTGGCAAATTGAAGTAATTGCGAATTAAAAAAAATACCATAAGATGTTTGTATGTTTGTTGTTTGTAATGAAGTTTAACTGACCGGTCAACACCATTTAGGTCACTTTTGAACCAGTCAGTTTACCTATCCTTATTTTCCTGAGCAGGCTTATACGTAAGCGGTTAACCAGTACAGTACAAATTCTTTCGCCAGAAACTGACAACTTCCCTGTCCACCAATCAAACAATGGCAAGGTATTTTGTTATACCCTCCAAAATTTTGAGTGTACGGTCCGTCCGTCAGCGCCCCATAGTCCCGTTTCCCCTCCATAACTCTAATTCCGTTTGAAATATGTTCACGAAACTTCACAGATATGGAAACACTATCAGACGACGTGCAGAACATATAACCCGTAACTCTGATTTTCCTACTTTTGGAGTGGTTGCCCTTTGAACATTGAACATAGGCATTTCTATCATAGTTTCATGTCCGCTCCATAACTTCGATACCATTCGAGATATTTCCATGAAACTTCACAGATATGTAGAGCACCATGAGACGACGTGCAGAATATATGGACCGTTACTCTGCTTTTCCTATTTTTGGAGATATTGCTCTTTGAACTTTAAATATAGCTGTTGCTATCAGTTTCGTGTCCGCTCCCTAACTCTGATACCATTTAAGATATTTTCACGAAACTTCACAGGTGTGTAGACCACCATCAGAACATATGAACCGTAACCCTGATTTACCTACTTTTTGGAGTTATTGATTGCCCTTTGAACATTTGAAATAGTCATTTCTATCGTAGTTTCGTGCCGCTTTATAACTTCGATACCAGTTGAGGTATTTGCTTGAAACTTCATAGATATGTAGAGCACCATGAGAAGACATGCAGATCATATAAACTTTAACTCTAATTGTCCTACTTTTGGAGTTATTGCCCCTTGACCTTTGAATATAGCAGTTGCTATTAGTTTCGAGTCCGCCCCATAACTCTGATACCATTTGAGATATTTTCACGAAACTTCACAGATATGTAGAGCAGCCTGAGGCGACATGCAGAACATATGAAACATAACTCTGTTTTTTTTTCTACTTTTGGAGTTATCAGTCCCTTGAACATAGCCATTTCTGTCATGTAGTCTGTCTGAAGCACTGTATCTCTTGAATTTAACGATTGAGTCTGAACAAACGTGCATGGTTACAGCACAAGTATGGGGGAAAACAGCCATTAGGTTTTGTTTCACTCTGATATGGTACTTGCTTGATGTAATTGTAGTGGCGGGGCATCATGCTTGCTGTTTTATTGAATCAGTGGAAGGGAGAGAATGACCATAGAAATGTTTTCATGATCAATCTCCACGAAAGAACGCGCATCCGACTGAGCTACCGAGGCCGACAAAAACCATTGGATACCGCACGAGGAAGAAAGGAAAATTTATGATCACAAAATCAAAATCATCGCGTTTTCATAAGGTTTCCACGAAACAAACCCATCTACCATAGATAGAGGGGACCTCGGTATCAGAAGAAATCGCTTTATCTAACTGATACTCTTGTGGTAGGGTGTAAATGTGACAGATCAAACCGTCGAAACAGATATTATCAATATTTAATAAATCATCCAAAAACTCTAGAAGTCGAGCTAAAGGCTCCAATGATTTAAGATTGGTTTTCAACGGAAAGGGACATCATGAAAAGTAGTAGTAAAACAAAGATCAGGAATCGATACAATTAACTTACTCCACCCATCAAAGACACAAAAGGGAAAGAAACACAAACATTAAGCGACCAGACCATAATGGAAACCTTAACAAAGGAAGGCCATAAGGACAGTTACTTTTCCACAAAATGACCATATGGCCATCCAAAACAGAAAGACACAAGTGATACACACAGTAAGTAACAAACAACAACATAAATAAATCGCCACAGAAGAACCGCCTTGGAACGGTCAGTGGAAAGATTTCCACTGGGGGGCTTAAATCGATTTTACGTGGCCAAAATCCTCGCCCTTACTTCCGTCGCGATTTAGACAAATAATTTGTTCAGTCCGCATGAAGGCCCCCTAACTCAACAATGAAGTCTATTTCATAACAAAACAAGAACAGATCAGCCACAAGGGGCTGCAATTCGTTCCAATCGGAATGACCACAATTTGACTAAAATTGAGTGTCAAATCTTATGTAAAATTGCCAAGTAGAAAGGCGAGAGCATCACACACTTTCTGACTTGACCATAAAGTATATTTGTGTGTGCTCTTCAAGGGCGAAAAATATATTTCTTATAGTATATGCAAGTAAGAGGGAATTTCTGTATGAAATGTCCATTCAGTTTAATCGAAAAGTGTTTCTTTTATAAGATTGTGCGGAAGGTTAGTTAAAGGGTGCTTGGGGGGATTATAAGTAGTTAGACATGAAGCACGAACACGTCTGGATTTCAATGTATTTAAAACTGCATAGTTAATATTTAAGAAAGTTCAGTGGTGGTATAATAGCTTGAATTTGCAAACCGTGCTTTGTATGGCCTCTTATGAAGTTTAAGTAACCGATTTACCGTAGGAAGCTTGTCTTGGCCTTCTTTAACATATACAGCAAACTTGACCTCAAACTCTAGGACGGTTCCAGTATAAAGGCTTATTAAGAATTAGAGAGATCTAATTCAAGGTAATTTTGGCTGATGCCTGATGCTCTATCTTTGGTCGGGCCCATCGGAGTCTAACTGTTGGTTTTCTTTTGCTCCAGCATTTCAGTTGTTTCTTGCTGTCGAGTCCTCACCGTTGTTTCATCTCTGTGGTTGTTTGATTATTTATGTTCACGGAGATGTTGCACTGATAAGCTAAGAAGCCTCCATGCGAGCTGAACAAATTATTTGTCTAGGTCACGATGGAGATGGGGGAGAGGATTGTGGCCACGTAAAATCGATTTGAGCCCCCCCCCCCCCCCCCCCCCCCCCGGTGGAGTTCGTTTCCGCTGGCCGTTCCAGGGCGGTTCTTCTGTCGCGATTAATTTTTGTTATGGTTTGTCTTTGGGTGTTTGTGTCGCTTGTGTTATTTTGTTTTGGATAGCCCGTTGGCCATTTTGTGGGAAAGTATATGTCCTTTTGGCTTTCCGCTGTTGGTGTTTCCATTAGGTCTGTTGATGCATGTTTGTGTTTTTGTCCCTTTGGTGTCTCAGATGGGAGCTATGGGTTGAATGTATCGATTCCTGATTATTGCCTCTACTTCTAATTTGGTGGCTGAATGGCAAATGAGATCATCTATCTAAAGCTTCTAGCACTATCAATCATGCATGTAATGTAAGAAGTGCGTTTTTCACTTCTGAAGAGTATAAAAATTATACTTTATGGTCAAGTCTGAAAGTGTGTGAAGCTCTCACCTTTCTACTTGACAATATTTACATAAGCTTTGGTACTAAGCTATTTAGACACGTTGTGGGTATTCCGATGGGTACTAATTGCGCACCACTTGTGGTTGATTTGTTTTTGTTTTGTTATGAGAGAGACTTCATGATGTCCCTTTCTACTGAAAACCAGTCTGAAATCATTGAAGCTTTTAGCTCCACTTCTAGATTTTCGGATGATTTACTAAATATTGACAATACCTATTTTGATGGTTTGGTCAGTCAAATTTACGCGACAGAACTTCAGTTAAATAAAACAAATTCTTCTGATACCGAGGCCAAATTTTAGATTTAAATCTATCTATTATTGATGGGTTTGTTTCGTGCAAAGTTAGCGATAAACGCGTTGATTTTGATTTTGAGATTGTAAAATTTCCTTGTTTGGATGGTGATGTACCCCGTGCGCCATCCTATGGCCTTTATATTTCGCAATTAATTCAATTTGCCAGAGTGTGTAGTCATGTAACTGACTTCAACACTCGTAATAAATTGTTAACGGCTAAACTTCTTAATCAGGGTTATCGGTACCATAAACTACATAAAGTAGAGGTCATTCTGATTTAATTTCCAAAATCAATATTGGACGTAAATCTCTTCTACAACAAGGTCTATCGGAACCCGAACTTTATGGTGACTTAGTATATAAATTCAGAAAAATATATAACCGCAATGACTTTAGCACCCAATTTCGTAAAATCATTCTCCGATATAAAAAGATTGGGTACAACAAAAATGTTATACGACAGAACTGCATGCATGGTAGTTAACCCAATCACGGTTGACATCGTTGCTTCCCTCTTTAATTGCACGCCGGTGGGTCAGGCCTCAGATTCTATGACGGTTTCAACGTAAAGGCTTATTGAGAATTAGATTCAAGGTAATGTTGGTTGATACCTGATGCTCTATCTCTGATCGGGCCCATAGGAGCCTTACTGTTGGTTTTCTTTTGCTCTAGCATTTCAGTGGTTTCTTGTTGAGTCCTCACCGTTGTTTCATCTCTGTGGTTGTTTGATTATGTTTCATCTCTGTGGTTGTTTGATTATTTGTGTTCACGGAGATGTTGAGTTAGGAGGCCTTCATGTGGACTGAACAAATTATTTGTCTAAATTAAGGGCGAGGATTGTGGCCACGTAAAATCGATTTAAGGTCCCCAGTGGAATTGGTTTCCGCTGACCGTTCCAAGGCGATTCTTCTGTCGCGGTTTATTTTTGTTATGGCTTGTCTTTGGGTGTTTGTGTCGCTTATATTGTTTTATTTTGGACAGCCTATTGGCCATTTTGTGGGAAAGTAACTGTCCTTTTGGCTTTCCGCTTTTGGTGTTTCCATTAGGTCTGTTGTTTCATGTTATTGCTTCTTTCCCTGTGGTGTCTCTGATGGGAGCTGTGGGTTGATTGTATCGAATCCTGATCATTGCCTTTACTTCTATTCTGAACAAACGGCCTGGACCCTAATCAGATGCCGCGTTCTGTTTCCCTGGATAAAGAGAAAAGTGGCGTTTATGGGGATATGTATTATTTTCCTTATTTTAGTCCAAATACATAGATCGTGGTGCCGACATCGGTAGCTCAGTTGGATGCGCGTCTGACTGGTGATCAGGAGGACGCGGGTTCGATTCCTGCCGGAGTCGGAAACATCCGTTTGTGGAGTTTGATCATGAAATCTTTTCTACCGCCATTTCTGTCCCTTCCGCTGATTCAAGAAGGGCAGTTGTCAGTTTCTGTCGAAAGAATGCGCACTGTACTGGTTAACCGCTTACGTATAAGCCTGCCCAGGAAAAGTGTGGCTAGATAAACCGACCGGCTCAAAAATGACCAAAATAGTGTTGACTGGGCCGTTAAACTCCAAAAACAAACAAACAAAGATAGATTGTGGTATCCGTGGTTGGGGCGGTTCCTGCGAAACCCACAATCTATGTTTGGAACAGAAATAAACTCAAACATTTCGGCTGAAAAATGCTAGTTCTAGAAAGACGCTATTTAAGGGGTTCTAACGAGCACCCAAAATGTACGATTGCAACAGAAATTTAAAATATCATGGTCACACATTTTCATCAGAGAAATACAGAATAAGTGCTCTTGTTGTTTTTATTTTTTTCATCGAATGAATACCAAAATGCGTATTTTCAAGAGTGGCGAAGCCGAAATAAAACTAAAAAAAATCAAATTTTCTGTTTCTTTCTTGCTTTAAACTATTTTAATACAGATTCAAAGCGACAGCCGTCAACACAAAGAACTAACTTTTATCATGTCCATTTCGAGTCAATTTTGAGGTGTTCAACGGGTTAACATGGGTATAATATTGGGTTTAAATTGAAAGTTTGCGCATGGAAAATAGCTTGGACTATTTTTTTTATCAAATGGTTCATTGGTAATTTGAATTTAAATAATGTCCACAGTTGCTGAGCTTATCTGGCGTCGCATGCATTAATTCCGTTAGGTAGGCACTAAAAGTGACCTCATCAACGTCTTGATGACGTGTGAACGTGCGAGACATAGTTTCTGACAAACACTATTTTCGTAAAGCTAATATGCATCGAATAAAGACAGTATATGCGTTATACGTCACTTGCATATGTAACGCGTCTTCTGGTTGGATAACGTCAAACATTTGCGACAGTTTATTCTGCGATATACTGTCGGAAACCCGACGTCATTATGTAACGTTGCTTTTCGTTGGCTGGCATTTGGTTTTACGCAGCTCACAGCGTTTGTCGTTTTGTGCAAAATAGTACAGATTTTAAGAAAGCAAACGTATAAGTGCATTAGAATGGGGATAACTGTATTGCAAAATTGTCATTTGGGGAGGTAAATCGTCGGTTTTACGGTCGCAAATTCCGTTTTACGGCCCCGCTGACGCGTCGCCGTAAAACGAAATTACCGACCGTAAAACAGCCGATTAACCTCCCCAAATGACAGTTTTCAATATATAGTGTATCCCCTAATTCTTCGATGATACACCGAACTCACAAACAGTGACAAACTAAAATTCGTATCCTCACTGTTTGCAGTGACGATATAGATTTCGATTTCACTGAGAATCCTCTATACATGTATTTCTATCATTGACAAGCATCAAATTAAGAAATTTCAGTTAGGAGCCAAGAAAAATACCATGACAATGTGTTTTTTGTTGTTTTGGTTTTGCGGCTTTTGAAGATTATTTCACTTATTTGGAGCAGATCGCTAATCAAAGGTGGGTGAAAACCGGAGTAACCGGAGAAAAACACCTGACCTTCCATTGTAGAATTTGGCATCACACATGTGACCCGAGAGAGGCGTGATCCACAGTGGCGCGAGACCTAATGATTAAGAGTCAGCGCCATTACCCAGAAGGCCACGGATGTCCGGCATACGGGTGAATGAAAATGCTGATACGAACATTCATATACATAAGGAAAAAAATATATATATATATAAGACACTATTTTTTTCTGTTGATAATTTTTTATGTTTATTCTTGTTTGTTCCTCAAAGCTAGTATGGTGGTGTTCTTGACAAGCGCCTCATCGAGGCGTTCACACGAGTACCCACAACCTATGTTTAGTCACAGAAAAAAATATGCATTTACCCATGCAAGCCCCAGTCCATTCTTCGGTCTTACGTGCCCTATCGCTACTTGTCAAACCGCATTTTCACTGGGGAAAAACACAGATAAAATGTTTTGTGCCCTTCTTGTGTTTGGAGATTTTCCGATAAATTTTCTTTTTCAAGGTGACATTGTTTACGAAATGTCTTCTTCCTTATACGTGCGCCGTGTCACGAAAAGCTAATAACAAAGGTTCTGAGCGTCCGGCCCCGATAGCTCAGTTAGTAGAGGGTCCGCTCCGGGGAACGGGAGGTCACGGGTTCGATCCCGGGCCGCGACATACCAAAGTCGTTAAGAATGGTACTAGCTGCTCCTCGCTTGGCACTCAGATTTACGGGTAGAGCTAGGACTGGTCGACCCAGTGTCGGGATAATGTGACTGGGTGTGGTATCATGTAATGTGTCTTGGACATGATACTTGAGTGAGGCAGCACTATAAAAGTGAGCATTGAGCTCCCTGTCGCAACCAGACACCGTCGTGATATGACTGAAAATTTGTTGAAAGCGACGTTAAACCCGAATTCACACACACACACACACACACACACACACACACACACACACACACACACACACACACACACACACACACACACACACACACACACACACACACTCTGAGCGTCCGCACAGTCTGAGATGTAGTTTTGTATCTGCTGAATGGACAGTACTACACCCCCGGTTTTTACAGTTAACCCTCTTTATACCGACATCCGTTATAACGGCAAAACTCGTTATAACGGCAATTTGAATGGATGTCCACTTTGCTAAATGCTTAGCCTCGGGACTTCCCTCGGGTTGGAAATGCGCAAATCGAGTCCATAGTCGTGAAAGGGTCATGTAATCTAATCGTCCAAGAAACAAATGTTACAGATACAGTGTAATTCCGCTATTAACCCTTATCTTGCTGAATATTCATTTAAGCCACACCCATTTCTGCATCTAGCGCACAAAATTGGTCCAAAAATTAAGTGACCTATCTCCATTTCTGTCTATCAACCAATCAAATTACTTGATGCAGTTTATTCCTACAAATTCATAAATTGAATGTCAAACAGTGTAGATCCTGATCAGATGGCTTCTTCAGAAGCCATCTGATCTGGATCTACACTGTTTGCAAATATAGGGGTTGTCGTGAACAGCAAGATAAGGGTTAAGGCCACCTAATATTAAGACTAAATCTGCTTTTAGAAGCTTATTTAGTAGATTGCTGTCAGTCTTTCTTTGTCTTTTCTGCAAACAGTGTCCTCTGGACATAGACCACTTTTGGGACTGTTCAAAAGTGGTCTTATAGACCACTTTTGAACAGTCCCAAAGGTGGTCTTAATATAGGAATGTTACTATCGATGCGATTCTAACAAATAACTATAACATTTGTTTCTTGGAGTAATAATGCGGAAATGGCCTTTCATTACCTATCATACTCCTAACTGGGATTCTTTACTTCGGCAAATTCATTATAACGGCATAATAATTGAACATAAATACTGCCGTTATAACGTGGATCCTCTATATATGTAATAGAAGCCTCCGTGGTGCAGTGGTTACGCTACTCGCCTTGTAAACCAGGGATCGCAGGATCGATCCCGGGCTTCTCCAGACTTTCGGATGAGTCTTTAAACCGAGGTCCCGTCTCCGTATGACCTTAGCTGTTGGTGGGACGTAAAACTAAAACTCACTCCCTCATATATATATGTAACACTTCTTGCTACGTATTGCTACGTTGTTTAGCTTGGAAATCCGGTCTGTGTCTTGCCTCGTCGGAAATCCCGAAGACAGGGTATCTCGTGCCTGTGATGTCTGAGGTTTAATGTCCCCGTCAACACTATTTAAGTCATTTTAGAGATTTTACACGGCATTGAACCGGCCTCCGTAACTTAGTCGGATACACGTCTGACTTGGGATCAGGAGGACGCGGATTCAATACCAGCCGGGTTCGGTAATATTCGTTCGAAGAGATTGATCATGAAATCTTTTCTACTTCCGCTGATTCAAGAAGGATAGTTGTCAGTTTCTGGCGGAAGAATGTGCACATTACTGGTTGACCGCTTACGTATAAGCATGCCCAGCTTTATATGACCTAAATAGTGTTGACTGGACCCTTAAACTCCGACACAATCAAACAAACAAAGACCCGATATTGACTTGAAATGAAATCTCAAGCCCTACCGCCCAATGAAACCAATTTTGTTTGTATGTATGGACGATCCGACTCGCATCACTTTTGCCTCGGCATGCTTATAGTGCTAAGAGGTTTACAAATACCCGTGTGTGGTCGGTTTCAGCTGTGCGTGGAAGCAAAATGCGGCCTAATCTATTTCTACTAGCTACGAATGGGGGGGGGGGGGGGGTGGGGGGGAAGGGAGACCAACCGGGGCGGGGGTGGGAGGAGACCAACCGGGGCTGTCTATCTTCGCACTTTGCGCTAGTTTGTACAGAAATCACTAAATGAGATAGTTGAAATCAGTGCAGACTAGAATCAGACGCAGCAGAACACGTCGCCATGTCAGGGTCTCCACTATGTTTTATTTTACAATCACTTTTGTAAAATGCCTATACAACCAAATCAGACGTGCCTAAAATTCCCAGTCGTTTGTTTTTCTCAGTTTTTAGTGGAGGTGGGGTGGAGATGGGTGTGGATTGGGTGGGGGTGGTTAGGGGAGGGATTTGTTTTAGTGTGGGGTGGGGTAGGGTGGGGGTATGGGATGTCGAATGTTCATATATCGAGCAAACGTTCTCGCCTGCAATTGCCCATGTACTCATGTGATATTTGCTGTGGTATTTTTGTCGCTGTGACGTCATTGTATTGTGTTAAGGGGTTCTCCGTAAACATTGACTGGGCTCAAGTGTCGGGATGCTGGTAAACAATGTAGAACGTGGCATCAGATCAGGCTCAACCAAGTTTGCGCAAAATACAGGAATTTAAGAGTTAAAGATAGAAAATAAAGTCCTCGTTCTCTACCGTTTTCCCAGCCAAATATCAGAGGCAATCTACCCGCCAATTGAACCAGTGTTTTTATTTTTATCATATATTGAGGCAAGGTGGAAAACTGGATTTGGCGGCAGTGTTAGATAGCTTTACGTCCCTGGGCGTCCTACTTACTACATTGTAACATAAGAGGGCATGGATAAATTGTACTTGCAGCAGGTGCGGGATGGGTGCATTGCATTTTTATTTTATTTTATTGCACCTGTTATAAACATGCTGCAATATAGGGGTGCGGTCTTTTCATCCGCTCTTCCGACCGTCTGCACGTCCATCCGTTCTTCATGCCGTCAACATTTGCGACAACACTATATGTAAGTCCATTTAAGCGCGGCAAAGCCTTCGACTGAATTCTTGTTTTATTAGCCAATATTTCCTTTCTAATGCCCCGTCCTTCTGGAGACCGCTCATAAAAGCTAAATAATGGGCATTTCACATGTGAATGAATTGAGCATGAACAGAGTTTTATAACCTTGGGGCCAAGAGGCTCAAAGCAAAACCCATTTTATACCGCATTCACCTAACAAAGGGAGTCGAATAATTGCACGCTTTAATCGGTAGTGACCTATATTACCTTCTACTGACCAATAATTCGTCTAGTGACCGTTTATAGACCGGACCTACTTTTCAGGTCCCTGATTTGCAAGTTTAAACAACAGCATGCAACCCGTTATTCACGGGAAAACAACGAAACAGCAACATATAATATTTGCAATTTTTATTTAAACAGATTTTCAATAATTTAAGCTAAATTCTTACCTTCTCGGACTTTCCTGGTTTGAATGGTCCGTTGGAATAAATGCGCCCCACCACTGCGGTTGCGTCTCAACCTCGAAAATAATTTATATAGCTAAATAAACTACATAATTGCAGATTTCCATATAGAATGTAAAGCGCAGAGATACTTTTATTCGAGCGTCCGTGTTGTTTAAAACGTCTCTGTGGCGCCGTGACGTCATAAACTTTGCACTATTTGACGTCACGTTATACTGCGCACTGAATGTCGTATAACATGCCACAATGTCTGCCCTTGATTGGTTTCATAATACATGGTTAGTGTCTTTAAAAATAAAATCTAATCGGTCAGCCTTAGAGAATTTTATAGGGGCGAGCTTCCGATTATATTTTATTTTTAAAGACAGTAACCATGGCTTTACTATATTGTACCTCATTATTGTCTACGCCCATGGGCGTAGACATTATAGAGATTGAGTTTAACACGGAAGTACAGCCATTAGTTACCCACAATGCAGGTTGACCTTTCCATTCTTATGCAACACAACAAGTATAAGCTTTCACAAGAAGAAAAGAGCAGCCTATAGCAAGTGTAAGCTTTCACACAAAAAGAGGCCGGCGCGCAGAGCTCTGGCACAGAATTGCTACATGTATTACATTTGTGGAAGCCTATATCTGCTGTCATATTGTACAGGCTAATACAAAAAATATACATCTACAAACTCTCGAACACGACGGACCACTGCCTATCCTATAAGCTACTCAGCAGCCTTCGGCTCTGGTGAGTTAAAAAAAACATACCTCGCCGTTAGTAAACCTTTAGGTTTAATCTTCAATTAGTCTTCTATAAAGCCTAACTTCTCCACCAGTTTTCAAGCATTCAATTTGAAAGATGTCACAAGCATACATGGGCCTTTTTAAAGATGAAAAATTACTTTTTCACAATATTACAGCATTTTTAGACATTATACTTCAGTCGGCAGGATGGCAATTAGAATATAGCCAAAGTCAGTTAATTGTATAAAACACTTTTCTGGGATTCACATTTAATATGTGCTAAGCGTAGACCTAGCTTTTTGTAAAAGCTATACTTGTTACTACTTGGCTCTGATTCACGGGGGTAATACTATTTTGTATACCTGTGTTGTCGACCGAGCCGGTACTGTGTAAAGCTGCTGTCGACCGAGAAATACGGTTTTCGACCGAGCAGTACGGATGTCGAGAGAGGAGGGTCTTCGATTTTTATGCACTTGGAGAGGCGAAAACATTAGTTTAAACATTTACAAACGATGTCGGTGTTTTAAAGAGACAAGCTGTTAATTGTCTGTTCACTTATAGAGAGTCGTGAGTCTGAAAAACACTATAAAATACCGGTTCTTTCGAAAATAATCAGTTTTCACAGAATATCATTAATCTAATGCTTTATGAAAAGGAGGAAAGCAATAAAACACCATATATATTTTATCTACCATTTACGCTTCAACAACAACGTGGGTTTGACATAATTCATGCACTCTGGGAGTTTGTATAGACCTTTGAAAAATGTCGGGATACGGATGTGGATTATTAGAAATACGACCGTCGATGGTATCCTAGTCTGATTGATACGGCTGTGGACGAAATATAAAAACTACATTTCATGTACTGCTGTTAAAATACATGATTTATTCTATGATTATTACTGAAATCTGCACTATTAGGCAGATTTCACTGGGAGCCATGAAGAAAAAAGTATGTTTTGTGCGAAATGGTGTCTTAAAGTCGTAACAATCACCAAGAATAACTCCATCCTTAACTCTTCCATATTTAGTTTACACGACAGGCTACAAGGCTGGTCACTGATGTAAACACTTGAACATGTAAATGCCAAATCAGATTGAAATTAAACTGCAAAAAAATGTTGTAAACCTGTGCAAATGCTCTTGAAGAATGATGTCGGAAAGATCACAGGCGCTTGAAGTTTAAATGCTAAAACATTTCAAATTTGTTTGAAAGGGCCATAACATTCCGATAACACACCCGTGCAACATGGAGCATTTTTCACATCTCCAAAATGGCTTCTTTTCTGAAGATGTGTGTACTCGTTAGAGCCGCCTCATTTAGGGATGGGTTTAAGGGGGTGTTTATTTCACGGACTTGTTCACGTGATGACGAAATTGAATATTGACTATGTCAATATTAACATTCATGTTTAGGTTTTTTTTTTTTTTTTTTTTTTTGTTGTTCTGGTTTTTGTTTTACGGCCCTTTCAAAATTATTTCACTCATATTGAGCCGATCGTTTATCAGAGGTGGGTGAAAACCGGAGTACCCGGAGAAAAACCACCTGACCTTCCGTTGCAGAACTTGGCGTCTCACATGTGACCCGAGCGAGGCTCGAACCACAGCGGTGAGAGACCTAATGATCAAGAGTCAGCGCTCTTAACCACTAGGCTACGGAGGCCCGTTGTTTAGGTTTTGAGCTCAGAACTTCAAGCCATGTACAGAGACGAATATCTCTCAACAAATGCCATGACAAACACTAGGGTTGTTCAGCAGACATTACGAAAGCATGCCTTTTAAAATAAATCGGTGTTCAGACATTACGAAAACACGTATGGGGCGCCGTTTTACTATTTAATCCGCATTTATAGATATCCATAAATCGAATAATGGATATCCATAATTCGATTTATGGATATCCATAATTCGATTTATGGATATCCATAAATCAGCCGAATAATGGATATCCATAATTCGAATTATGGATAGCCATAAATCGAATTATGGATATCAATAATTCGATTAATGGATATCATTAATTCAGATCGATTTATGGATATCCATAATTCGAATTATGGATATCCTTAATTGGATTTATGGATATCCATTATTCCTCTGATTTATGGATATCCATAATTCGAATTATGGATATCCATAATTCGATTTATGGGTATCCATAATTCAGATCGATTGATGGATATCCATAATTCGAATTATGGATATCCATAAATCACCGCCAAAGCTTTTGATTTCTCCCTAAAACACGTGATTGCTTATTGTAAAAATCTTCAAAATCTTCAAGGTCTTCATCATCGCTGGAAGATGATGGCCGTTCAAAGGGCCCTTTCTGCCGTGCAGCCTTTTCAGCCCGTAAGGCTTCCAAAGCAACGGACGGCATACGCTGAACGCCCGCCATGTGTGCAGTTCAATATCGGAACCAGCCGTAAGATCTGGAAATTCCGGCCAACCCCAATGGTCCCTCTGGAATCACCTCTATGAGGACTGCGCACCTAATCGGACGTAAGAGTATAATGATCCAAACAGGCCATCCGGGCATGCTTTCTGGTGAAAAAGCACATGGTCGTTATATATAGTATTAACATATATCCATATAACACTCTATTTGACGGCCCCTGTCCGTCGGGGCTTGAAAAATTAGATTGGCTGCATGATGCTTCCGCGCAGAGCTGAAACCGAACCGCACGCGAGTACTGGTAAACCGCTTAGAGGATCTAAGCCTGCCCAGGCAAAGCGGTACGAGTCAGCCCGTCCATGTTAATAAACCCTATTGGTTCATTTGGGCGGCAGGGCTTGAGATGTCATTTCATCTCAAGGTCGGGTAAAAGTCCCACAAAATTGGAAGCAACGTCTCCAAAATGACCTTTACAGAGTTGACGGGGACTTTAAACCTCAAATCAAACAAACACTCTGCTTGAGATGTATGGAGTACCAAGCAGATTCATATATATCTTCTGGCCCCACGTCCATTGCGGCTTGGAGAAATAGATTTGGCTGCATGAGCTGAGAGTACTGGTTAATCGTTTAGAAGGTCTAAGTCTGTCCAAACAAAGTCGTGCGAGTCAATGGGCGACAGGGATTGAGATGTTTGTTTGTATTTGAGTTTAACGGCACATTCAACTCTAATTTAGGTCATTTTTGAGCCGGTCAGTTTACCTATCCACACTTTTCCTGGGCAGGCTTATACGTTAGCAGTTAACCAGTACAGTGCACATTCTTTCGCCAGAAACTGACGACAGCCCTTCTTGAATCAGCGGAAGGGAGAGAATGACTCTAGAAAATATTTCATGATCAAACTCCACAAAAGAATGTTGCCACCCCGGCGGGTATCGAATCCGCTTCCTCCTGATCACCAGTCAGACGCACATCCGACTGAGCTACCGAAGCCGGCGGGATTGAGATGTTATTTAATCTCAATGAAGGCTTAATGACCAACATAACTGGAAGCAACGTCTCCAAAATGCCCTAAATAACATTGAAGGGGACGTTAAACCTCAAATCGAACAAAACATATCTCTCCCACACCATAGGCCACCACTACGCCTACCCGACATTACCTCCACCTCCATCCCGGCTTTCATTACACACCTAAATCGGAAATCTGACGCGAATGGTCGAGTTTTTTGTTGTTTTTTTTTGCTTAGGGAACAGTCATTATTCATTAGGTTTATTTGCAGAGGAGAATTATGGATATCCATAATTCGATTTACGGATTTCCATAAATCAGCCGAATAATGTCTGATTGATACGGCTGTCGACGAAATATAAAAACGGCTGTCGACGAAATATAAAAACTACAGTTCATGTATTCGAATTAAGGATATCCATAATTCGATTAATGGATGTCCATATTTCGATCTAGATTAATGATATCCAAAATCGATTTATGGATATCCATAATCCGATTTATGGATATCCATAATTTGATTAATGGATATCCATAAATCAGCCGAATAATGGATATCCATAATTCGATTTATGGATATCAATAGATCGAATAATGGATATCCATTATTCGATTTATGTATATCATTAATTTTCATCGATTTATGGATATCCATAATTCGATTTATTATGGATATCTATAAATTATTATGGCTATCCATAAATCCGGAATAAATAGTAAAACAGCGCCCCATAAACAGGCCTCTCAATATGAAACTTTTCGCATGAAAATACTGAATTTTGCTTATTTCTGCTCTAAACATAGATTGAGGGCACTCGTTGGAATAGCCTCGACGAGGCGGTTCTAACGAATACCCACAATCTGTTTTTGCTGAAATTAGAAAAATAACATATACGCCTGTAAATCACAGTTTTACTTTATAAAAGAGGGGTTTACGGGGGTCAATATTACATAGGCGTGTTTTCGTGATGGATGAGATGTTTGCAGAATATGAACGGACGACGACGGATGCCGGGGCATGAGTATACTCACTTGCTGAGCCTGCGGCTAAGATGAGCTAAAAACCTAATGGCCAATCTCATTGGTGACGGGCCTCCGTAGCCTAGTGGTTAAGAGCGCTGACTCTTGACCATTAGGTATCTCACCGCTGTGGTTCGAGCCTCGCTCGGGTCAAATGTGAGATGCCAAGTTCTGCAACGGAAGGTCAGGGGGTTTTTCTCCGGGTACCCAGGGTAGCGCCCACAAAATTGGAAGAAACGTCTTAAAAATGACCTTTACAGTGTTGACGGGGACGTTAAACCTCAAATCAAACAAACAAAACAAAGCAACGATAGTTTATTATCAATCAGCCATTTCAAACAAACAAACAAAGCCTGACCAAGAATACAACAGTTATTTTATTGTTTAACTGGGGTTAATTTCCAGTAAATCTGTCCCTTACACTCTCGTTGAATCATCGACATCCGTACCCAGTAACGTCGACATCTGTACCCCGCAAACTTTCACTTCATCGACAGCCGTATCGATGAAACTATAAACAGTTTAACAGATGCATATAAAGACATGTTGGCACAAAAATAAAAGGTTATCGCGTATATTAATGATGTATCTGCATCATTTCGTCCTCGATATTCCATGACACTGAATAAGAGCCATGCATTTCCCCGGAAGTACTTATTTTATATATTTTCCCGTATAATTCCGCTCAGCGTCAAAACAGGCTATTAGTCAGACTTCCAAAACACTTGAAACAACAGCCAACTATTTCACAAACGTTTTGACACCACAAAAATGGACAGACATACACAAAAAATAACACATTTACAGCGAATTTATCGACTACCCTCCTCTGTCGACATCCGTACTGCTCGGTCGAAAACCGTATTTCTCGGTCGACAGCAGCTTTACACAGTACCGGCTCGGTCGACAATACAGGTATAGAAAATGGTATTACCCCCGTGTGATTGGTCGAGAGCATGCCACGCTCAAGGTAATAAATTATCATATTCCCCTGCAATATTCCCCTCTGAAGTCACTGCTCAAAGTACAAGTGCATTCACTGGGAGAATCTCTAGAAGTCACGCGCAGGTCAATAAAGTTTTATATCCCAATACAATATTCCCACAATAAGGTCTGATTTCACACTGCTACATCTATGTCTCATACGGTCGAAATGATGTTATATTTTCGTTTGTCTACGGTGGTATAGTCTACTACTTTATAAGGCATTATTTTTATGTTTGATTTAAATTGTGAGTTTGTTGGGAGCCTGCGAATTTCTATATCAATATGTTCTATTAAAGGGTTATCCTTTGGAAGCAAGGAATACACCACAGAAGTGGAAATATGGAGTATACATGTTTTCTGGGCCAGACTAGCTAGTTTCGGCCAATTAGGCCTCATCAGTGACCCTCAGATATTTTCAAAATTCCACAATGGAATCAATGATCCCAAAGGACAAGAAAATATAATCTACACTATGATGTAGGGCAGGGAGACGTTCATTCCACAGTTTCAATTTTGACGGGAAAAAAGATGATTAAAAACAAACAATGTCTGGAAAATGGAATCGTCTCTGTATCTAAGATTATTAGTGCTGGTATCATTTACCCTGTTCGGTAAAAGATCGGTTAAATAAGGGGGAACGTTTTCATACAATTTATACATGCCATAGGGTGTTTTTAATGTCAAAGTGTATGTTTTTATCTAAACCGTAGGTCGTTGTCCTGTTCGGATTGAGATTTACGTTTCGGTTTGCGGTTCAAATTAAAAGACACAAGTGATACACACAGTAAGTAACAAACAACAACATAAATAAACCGCCACAGAAGAACCGCCTTGGAACGGTCAGTGGAAAGATTTCCACTGGGGGCTTAAATCGATTTTACGTGGCCACAATCCTGGCCCTTACTTCCGTCGCGATTTAGACAAATAATTTGTTAAGTCCGCATGAAGGCCTCCTAACTCATCAGTGCAACATCTCCGTGAACACAAAAAATCAAAGAACCACAGAGGTGAGACAACGGTGAGGACTCGACAGCAAGAAACCACTGAAATGCTGGAGCAAAAGAAAACCAACAGTTGGACTCCAATAAGTCTAACTGTGTATATTTGATCAGTTTTTGCTTCTGATCTGTGCATTTGGGGGGGGGGGGGGTACTTTAAAGCCATGTTTATCAATTGTTTTGGGATTCTTTTGGAAAAAAGCTTACAGTAAGTGTATAACCGCATACACAAGAGAAATAATCTATTCCATCTGGAATTGAACAGTTAGGTTACATGGTTTATGGCCTTGGTCTCTAGCCAAAGCAAAACTTCAAAATCATCTCTGCTGCAATATCGCGATAAGTTTTCTCATCTATTATTGGTTCTAATTGATTAGATCATGTTAAAGGATTTGAACAGATATGTATCCACTGTTTCACATGGTATTAAGGCATTTATAATCATTTTTGTCAAAGTTTTATCATCAAAATATCCTCAAAATGCCATTTTTACATAAAATAGGGGGAATAGGTGTGACATCAGCCATAAATACCAGTTGGTATGCTATTAAGGCATAATTTAGTGCATTTTAGGATTGAAGTGTTCCATAGACATAGGAGAAGAACCACTGATGCAAGCCGGTGTCTGGGTTGCATTCCAGAAAGAGGTAAAATTTGCGCTTTTTCACAAAATATGGTTTGTTCGGCTTTCATTGTAGAATCTGAAAGCGATAACTTTTTCGCAACTTTCAAAGATTCTTTGCCACTGAACATTTATTATGCATGCTTAAATTATTAGATATGATCTAAATTTCTATTTGACAATGCTTTTGATGGCTCATAAAGACAATAAGGGTTTGGTATAGGTAGCTTTGCACTAAATACGGGAGGTACTGGATTTTATCACTTTGGGACAGAGCTTTTAGTTGCAGTCTAAATACCAGAAATTAATTATTGGTTTAGACTCATATTCTAGACAGGTTTTTAATATTTTGGACCCCAATTTGATTTATATCCGTCTTTGTATCGACTGCCTATTCGAAATTTGTAAAATTGCAGCATGTTTCTTCTGACTTTCTTTGCCGGATCATTACAGGGTCACTGATGAGGCTTTATTAGCCGAAACTACGTAGTATGACCCACCTTCTTTCTTATGAATGTTTTCATTGCTCTTAAAGGAACTCATTTTTTATTTTTATTTCCAATGGATAAATATCCCATGTTTCTTTTCAATGTTAGAAAATGATAGTTATAAGGAAATAAAATGATGTGTGTTTTATAATCATATCTGCAAGCTCAAAGAAATTGTTGCTGATTTTATATTGTCACCTCTCCTTTAAAAAGCCGGTTTGTATCCACTGCGAATCTGCATGTAAACAAACATGGCGGACCATAACTTGAAAAGGAGACGGGCAGCATGTGGATTTTTCTCATTAACTTGTTCAGCTAGGAATGCTCTATAAATGAGTAAGGTTTGAAACGTTTTGTATGTGTAGTTTTTGTGGGAGCATGTAAAAGGTTACTATTGTCGCCTATGGAAAATATTTAGTAGTAAGCTCCCCCAATATATTGATACATGCATGCACTTACCTGTATTCATGAATACTGAACTACAGTATATGTCCATATGTGAAGTCTGGTCTGCCAAGTATAAGTTCTGCAAATGTCACAGACATAAATGTTTACTTTCTTCTAAAGTAAAATGTTTTATTTGTCGTATGTCGTATATGTATATCTTCGTGTCTATGTCGTAATTGTTGTTACATGTTCGTCCTTGTTGTTGTTGTAGGCACCCCTTTTCTCAAACAATAAAGATAGAATTGTCTACCGGCTGAGTCGTCTGTATACCCATCTTAACTCCCGATACGACATACCCAAGTGCAAATGTTCTTAATTTTCTTCTATTCTTCTGTTCGTCAATGATTCACAACCAGTTTCATAGTAGAGAGACCGTATAGAAGAAAAAAAACCCGGAAGACACATAGCAATGCGTGTTAAGTTTATTTTACCTGTTCTAACCTATTAGCATCAGTTATAGTGCATCCATCCCACACTTCAGAAGCGTATTCTAATAATGGTCTTTTACAGGTGCACTACAACTTATTTAGTTTTATACAAGTTGTACTTAAGTTTCCTTAAGAATAAGACTTGCCTAGAGGCCGAATATTTTATAGAATCTATATGTTATGTTCATTTGTTATAATGCTTATGAATTTCAACAATATTTAGTTGTAGACCACAATGTTAGAAAATGTTTGAAATAAGCATTACTTCAATTTTACCAGGTTTAAAACTTATGTTCTACTGTCGCGGTTTATTTTTGTTATGGTTTGTATTTGGGTGTTTGTGATGCTTATATTATTTTATTTTGGATAGCCTTTTGGCCATTTTGTGGGAAAGTAACTGTCCTTTTGGCTTTCCGCTATAGATGTTTCCATTAGGTATGTTGTTTCGTGTTTGTGCTTCTTTCCCTTTGGTGCCTCTGATGGGAGCTGTGTGTTGATTGTATCGATTCCTGATCATTGCCTTCACTTTTATTTTACGAACCATTAAGCAGCCATTTCTTTCAGCTTTTTAAGATCAGTATTTAAAGTAGAAGTAAAACGAAGTTAAACTAATTCAATTCCTGCAAGATCAGGAGATTAAAAACTTAACGAAGAATCGTCAGCATATAACCTTGCCTTGCCTATTAATTCATCCGCTATGTCATGCATGTATATCAGAAATAACAGTGGACCTTGCGGAACTCCAGCATTTATGTTTTGTTTTTGTTTTTTTTTTTTTCATCTGAAAAGACCCAGACCCTATTGACAAACACTTTCTATCTCCTAGAAGTTATATAACTCTCAATCCACATGTAATATACAATATGTAACATGTGATATACAGATTATTCATTTGTGCTATTTGAATTGTGGGATTTATAAACCTTGGTTTCAAATAGGATAATAAATAAACTCTATTTATCATATGATGTCGCGTCTGAGAGTGTTATAACGCCATGTATTATTTTCGATAATCCAGTAGTGGATTAAATATTGTTATGCATAAGATTTTATTTCTCTGATTCCCACTTTCACCCCAGTGTTGACCTAAGAGTGCTATAAATATCTTGTTAATCTTCTTATAGAAGATTCTAGAAAACTGAGTCACAGATTAATTTCATTTTTGTAAACAACATGTTTACAAGGAAAAGTACTTCAGAACCTTCCAGAAAGTTCTGGGTTGCATTATTTTTAGAGAATTACCTCATCTTATTCCACAGCCCTCTGGAATGTTCTAGAGAAATCTTAGGGTCTATAAAAGAGCTTGATTTTTCTCATTGAGTCAGACTTTGGAGTTTGATGTTTGGGCTTATAAGGAAAGTTATTTCTAATTTCTGTGTTGGATTGTTAAAGGATATTACTTTTCATTTTGGACTGTGAATTCTGTGGGATCAAGGAAAATAGATTCATTCAGGATATTTCATAACAGAGCTAAGTACATTTAATTTTCTTACTTCTACAGGTTAAAGTAAACTTGTAAATAAATTTGTTAAATTTTTCCGAAAGGCTTGTTTGCTTTTTCTTTCTGCTACGCCTGGCTCGTAACAGAAATTGGGGGCTCATCCGGGATAAAACCATTTGAGCATTTTTAAAACCGACATTTCTTGTGACGGCAGGTAATAGTCATTTCTTATCAAATAGACTTGGCAGTTGCTTCACAAGATTGGTATTTCCCTGTAGGCGTATAGGGGATTGTCATTTCATGTGAATTGTCATTTCAGGTGAAATAGTACTTGTCATTTCATGTGAAATTCTTATTGGGCTTGTCATTTCAAAAAAAAACTTTGTCAAATTAACCTCAATCTGTATTTCCATAAATACTTTATAAAACAAATAAAAAAGCAAACATGTCGTTTGACTTGAGAAGCTTTTTGGCTCAGCCTACTCAGGAGTTGTTTAATCTGGCCAAAAGGACAGATTTGCTAGATATTGCTTCCCATTATGGGGTCACTGCTGTCAAAACAAGCATGAAAAAACATGAAATCAATAATGTTTTGGTACAGTTTTTTGTTGATGAAGAACTTTTTGATCCATCTGCTTTGTCTCTCATTATGGTTTCACATACTGAATTACAAATGAGACAAATTGAAATAGGAAGGCAAATTGAATTAGAGAAGGTAAGATTAGAAATGGAAGAAAGAGAGAAGGAAAAAGAAAGAGAAATGCAGAGACAAATGCAGATGGAAAAAATAGAAATGGAGTGGGAAAAAAGAGAAATGGAGGAACGCCTTCAGAAAGAAAAATTTGAAAAAGAAGAGCGACTTGAAATAGAAAGAGAAAAATGGCATTTTCAACTAAAGATGAAAGAACTGGAACTCCAGGGTCAGGATAGGGTGAAACCTACCCCTGTTTTTGACTCTGGTAGTTACTTTGATGCCAAAAAGCACATCAGATTAGTTCCGCCATTTCAGGAAAAAGAGGTAGATAAGTATTTTTTGCATTTTGAAAAAGTTGCAGAAAATTTAAAATGGCCAAAAGAGCATTGGACCTTACTTTTGCAAAGCGTTGTTGTCGGAAAGGCTCGAGACATTTATACTCAGCTGACTTGAGTTGGTCCCCGAGGCTTACAGGCAGAAATTTAGGAATTGTAAAAAAGAAATTTCCCAGACCCATGTAGAATTTGCTCGAACCAAAGAACAGTTATTTGATAGGTGGTGTTCTTCTAAAAAAGTAGGCTCTAATCATGACAAACTTAGGCAGCTTGTCCTTGTTGAAGAGTTCAAACGGTGCATAAATTAAGACATTAAATCTTTTCTCGATGAGAGACAGGTTGAAACTTTGGAGGAAGCTTCTCGTTTGGCAGATGATTATGCTTTGACTCATAAAGTCTCATTTGTGAACAGGCCTTATCCTCGAAAACCTTATAATCCACAGACAGGTCCAAGATTCTATCCCAGTAATCCTTCTGGTAGTTATAGCCATACATCTAGTAATATGCCCAAACTTTCTGGTGAAAATAAAAGCCAGAATCCTTCTAAACCTTCTGGTGAAAACAGAAGTCAGAATTTTTCCAAACATTCTGGTGAAAACAAAGACCAGAATCCCTTATCTCAATCTCAAGTAGTTTGTTATTATTGTAAAAATACAGGTCATTTGATCCCTGAATGTTTAAAATTAAAGCGAAGGAAAGAAAGAGAAAGACAAGAGGAACTTAAGCCTACAGGCTTGACTTCTATAAGGCCAAAACCACAGTCTTGTGTAAGGGAGGAAACTCTTTCTGATACCAAATCATCTGGGACTGATTCAGTTATGGAGATTTATGAACCATTCTTATCAGATGGTTTTGTGTCACTAAATGGTGACAGTTATGCCCATCATACCCCTATCAAAATCTTACGAGATACCGGAGCTTCTCAATCTCTTATTCTTGCAGATACTCTGCCTTTTTCTGAGAAGACTTCTTTGGGCCAAAGTGTCCTTATTCAGGGTGTGGAATGTGGATTTGTTAATGTTCCGCTTCATAACGTTTATTTGTCATCCGACTTGGTATCCGGTTCAGTGGCTGTTGGTATTAGACCTTCTTTACCTTTTAAAGGTGTTCATTTGTTGCTAGGCAATGACTTAGCTGGAGATAAGGTTGTGGTAAACCCACTTTTGACTACTAATCCTTGCATAGACCAACCGCCTGATCCCATTGAGCAGGAAATTCCTGATCTTTATCCGTCTTGTGCAGTCACAAGGGCTATGGCACGTAAGGCCAAGCAAACTGATGGGAAGCAGGATTTTGATTTTACTGATACCTTTTTGGGTCAGTCTTTTAATGACGAGATAACAAGGTCTCTGTCTTCAAGCCTGTCTGATCAGCAGGCAGATTTTCATGAGAATAAGTCATCTTTAGATCTAGGCCATGACAAAATGTCCGGGTCTCAACTAGCTATAGAACAGCACAAGGATCCTGAAATTTCGCCTTTGTTTGAAAGGGCCTTAGATGAGCAGGAAGTATCTCAGGTCCCAGTTTGTTATTATGTCAAAAATGACATTCTTATGAGAAAATGGCGTCCACCAGACGTCTCAGCAGAAGACGAGTGGACTGTCAACCATCAGATAGTGGTTCCACGGGTTTACCGTCCCGAAATATTAAACTTGGCGCATGAAACCCCCATGTCAGGACATTTAGGTGTAAATAAAACCTATCACAGGATTCTTAATCATTTTTACTGGCCTGGGTTAAAATCAGATGTTTCTCAGCATTGTGGGTCCTGCCATACATACCAAATGGTAGGAAAACCCAATCAGACTATACCTAAGGCTCACTTGCAGCCTATACCTGCTTTTGATGAACCCTTCAGTCGAATAATTATAGACTGTGTGGGTCCCTTGCCCAGAACTAAGTCTGGCTGTGAATATCTTTTGACTATTATGTGTGCTTCCACACGTTTTCCTGAAGCCATTCCCTTAAGAAATATCAAAACTAAGACAATTGTCAAGGCCTTAGTGAAGTTCTTCACATTTGTTGGGCTCCCTAAATCTATTCAGTCAGACCAAGGCTCAAATTTTATGTCTGGAGTATTTCAACAAGTAATGCATGATCTTGGCATTGTACAGTTTAAGTCATCGGCCTATCATCCTGAAAGTCAAGGCGCCCTTGAAAGATTCCATCAAACATTGAAAAACATGATAAGATCATATTGCTTTGACACAGAGAAGGATTGGGATGAAGGCATCCATCTGCTTTTATTTGTTGTCAGAGAATCTGTGCAAGAATCTCTTGGCTTCAGTCCATTTGAATTAGTATTTGGCCATACTGTTCGTGGTCCTTTGAAACTTCTCAAAGAGAAATTTCTCTCCAATAATGACACCTCCCTGAATTTACTTCAGTATGTGTCTGATTTCAAAACTAGACTTTCAAAAGCTTGCGAGGCTGCTCGGACCAATCTTCAGTCAGCCCAAAGGAAAATGAAACAGCTATATGACATAGGGACAAAAGAAAGGAATTTTTAAACCAGGTGATAAGGTACTAGCTCTTTTGCCTATTCCAGGAAAATCGTTGCAGGCCAGGTATTATGGTCCATACACTGTAGACAAAAATATCAGTGACGTAAATTACATAATAAACACTCCTGGGAGGCGCAAGCTAAAGCAGCTATGTCATATTAACATGCTTAAGGAATACATAGATAGGGACAATACATCTTTAACATCAGTCAATATAGTTAGCTCTGTTCCACTTAATTCATGTGACAATGACTGTAAGGATATCAATTCAGTGAAATCGGATCCCACATCATCAAAACTTCAGAATTCTGACATTCTACTGAATCTTGACCAGAAACTGTCACATCTAGAGCCAAACCAGCGGAATGAACTGAAACAGCTGATTTTTGAATATGAACACTTATTTCCTGACATTCCAACACGGACAGACAAAATATTTCACGACGTGGACATAAATGGTTCTAAACCTGTAAAACAACACACATACAGGATGAATCCTGTGAAACAAAAAATATCTTAAAGAAGAAGTTCAGTATCTATTAGACAATGACTTTATTGAACCAAGCCAAAGTGAATGGAGTTCTCCTTGTATTCTTGTACCAAAACCTGATGGGACATATCGTATGTGTACAGATTTTAGGAAAGTTAATTCCTTAAGTAAAACAGATAGCTTTCCTATTCCAAGAAGGGATGACTGCATTGATAACATCGGGAATGCAAAATACATAACGAAATTCGACCTTCTGAAAGGATTTTGGCAAATTCCACTTACAAATAGAGCAAAGGAGGTTTTGGCATTCACAACACCAGACGGATTATTTAACTATAAAGTCATGCCATTTGGAACGAAAAACTCTCCGGCAACATTTCAGCGCTTAATAAACATGGTAATTGCGGGGCTGGAAAGTAGAAGTAAAACAAAGATCAGGAATTGATACAATTAACTTACTCCACCCATAAAAGACACCAAAGGGAAAGAAATACAAACATTAAGCGACCAGACCATAATGGAAACCTAAACAAAGGAAGGCCATAAGGACAGTTACTTTCCCACAAAATGGCCATATGGCCATCCAAAACCAAAAGACACAAGTGATACACACAGTAAGTAACAAACAACAACATAAATAAATCGCCACAGAAGAGCCGCCTTGGAACGGTCAGTGGAAGATTTCCACTGGGGCGGGGGGGGGGGGGGGGGGCTTAAATCGATTTTACGTGGCCACAATCCTCGCCCTTACTTCTGTCGCGATTTAGACAAATAATTTGTTCAGTCCGCATGAAGGCCTCCTAACTCATCAGTGCAACATCTCCGTGAACACAAAAATCAAAGAACCACAGAGGTGAGACAACGGTGAGGACTCGACAGCAAGAAACCACTGAAATGCTGGAGCAAAAGAAAACCAACAGTTAGACTCCGATGAGCCCGACCAGAGACAGAGCATCAGGCACCAACCGACATTATCTCTCTAATTTTCAATTAGCCTTTACGTTGGAGCCGTCATAGAATCTGAGGCCTGGCCCACCGGCGTGCAATTAAAGAGGGAAGCAAAGTTGCCAACCGTGATTGGGTTAACTACAATGCATGCAGTCTGTCGTATAATATCCATGTTGTACCCAATCTTTTTATATCGAAGAATGATTTTACGAAAGGCTGCAGTGCTTATATCGATGATGCTATCATATACAACGACCAGTGGAATCAACATCTTGGGACTATTCGAGCATTCTTTGATAGACTGAGTAATGCCAAATTGACAATCAATCTTGCTAAAAGGGAATTCTGCCATGCAAGTTTGACATTTCTAGGTCATGTTGTAGGTCAAGGTCATGTGAAGCCCATTGATGCTAAAGTTGAGGCTACCTCAAATTTTCCCGTACCCACGTGCAAAAGACAGCTGGTGCGATTTCTTGGTATGGCTGGTTATTACAGAAAGTTCTGTAATAATTTCTCTGTCATTGCTGAGCCTTTGACAAATTTGCTCAGCAAAAGAACAATATTCCATTGGAATACAATATGCCAAAATGCTTTTGATAAACTTAAAGCCATACTCAAGAGTGAACCAGTTCTCTTAGCACCAAACTTTGAAAAGGAGTTTAAGCTAGCTGTAGATGCTAGTGACGTAGGTGCAGGTAGTGTTTTGTTGCAGGAAGATGGAAATGGTGTGGTTCATCCAGTTTGCTACTTTTCCGAAAAGTTTAATAAGCATCAGAGAAATTACTCTACCATAGAGAAAGAGTGCTTGTCTCTGATTCTTGCTCTGCAACATTTCGAAGTTTATCTTACCCCTACTACTGCACCGATTGTTGTGATCACAATCCACTGACTTTCATACATAAAATGAAAAACAAAAATCAGCGGTTGCTCAGGTGGAGTCTTATGCTACAAGAGTATAATTTAGACATAAGACATATCAGAGGGAGAGATAACATTATCCCTGATGCCCTTTCAAGAGTTTGAGCAGTGTCAGGAGTTGTGTTTTTCTTTCCTACTAAAGTGGATTGTAGATACATGTAATTTTATATGCTATGCTCAATATTTTATTATTCTTAAAGCAAAAGAAAGCTTTATTACATAAATCTTTCTTTTCCTCGAAGAGGGGGAGTGTTATGCATAAGATTTTATTTTTCTGATTCCCACTTTCACCCCAGTGTTGACCTAAGAGTGCTATAAATATCTTGTTAATCTTCTTATAGAAGAATCTAGAAAACTGAGTCACAGATTAATTTCATTTTTGTAAACAACATGTCTACAAGGAAAAGTACTTCAGAACCTTCCAGAAAGTTCTGGGTTGCATTATTTTTAGAGAATTACCTCATCTTATTCCACAGCCCTCTGGAATGTTCTAGAGAAATCTTAGGGTCTATAAAAGGGCTTGATTTTTCTCATTGAGTCAGACTTTGGAGTTTGATGTTTGGGCTTATAAGAAAAGTTATTTCTAAATTCTGTGTTGGATTGTTAAAGGATATTACTTTTCATTTTGGACTGTGAATTCTGTGGGATCAAGGAAAATAGATTCATTCAGGATATTTCATAACAGAGCTAAGTACATTTAATTTTCTTACTTCTACAGGTTAAAGTAAACTTGTAAATAAATTTTGTTAAATTTTTCCGAAAGGCTTGTTTGCTTTTTCTTTCTGCTACGCCTGGCTCGTAACAATATGCAAATTAGCTAGATACGTTCCGTAACGTTACATGTACGACGTCCTTAACGACGTCGCGTTACTAATGGCGGAATATTGACATTTTTGTAAACAATCGTCAATGAAATGCGTTTTAAATGTCATATGATAAATAGAATCTTGCAGTCGTGTCCATGTATTATTGAATTTATTAAACTCGTTGAGGAAAAGGATAAAAATGCTCGGCAAAGCCTCGCATTTTATCCCTTTTCCTCAACTCGTTTAATAAATTCAATAATACATGAGCACTCATGTAAGATCCTCTATATAATGAATCATTTGTTACACTTGTGTGAGGGGATTATGACGACTTATTCACCCGAGCAGTAAATAATGTCCGATTGCTTCAAATATTAATTGAGTTTATCTGGTTTGATTTCAGCCCTAAAGTCTTCAGTAGTTATGATATAATGCCACACGAAACAAGATGAAGACATTTATACTACTGTGCTTTTTGACAGCATTCTTCCTGATAACGACTCGTAATGTTCACAGGTGAGTATATACATGTACCTGGTTTCAAAATAATTGATACGGATTTTGTCCTTAGGCCATCATTTGTTTAGGTTTCCATTATGGTCTGGTCGCTTCATGTTTGTGTTTCTTTCCCTTTGGTGTCTTTGATGGGTGGAGTAAGTTAATTGTATCGATTCCTGATCTTTGTTTTACTTCTACTTTAGAGTAAATCTCCGAGTTTCCTGATTAATATAGCCCATAAAGGCGCCTTTTGACACACTGAACAGCCATTCACTTACACGTACATAACAGGTCGAAGAAAGATATTTTATTTCAAGACAGTCTATAAATTTAAAGATTGTCTGTAAATTTAAAGACTTTTAGACTGTAAATTTAAAGACACCCCAATAAATTCATTAAAATGGTGTAAAACGGAAAAATCGCACTTTGCTATCTGTAGTAATTTGTAGGTATCCGAGAAATATTTAATCATGTCTGACTGCAACTTATATAGTTTGTTTTACTTAATTTAATCCCTTCAACTATAATTGAAGATTTCTCAGAAAAAAAAAACAGGTTTGAAAGGCGGTTCTTCTGTCGCGGTTTATTTTGTTATGGATTGTCTTTGGGTGTTTGTGTCGCCTATATTATTTTATTTTGGATAGCCGCCTATTGGTAATTTTGTGGGAAAGTAACTGTCATTTTGGCTTTCCGCTATTGATGTTTCCATTAGGGTCTGTTGTTTCATGTTTGTGTTTCTTTCTCTTTGATGTCTCTGATCGGAGCTGTGGGTTAATTGTATCGATTCCTGATCATTGCCTCCACTTCTATATTATTACAGTTATCATGCAATATTTGCCTGGAATGGATCTACATGTACATAGAAACTGTCATTGCGCATGCCCAGATTATCAAGTCACGCAGAGAGTTGACGGATGTTAGCCATAAACCTAAATTCAATTTAAAACTTGAATATCTTACACCCATACTCAATCATAGTGATATAAATTAAAATTTTCACATTACCTCCTTTTTTCGAACTGCCAGTGCTTCAATAGATGTTGACATTTTTTTTCTTTTGAATGTATTTATTTATTTGTTTTACTTATTTTGACAAAAGTAACCGTTTCACGTCATGTTTAACAACGATGAAAATCTATGCCACAAACATATTTTTTCTGACGAATTCAGTTTTCAATAGAGTTACCACTGAAAATGGTGTTTAAACACATTTTTCTTTGTAAGAGGACTCCAGGTTACAATCTTGTTACTACCATATACTAAGGCTGGTGCTCCAAATATTTTGCAGATATGCACTTGGGGTGTCTAATTACAGGCTTAAGATGCAATATGGTAGACATCAACGCGGTGGTTCAAACTGACACACACTATCTTAACTAGCAGCCTATATAAGAACATTATACAAGAATAAATGCATCTGCTCATGAAAAAAGTTTACTGGTGAACCGGCCTGTACAAATACAACGTAAATTTAACCGCCGAAAAAAAGAAACAACAAAAAACAAAACAAAAAAAGAAAAAAAAAAAAGAAGAGAAAATTTAAGATATTATTGAATGTGATATTTCCTTATTTCCGCTCAAATTCTGGATCGTGGGTACGCATTAGAACCGCCTCATTGGCGCGTGCCCACAATCTAGATTTAGAAAAGAAGTCCTAAAGGTATGGGTTGCCACTGTAAATTCCCAGTTTTACTATACAAAAGAGGGGTTTAACTGTTGGATTTCGTTTGCTCTAGCATTTCAGCGGTTTCTTGCTGTTGATTCCTCACCAGTCTTTCATCTCTGTGATTGTTTGATTATTTGTGTTCACGGAGATGTTGCACTGATGAGTTAGGAGGCCTTCATGCGGACTGAACAAATTATTCGTCTAAATCGCGACGGAAGTAAGGGCAAGGATTGTGGCCACAAAAAGTTGATTTAAGCCCCCACTCCACCCCCAGTGGAAATCGTTTCCGCTGACCGTTCCAAGGCGGTTCTTCTGTCGCGGTTTATTTTTGTTATGGTTTGTCTTTGGGTGTTTGTGTCGCTTATATTATTTTATTTTTGGATAGGCTATGGGCCATTTTGTTTGGAAGTAACTGTCCTTTTGGTTTTCCGCTATTGATGTTTTCTTTAGGGTCTGTTGTTTCATGTCTCTAATTGGAAGCTGTGGGTTGATTGTATCGATTCCAGATCATTGCCTCCACTCCTATTTTAAGAGGGTCAAAATTATGAAGGCGTGTCTTAGTGCTGACAGAAATGTAAAGAGGACTTCCAGAGAGAATCTTACAAGACAGGTCCCATAAGCTGACTGTCCATGTGCATTTGTAGAAAAGAAGATTACATAAACACGCCTATACAAGTACATTGTTACCTTTATCGCCAAAAAAAAAAAAATGAAAATTTTATGATGAAAAATTGTGATATTTTTTTCTTATTTCTGCTCAAAATATAGATTGTGGTTACTCGTTACATGTAGAACATCCTCATCGTGGCGGTCCTAACGAGTACCCACAATCTATATTTTAGAGCAGAAATAAGAAAATGATATTTTTCTTATTTTAGAGCAGAAATAAGAAAAAATAAGGTTTACCTCTGTAAACCCCAGTTTTACTATATAAAAGTGGGGTTCAAGGGGATCATAATGTAGGCGTGTTTTTGTGATGAAATGCTTTACATGAAATACAGCACACTGCTGCATTGTCATGTTAACATAATAATAGAGCCTTACATTTTCCTTAGCCTGGAAACTGCTCTGACCTGCGATTTTGAAGAAGCAGATATATGTGGCTACACTCAGGACACCACGGATGACTTTGATTGGACGAGATTTTCAGGGCCAACTGCTACCAGTCGAACTGGGCCAGATAATGACCATACGTATGGGTCTTCTGAAGGTATGATTTTCAGATTTGAATAGTGAATTGATCAGTGCATCACGAAACACACTTAGCGCATTTCTGGAGTGCATACAATAAGGGGATAACTGTAACGAAAATTGTCATTTGGGAAGGTAAATTGGAGGTTTGACGGTCGGAAAGTTCATTTTACGGCGACGCATCAGCGGAGCCGTAAAACGTAATTTGCGATCGTAAACCCGACGATTTATCTCCCCTAATGACAATTTTCGTTACAGTTATCCCCTAATTGTATGCATTTAATTTATCCCCGTACATGCATTTAATGCTCTTATTTTTCCAATCCTCAGGGATTGCTTATGCAATTGCTTTTCACTGTTCCATCAATTGACATCCTTTAGATACCTGTTGAAGGTCATTATTAAACCGATGTTCGTTCCTCGTTGTATAACAACTGCTTGTTTGACATCCCTGTACTTTAAGGAGACTAGGATGTTTTGTGGGCTTTTGTTGTACCTTCCTTCTATTCGAAGGAATCTTCTTCAGTAATTTTATTTGTTTAATAACCGGTATGAACATCGCTTTAGTTTTGACGGTATCACAACCTTATTATCCAAAATGAGTATTACAAATACATTTAAAATATCAATATCACCCCTTAGGTTACACTCTGCTTCTTCTGTACGGATTCCCCATTCTATTAAGAACTTTAATACTATGTTGCCTTCGGTATTGGTTAGACCCTTAAATTTGTCTTCTGTAACTTCAGTTAATCTCAAAGGAGCAGGCAATACCAATGTTTTTGGGAGTAGTCTTCGTATAAGACTATCTCCTCTCAAATCACCCATCCTTCGAAAATATACTAATCCGTGGAAAAGAAGTGGAATGTATCCTAGTATTTCTAAGTGCAATGCCAAGAGGTGCAGATGTTGTTCGCATTTAAGCACTGCGTCTACCGTTACTTCATCTGTTAACGGTAGACGCTTCTCTGTAGTTAACATGTCTGATTTGACATGACAGTCTACAGATTTAATTTATCTAATTACTTGACGTGCTGCAAACTGTAATATGCAGTACGTCGGTCAAACTAACCGCATGCTTAAAACTAGATTGAACGAGCATTATCGTAGAATGAGTAAGCCTAAGAAAACTGACACTTTCTTGTACCGTGACTTTCGACGTACAGGTCATTCTGTAAATAACATTATTATACAACCAGTGGAAAAACTTTATTACGATGCAAATTCTACATCTAGATTCAAAATAATCAAAAGACATGAAGCTGAACTGAAATGGATTACATTTTTACAGACCCCTTTTCCACTGGGATTTAATGACAACATTTATCATGAGGGTAATATTTCCAGAATGCCGGACTTTGATATTTTCTCACTCCTGGAATGTCGAAAACGCAGAACTAGATCTCACGGCACCAGGAAAAATGGTAACTTTAAACGTAAATCACGTGCGTTTAAACGAAACAATACTAGACTGAAGTGACTGTCAATTATATTATTAAATCATGGACGCCACTCTATGCTTTCATTTTTAAGTTCATTACCCGTTTCTGTTTTACGTCTTCTGGACACCGAGGCGAATAAATTCTACGATAGTTCTCATCAGTTATATGATGCGGCTCTCTTAACTAGAGGCTATACTCAGCATACTCTCCGTCCTTACATTGATTCTGGAATTAATCATAAACGTCATTTCTTCAAAATATCCTTCATTAATAATGGTATGGATTTTATAGATTTGCCCAGTATCTTCCGTGAGAGATCGGTGCTTTCTTCCATTCCTGCTTATTTTCAAAATACTGAAACACCTATAATTTGCTATAAATATAACAAACCTGTTAGATCTATCATTTTTAATTTCAATAAACTTGTTTCAGATCTTGATATTGATACTAATACTCCTGATTCATGTGATTGTAAAAACTCAAAGTATTGCTATCCTGCTGCTGGTCATGTAATTACTGGCAATTTGAAAATTATTCCTGATTCTAGGATAAGGAATATAATTTCTAAAGGACCTAAATATCGGTTTCCTTCTAAAATTGATTTCAGTAAATGTAGAGATGATATCGCTGCTTCCTTGAATGAATTCGGTAATCGATGGTGTAAGCGAGAGTATGTTGAGTATAAAGCCCTAAAGGACTGGAAACTTAGCATTTTAAGACTAGTGAATAAACGCATTTCTTTCTATTCTTAAAATACTAACTTATTACCTCCTAAGCCCAAGACGTCTTTACGTCATCTTAAACTAGGTATTCAAGAATTTCATAAGAAGTTTGTTTTGGCCCCTGCAGACAAGGCCGCTAACAACGTCGTCGTTGTGTGACGGCTCGACTATGTTAACACGCTTAAGCAGGAGCTTGGTGGTACTAAGGCCTATGAACTTCAGCCTTTGGCTGAAGAGAGAGCTATAGTAGATAAACATGTTTGTCTTTCAGCCACCAAGTTTGCTGTGTGTGTTAACGAAGGCCAAGACAAGCTTCCTACGCTATACTGGTTACCAAAACTTCATAAAAAACCTTACAAAGCACGGTTTATTGCAAATTCTAGTTCTTGCACTACCACTGAACTTTCTAAATTATTAACTTCCTGTCTTACTGCTATTAAAACGCATGTAATTAAATATTGTGATAAAGTCTTTGAAAGATCAGGAAGAAATCTGTTTTGGTCTATAAAAAATTCGAATGAGGTTTTCTTTGCCATATCATTACAGGGTCACTGATGAGGCTTTATTAGCCGAAACTACGTAGTATGACCCATCTTCTTTCTTATGAATGTTTTCATTGCTCTTAAAGGAACTCATTTTTGATTTTTATTTGCCTTCACTGCAGCTGGTGTTGTGTCGTGTGGCGGCCGTAAAACGTCTCCCCGTACATCAACCATAGTGCAGTTTATATTTTACTTTTGGCCCTTTGAGATCAGCGTGAATATTCTGAGAAATCAGAAATAAATTATTGGTTTAGACTCATATTCTAGACAGGTTTTTAATTATTTTGACCCCATCCATTTTGATTTATATCAGTCTTTGTATCGACTGCCTATTCGAAATTCGCAAAATTGCAGTATATTTCCTCTGGCTTTCTTTGCCGGATCATTACAGGGTCACTGATGAGGCTTTATTAGCCGAAACTACGTAGTATGACCCATCTTCTTTCTTATGAATGTTTTCATTGCTCTTAAAGGAACTCATTTTTGATTTTTATTTAAATAAATTGAAATCTAGACAGTTTCGTGCTTCTAGTCTGTCTACCTACGATTTTTCCACTCTTTACACTACACTTCCTCATAATCTTATAAAAGAAAAGCTTAATGATTTAATTGAATGGGCTTTTCACAGAGAAGATTCTCTCTATCTTGCATGTAATGTCAGAAATGCATTTTTCACTTCTAAAGAGCATAAGAATTATACACTTTGGTCATGTCAGAAAGTGTGTGATGCCCTCACCTTTCTACTTGACAATATTTATATTAGATTCGGTACTAAGTTATTTAGACAAATTGTGGGTATTCCGATGGGTACTAATTGCGCACCTCTTGTGGCTGATCTGTTCTTGTATTGTTATGAAAGAGACTTCATTTTGCCGCTTTCCATTGATAACCAATCTGAAATTATTGAAGCGTTTAGCTCTACTTCTAGATATTTAGATGATTTATTAGATATTGATAATACCTATTTTGATGGTTTGATCAGTCAGATTTACCCCCTAGAACTTCAGTTAAATAAAGCAAATTCTTCTGATACCGAGGCCCCGTTTTTGGATTTACATCTATCTATTGTAGATGGATTTGTTTCGTGCAAAATTTATGATAAACGCGATGACTTTGATTTTGAGATTGTAAATTTTCCTTTTTTGGATGGTGATGTTCCTCGTGCGCCATCCTATGGCGTTTATATTTCGCAATTAATTCGATTTGCTAGAGTGTGTAGTCATGTAACTGACTTCAACACTCGTAATAAATTATTAACGGCTAAACTTCTTAATCAGGGTTATCGGTACCATAAACTACGCAAAGCCTTTTCAAAATTTTATAGACGCCATTCTGATTTAATTTCAAAATTCAATATTGGACTTAAATCTCTTCTGCAACAAGGTCTATCGGAACCCGAATTTTATGGTGACTTAGTATATAAATTCAGAAAAATATATAACCGCAATGACTTCAGCACCCAATTTCGTAAAATCATTCTTCGATATAAAAAGATTGGGTACAACATGGATATTATACGACAGACTGCATGCATGGTAGTTAACCCAATCACGGTTGGCAACTTTGCTTCCCTCTTTAATTGCACGCCGGTGGGTCAGGCCTCAGATTCTATGACGGCTCCAACGTAAAGGCTTATTGAAAATTAAAGAGATAATGTTGGTTGGTGCCTGATGCTCTGTCTCTGGTCGGGCTCATCGGAGTCTAACTGTTGGTTTTCTTTTGCTCCAGCATTTCAGTGGTTTCTTGCTGTCGAGTCCTCACCGTTGTCTCACCTCTGTGGTTCTTTGATTTCTGTGTTCACGGAGATGTTGCACTGATGAGTTAGGAGGCCTTCATGCGGACTGAACAAATTATTTGACTAAATCGCGACGTAAGTAAGGGCGAGGATTGTGGCCACGTAAAATCGATTTAAGCCCCCCAGTGGAAATCTTCCACTGACCGTTCCAAGGCGGCTCTTCTGTGGCGATTTATTTATGTTGTTGTTTGTTACTTACTGTGAGTATCACTTGTGTCTTTTAATTTTGGATGGCCATATGGCCATTTTGTGGGAAAGTACTGTCCATATGGCCTTCCTTTGTTTAGGTTTCCATTATGGTCTGGTCGCTTAATGTTTGTATTTCTTTCCCTTGGGTGTCTTTTATGGATGGAGTAAGTTAATTGTATCAATTCCTGATCTTTGTTTTACTTGTACTTTCAATACAGTTATCCCCATTCTACCATTCTAATGCACTTATTCAGTTGTTTTGTTAAACATTGAACTATTTTGCACAACGCGGCAAGTGCTGTGAGCTGTGTAAAACGAAATACCAGCCAATGAAAAACGACGTTACGTGATGACGACGGGTTTCCGACAGTATATCGCAGAATATACTGTCGCAACATTTTGACGTTATCTATTCAATCAGGCAACGTGTTACTTACGCATGTGCATAAGAACATTGCACATGCTCACCTGACTCTTCGTGGATCGCACAATTTTAGGAGATAACTGCATTCAAAATTGTCATTTGGGGAGGTAAATCGGCGATTTTACGGTAGGAAATTTCGTTTAACCGCGACGTGTTAGCTGAGCCAAATGACAATTTTAAATACAGTTATCTCCATTCTAATGCACTTGTTTCGTTGTTTTTTAACACTTGTACTTTTTGCACAAAGCGACAGGCTCTGTGAGCTGCGTAAAACCAAATGACAGCAAATGAAAAGCGACCTGACAAGTTGACCACGGGTTTCCTACAGTATATCGCAGAATATTACTGTCGCAAATGTTTGACAATATCCAATCAGACGCCGCGTTACATACGCAACTGCATTTGATTGTGTTGTATTTTTTTTTTTTTTGGCGTGAAATTATTTATAGTTAATTAATACAATCAAACTTCGCATCATGTAAACACGCCTATATATTTTTTTACCCCCTTGAACCCCACTTTTGTATAGTAAAACTGGGATTAACAGCTGGGATAAACCTTATTTTTCTTATTTCTGCTCCAAAATATAGACTGTGTGTACTCGTAGCGGTTCTAACGAGTACCCACAGTCTATATTTTGGAGCAGAAATAAGACAAATATCACAATTTTTCATCGTAAGATTTTCTTTTTTCGGCCGTTAAATTTACAATGTATTTGTATAGGCGTGTTTTTGTAATGCGCCCAAACTTAAGTGGTTCAAATCCGTTTCTGATACCATCACGTGAACAGGTTCATGAAATGAAGACCCCCTCAACCCCACTTCCTATACAGAAAACTTGGGTTTACTGGGATATACTTTCTTATTTCTGCTCCAACACATAGGTTGTGGGTACTCGTTAAGACCGCCTCGATGTGGTGGTTCTAACGAGCACCCACAGGCTGTGTTTGTAGAATAAATAAGTAAAATATCACGGATTTTTATCAGACAAGTAACCATTTTGGAGATGTGAAAAAATATACTTGGTCGTACGGGTGTGTCATCATAATGCTGAAAATTTCAAGCCACTGAAAGTTTCGAATAGATATATGACAGAGGCATAAATGGGATAGTCTTGTGGTATCTTTTCGATTTTCTCTAATCCTTGTGGCGATTCTAATAAAAACACACAGCAGAAACAGGTGGCCGGTAGTTACAAATGCTACATGCGGACTGAACAAATATAGTACCAATGGCGAGGATTGTGGCCATTTCAAATCGACCCCGCCCCCTCCTCACCCCGCCCTGACGCCACCAAAATGACCTTCCAAGGCGGTTCTTCTGTTGTTCTGGTTTATTTATTGTTAAAGTCCGTCTTTGCATGTATCTGTTGCATTTTTTTTTATTTCGGATAACCGGTTTGGCCAATTTCGTATAGCCATTTGGCCAATGTCGGATAGCCGTTTGGCCAATTTCGGTTAGCCGTTTGGACAATTCCGGATTGCTATTTGGCCAATTTCGGATAACCGTTGGCCAGTTTCGGAGAGCCGTTTGGACAATTCCGGATAGCCATTTGGCCAATTTCGGATAGCCGTTTGGCCAATTTCGGAGAGCCGTTTGGACAATTTCGTATAGCCATTTGGCCAATTTCGGATAGGCGTTTGGCCAATTTCCTGGAGAGTAACTGTCTAATTGGCTTTCCGCTTGTGATGTTTTCATTACGGTGACGTTATTCTGTGTTTTTCTTTTCTTTTTTTTTCTTTTTTTCGTGTCTCGGACTGGAACTGTGAGGTAAGTGTATCGATTCCGAATAAGTGCCTTCACGTCTATTTTTCATTGTCGTGGTACTCTAGGAATTCATATAGCACACTTGGAAGAATCTGATCCTTCTTCGCTGATGAAGAAGCTGACACTAGGACTTTATGATGCACAGGCTAATACCAGTCTTCTTTCGGTGCACATTTGCAAGACACAAATTCGCTTGTCCCGGCTTGTATGAAACGTAGAATATCACATTTAATATCTCTGGACATATTTATTTCCGTTGTTTGGATTCTGCTTTGCTTTATTCTGTGGTAATTAAGTTTATCAAATATGCAGTATATTTCTCAAACGATTTAGACCAAGAATAGGCAACCCATTCTGTGGCTGTGGATCCGGGGTTGCAGTGTTTTTCAGTGCTATTTGTAACATATTGAAATTACATGTAATATGTGCAATACCGATGGCTCAGTTACTTTGGCTTTTGAGTCCGTCTTGTTTGTTCCAATATGTTCAGATACAAAAAGGTGGCGATTTTCTTATTTCAATATTGTATGTACTCATTTAACTTTTATTCTAATAAGTACACATACGTTTACCTTTTGTATAACTGAAACGATATCCGGTATCTGTTTTAGTAAGACTGCGTTCGGTACCTGGTTACCAGACTAATTTGTTTTGTTACCATGATACAAAACTTTTTTAATTTCGTACTGAATTATAAATCTAATTTTATATATGAGTTCAGAAATATTTTCGCCAAGACTCACAAAATACAGACATTATCTAATGAGATCCCATTGTATGCACCCTCCACCCCTCAATTTGAAGAATAGTGAAAAAGCCTCCATGTTCAGCGTGTGTGATGGTATTAGCACTTTGCGTTTTCTTCTCAATTCCGCTACCAGGCTTGGGCATCCGTGTCCATTCGACACAGTCCTTGCTAATAAATTACAGACGCAATGAAATGAAGGTGATTTAACAATTTCCGTCCAAGACGCACTTCAGGCAATGGCTTTACAATCAAAACAAAACAAAAAATAGAGCGAAAAGGACAAGACAGTTTCTTTCCCGCAAAATTTGCTAAACGGACATCCAAAAATGAAAAACACTACCTGGACATACATTTAAAGACAATAATAACAATCCGTAACAGAACCGAGGCATAAGAACGGTCAGTAAAAGTAAAATGACTTGATGAATAATAAGCGTTACGGACGCACATATTATGGACAGTCGCGATGCATAGTGTCCATGTAAACAATAAACGTTACAGTCAGCATTGCGACTGCAACGCTTATTGTTCACATGGACACTAAGTGTTGTGTGAACACTAAGCGTTGTAATAACCCGAACTGAACAGACTACTTGTGGAAACCACATAATTACTAAGGACGAGTTTTGAGCCCATATAAAGTCTTAGTAACATCAACGACTTCATGGTGATATATATATATATATATATATATATATATATATATATATATATATATATTATTCATATGACGACTGCCCCACTCATCAGAAAGCATTCATATTCGGTCACCTGTGTACATGTTTTCTGGGCCAGACTAGCTGTTTTCGGCCAATTAGGCCTCATCAGTGACCCTCAAATAGTTTCAAAATTCAGCAATGGAATCAGTGATCCCAAAGGACAAGAAAATATAAAATACACTATGATGTAGGGCAGGGAGAGGTTTTACGGCCGCCACACATTTCCAGACACCAGCTGTAGTGACGTCAAATATGTTATAGAAAGGGTTACCTTTGGAAGCAAAGAATACAGCACAGAACTGGAAAATATGGAGTGTTCATGTTTTCTGGGCCAGACTAGTTAGGTTTGGCCCATTATGCCTCATCAGTGACCCTCATATATTTTCAAAATTCAGCAATGGAATCAATTATCCCAAAGGTCAAGAAAATATGATCTACACTATGACGGTTACTAGGACAGTTACTTTCCCACATAATGGCCACTTGGCTGTACAAAACAAAAAATAAAAGCGAAACACACCCTCAAAGACAAACCATGAAAATAAAAAACAGTGACAGAAGAACCGCCTTGGAACGGTCAGTGAAACGAATTCCACTGGGGGTGGGGCTTAAATCGATTTTAGCGGCCGCAATCCTCGCCCTTACTTCTGTCGCGATTTAGACAAATAATTTGTCCAGTCCGCATGGTTGCCTCCTACCTCATCATTGCAACATCTCTGAAAAGACTTTTGAAGACTTTTTGATATATGAGCGGCATACTTCAGGGTAATGAGTCAGTACAAGAGAATATTTGACCTCAAAATTAATGTAGGCCACTGTGATCTATATTTCATGGTCCAAAGATTATGCTTCTATTTGATGTATGAACATATCATTCTTTAATATTAAGAGGCAGTATGACTCGACATATGATATCAAACTAAATGTGGGACTCTGTGGCCTATATTTGATAGTGAGTGAGTGTGTTTCAGTTGTACGTCCCGCCAAAAGCTAAGGTCATAGGGAGACGGGACATCGGTTTAGACTTATGAGGCAATTAGCTTATCCACTACACCACGGAGGCTTCTCTAAATACGATGGTCGAGAGATTTTGCCTAATATCGTGAAGGCTTTGTGATATATGAACATCATAGTTCAGGATTATGAGTCGGTATGACACGACATTTGACCTCAAAACAAATGTAGGTCACTGAGGTTATATATAGTGTTTTTGCCTTATATCTTGAAGGCTTTTGCCCTCAAAATAATGCAGGTCATCGTAAGCATATTTCAAGGTCCATTGATTTTGCCACAGAATATCATACTTCAGGATAATGAATCCGTATGACCCTACATTTGGCCTCACAATAAATGTAGGACACTGTAACCTATATACCAATATTTTATGGTCCAGTGAATTTTCTGTATATCTTGAAGACTGTTTTATGCACGAACATCATACGCCAGGATTATGAGACAGTATAACATCAATTTCTTGGACTTGTCTCAAAGTACTTACCACGAAGGATTTACCATGTAAATGCTTGTATAATGTTGCTTTATCGGACTCTTCTTTAAGCACCAGTCAGTCTAAGCTTGGCACCCACAGGGGATATTTTACCCCAGCCGCCTAGCTGAAGTGATGAGTAAAGTTTGAGCCTTTGTTTTGATTTTAAAACCAAAGAGAATGTTTGCTTTACCTGGCGGAATTTGGTCTGGGCTATAGCAGCGTTTATCCACAAAATGGCCCGTTAGTGTTAAGGTGTGGACACCAACGATTGCACAGTAGAAGTGGAGGCAATGATCAGGAATCGACACAATCAACCCACAGCTCCCATCAGAGACACCAAAGGGAAAGAAACACAAACATGAAACAACAGACCCTAGTGGAACCATCAATAGCGGAAAGACAAAAGGACAATTACTTTCCCACAAAATGGCCAATTGGCTATCCAAAACAAAATAATATAAGCGACTGTTACGAGATGGAATAGGATACCTCTCTGGTGCTTATGCACATCTAAATTATTTTAGTAGGTATATGGTAGGGCGGTGCGAGTGAAATATTTTAGGTGAAATATGGTACGCAAACTGTGCGGCTCCATGAACAAGTCATGCACATATCATACGATGTATGCATGAGTGGTTTATAGAGAGCTGTTTTTACAATACAGGGGGCCGCTAAAAGGCCGAGTCCTATAGAATTTGCCTAAAAATCGCCAACCGCCAAATTGTGCCATATATGATTTTTATTCCCGTCACGTGTTGTGTGGGTGTTCGTTTTGACAGGAGTCATGTCATTGATTATAGGGTCGTTTCATCAATTTTTCCTATGGGAAATATACTATTTGAACGCAAATCCATTATCTACTCGATTTTTGCTATCTGGCTTTGTTTGTGGCCGGTATCTCCACCTCGCCACGAATTGAGCAAGGTAATATGAGTAGGCATGATTTTCCGGTAGTATTCATAGATATATAAACCCTGAAAAAAACGAACACTTTAGCAGCAGGTCAAGTTGTAAGAGTGAACACAACATTGTGACGGGGAAATAGAAAGTATATTGAAAGGTATGTTAAATCTATGTTTAGTATTATTTTTGTATGAACATGCTTGTAGGTTTTGGAGGGGTTTACTTCTAGTATACCCCAACTTTCTGAAGCCTATTCTGAATTCACTGTTGTGGCCTGTAGTGATTAGGCTACTAGCTTTGCCAGCTAGACGTCGCAGAATTGATCCCAGGCTTCTCCAGTAGTAGAATGAGTCTTTCTAAGTGAGGTCCTGTCTCATGCTGACCCTAGATGTTGGTGAGACGTAAAGTTTGGACACCCGCTCATTCGAGATTCATTTAGGCTTTTAGACCCCTTTTGTAGAATGTAATTAATAAACGCCGGGTCACTTGTTTGATCCATGACTTGTGACTAGCTGTGGTTAGAAAACCGTGGTTCCGTCCCAATATGATATTAGGTGTAGAGGGGACGTAAACTTAAGACGGGTTTAACCACATCTTCATCATCAGGGCAAACTCTTACAAGAGCCTGTTGGGTTATCCGTGATGATGAACCGTAATGAATTTTATTTTACAAGCATGTTCACGTTGATTAGAAATAATTTTGTTCAAGAAGAATTACGAGTTCATTTTGTAATGATGCCGTTTTTGTCTGATAACTCAGTTTGTGCATGTATGTACATATAAAGAACGTGATGATGATAAGTGGGAGTATTTGGTCGCCAGACGTCATAACGGCCTGAGCGGCGGGGATGACGTCAGCTGCGTCATCGGCGTCGCGAGGACGGTTGTGACGGGGTGCCTACCAAATACAGGAAGAATTTACGGCAAACAGTGTTGGCCCTTATGAGACACTAACAAATGTTGTGGATTATAGATGAAAATCTTCTGTTGTAGTTTCTATCTGTTATTAATGTATTGAATTTGTGAATAGCTATATTTGTGAGCCGTGTCGCGGAGAAGGATATGAAATAGAGATTGTTATGTTTCCTGTAATTGGCGGCTGACCAGGTAGCGCAAAGGCGTGGTCTGTTCAACTGCCTCTTACTTGTGATAATGTAGTGAGCACAAATTTGATGAGTATTATGCTCAGTAGTAGTGAGCATTAATTGATTTCTGTAGTGCTCAGTAAGGAAACATGAACTTTGAGTATTATTGTGTCAAGCGCTGGGTGCTGATAATTTGATGCACAGTCAAGTTGAGTTCTGCTGTACGGTTATTTGTCGCATGCACTAATCAGCCTGTATGTCTGGTCGGCGCATGCGCAATAACGGTATATGCATGAACATATTCTTACTTCTCCGGGAGTGGGGTCATGATATAGCATGTATGTTTTGTGACTCGTTTCTAGTCCCGTTATCGTAATTTGCAGGCACAACAATGTGTGACCTGCTGCTCCCTGCTTCATAGCAGCAGGTACTGGTACGACGCTAGGCGTTAGGGTCCAGCAAGGGCGGACAGACCGCCGTAATCAGCGCCTACCAGGGTAGAAGCAGAATATAAATCATTGTTCGTTGTAAACAAATGTGAGACCATGGAAGAGGTCAACTTACCTGCAGGTTATTTGGACGATCGCTAAACCTCTGATCGGCAAACGTGATCGCTAAACCTATGATTATCAACTATGTTGATAAACTAGTTCTACTAGTTCGCGAGAGGAAGTTTCACGCGAGTGGGGGATTCACCCTAAGTTATAAACTGGCCAGTCGCGTCTTGTGTTGTTTCTTTTTTTTTGTTGTTGTTGTTTTGGTTGTTTGCTTCTGTAGGTATTCACGTCACCCGTTCCGAGCACAGAACATTGTTTTGCCTTCGGAGCGGACGTCGTGAGTTGGCTACAGAAGCAACAAATTGTGATGTTTTGTGTTTGTAAGCGTTGTATGTAGATACTGTAAATAATGCATGTCATTCATCTAACATCTTTCTTGTGCCTTACCCCACAGCTGCCCGTACACCTGTCAGAGATCACGCTCGGTTGTCTTGTCAGCATGGGGGTTTGCGGGACGCCGTAAACCCAAATGTAACATTTGGTGTCAGTGAAGTGAGGATTTGATCTCTGGCTGGTGTTCCCGGCTGTGGAACAGCACATTGATACTCTGAATCATCAACTTTAAAAAAAAAAAAAAAAATGCATTGACAGCCACATTTAGAAATTAACTTTAATCTTCCTTCCTGCGTTGATGAAGTGCGAAACCCATGTATTCAACTGAATGGATACTGACAAGTCGATAATTTCTGAGCAGGAAGGCAAGGCAAACCCCACTTTTTCTTGGTAACGAAAAACTTAAGTAGACCCCACTTAATTGTGTTACCTGACATTCTACTAAGTTAAATTGGAGCTACTAATTGATCTTACCCACACATGGTTCTGACGTAGTGACGTTAACAATTTACTGACGTTGACATAACGGTAGCGTTAATATTTACGCTGTGGCTTGAGGTTAGGTATGACGTAATAGAAACATTAATGGTGACTTGTTATGATCGGAGTTTTGTAATGTGATAAAACTTCGGATTGTAGCATTTTACTGTAAACGTCGTCAGTTTATGACGTCATATTAGACTACCAGTACGCAACGTCATACTGTGCTGAAAGCATTTGACATTTCAAATCGCGTGTGCTTTAATAACTAACGTTTTAGTTAGATTAACGCGTATAACACATATCTTAACGTTTTAGTTAAGCCCATTCAATCATCACTGATCATAACTGATCAGTTTATAGTGGTTTTGATAGTAACGTGAGATTTACGTTATCAATAATGGAGCGTTTAATGCAAATGGGAAAGGACTTAGGTTATGAGGGGAAGGAGTTACAAGGTTTTGTTAAAGAGCAGCAAGATATTGAGCAGGCGGAAAGGCAAGAGCAAAGGGATTTAGAAAGGTTAAGGTCTGAAGAAAAGGAAAAGGAAAGGGCACATGAACTAGCTAAGTTAGAAGAAAAGGAAAGGGAAAAGGAAAAGGAAAGGGCACATGAACTAGCTATGTTGAATGTTAATAAGGAACTTGAAATGGCACGTATTCAGACTGAAAGGGAGGCAAAAGAGATTAGCGAGGCCCATTTAGAACAAATAAAACATGGGTTTGAGCTACAGCACCAAGAATTAAGGAATCAGTTAGAAATGCAGAGAGCAAAGCTCGAGCTAGAATTTGAAAAGCAAAAAGCTGAGAAGGTGGCTCATGCCCGGGATCCTAAGTTACCTTATTTTGAAGAGGGTAAAGATAAAATGGATAGTTATTTATCTAGGTTTGAGAAATATGCTACGGCTAATAAATGGGATAAGAGTGTTTGGGCCGCGTATTTAAGTGCATTGCTCAAAGGGCGCGCACTTGATGTATATGACCGGTTGTCAAATGAGGATGCGGCCGATTATGAAAAGTTAAAGGACGCTTTATTAAAGAATTTTGACATGACAGAGCGCGGATTTAGGAAACAGTTTCGTTATAGTAGGCCCGAGAAATCAGAAACGTTCATACAGTTCAGTAGTAGACTGAGAAGTTATTTAGAAAAATGGCTTAATATGGCAAAGATAGAAAAATCTTTTCCGGCTGTCTGTGATTTCATGGCAAGGGATCAGTTCCTGGAGTCATGTAATAGAGAACTGTATGTACATCTGAAGCCTAAACAGTTTGGCAATTTAGATGAAATGGCTAGGGAGGCAGATTTGTTTGCAGAAGCGCGCGGGGGCGTATATAGTTGCATTAATAAGGGGCAACGCGATAATAGAGGCGCAGCGCAGGGGAAACAGGACAAAGTTGACTCGAACAAACCGAGTGGTAGACCGGATATCAAGTGTAGCATATGCGGTAAGGGGCATTTAACAATTAAATGTTTTAAGAACCCCGACAGGAAACAATTGTATAGCGCAGAGGTAGGAGCAACTGGAGTTGGGGATAGCGGTGTTAAAGAAAATTTTAACACGCGCGTAGAGACTCAAGGTTCTCAGGTTAAGAATGAGAATATGCAGAATGTAGGTCGTGATTATACACGTGGTCGTGGTAATTTTAGAGGGTCTTTTCGCGGACGCGGTAAAATAATAGCACACCACGTGGCGCAGCACACCAAGTTAGTTTTTGTCAGACGGAAGTAACTAGGAAAGGTGATGAGATTGGAAGTATTTTTGAAAATAAGGTTGGTGATCCTTTGATTTCGGATAGGGAGGAGTGTAGTAAGGAAACTAGGGAAGGTGTCTGTTACTTCTTAAAGGCAAGGTTACCGACGGCACAAGGATTGGTTAATAATAAAAAGGTGGTTGTATTAAGAGATACTGGGTGTACAGGCTGTGTCGTTCGGAGAAGTTTGGTTTCGGATAGTCAGTTAATAGGGAAGGAATCAAATGTTACGTTGATTGATGAATCCACACAAAGGTATCCTTTGGCAATGATTGACATTGATTGTCCTTTTTTCACTGGGAAAACTGAAGCTTTGTGTATGGATGATACGTTGTACGATTTGGTTATCGGTAACATTGATGGATCAAAACTTCCTGATATGTCTCATTTCTCAGCCGCGGCTGTAACTAGGTCTCAAACTAGGCAGGATGAGAAGCCTTACAGAAAACTTAAGGTTCCCGATCAGATCATTAACGATGACAAGGAGGCTTTCAAGCAAGCTCAGGTTGATGATCCAACTTTGGAAAACATCAGGAAAAGGGTTGTATCTGGGAACAAGACTGTGAGTCGTGGTTTAAACCGAGGTGAAACTAGGTTTATTGAGAAAAAAGGTTTGGCATATAGGGAGTTCACCAAGGGTAACAAAGTCTCTTTCCAACTTGTGGTCCCTCAAAGTTTCCGAGGAAAGGTGTTGAAACTGGCTCATGAAACGCTTATGTCTGGACATATGGGTATTAGGAAGACATTGGATAGAGTTGTAACTGAGTTTTACTGGCCCGGTATTTGCGGTGATGTCGCTAGATTTTGTAAATCTTGTGATATTTGTCAGAGAACTATTCAGAAAGGTCGGGTCACTAAAGTACCTCTAGGAAAAATGCCATTGATTGATACGCCATTTAAGAGGGTGGCAGTGGACATAGTTGGTCCAATTGAGCCTCGATCTGATAGGAAATCTCGGTATATTTTAACCATGATAGATTACGCGACAAGGTATCCAGAGGCGATAGCTTTACCGAGTATTGAGACGGAACGTGTCGCGGAAGCGCTTATTGAAATGTTTAGTAGGGTTGGCATTCCTGATGAAATGTTGACTGATTGTGGATCACAGTTAACTGCTGAGGTAATGAAGGAAGTCAGCAGACTTCTTTCTCTTCAACAGTTAACGTGTAGTCCGAGACACCCAATTTGCAACGGACTGATAGAGCGTTTCCACGCTACGTTAAAGCAGATGTTACGTCGCATGTGTGCTGAACGTCCAAAAGATTGGGATAAATATCTTCCAGCCTTATTATTTGCGGTAAGGGAAGTCCCACAAGAGTCTTTAGGATACTCCCCTTTTGAGTTGTTATATGGACGTAACGTCAGAGGTCCAATGGCAATATTAAGAGAATTATGGGCTGAAGAGGTACGCGATGAGCAAGTTCTTTCGACGTATCAATACGTTATTGAGCTTAGGGAACGGTTAGAGCAGCTATGCAAATTAGCGCGTGATAATTTAAAGAAGGTTCAGATTAAGCAGAAAGCTTATTATGATAAAGGCGCGAGGTCGCGTAAATTTGACGTCGGCGACAAAGTACTGTTGTTACTACCGACAGACAGTAATAAATTATTGCTTCAATGGAAAGGTCCTTATGAAGTGGTTGAGGTAGTGAACAGAATGGATTATAAGATTGACGTCAATGGAAATGTTAACACATATCACGCTAACATACTGAAGCAATATGTGGAACGTCAAAATGTGACGTCACATTGCTTGCTTTCTGTAGAGTCCACTCCGTCAACTGAAAATGATGACGTTGACGAATTCTCATTGGAAGATTGCGCTTTTCCCACTGCAAAGCAACCAGAGACGTTTAAGGACGTCAATATTTCAGAAATGTTAACGCAGGATCAGCGTAAAGAAATAGAGACGTTGATAAAAGAATACCCGGACGTACTGTCCAGTGTACCAGGACGAACTGACCAAATAGAACACGACATAAAGTTGCTGACGTCGGAACCAGTGAGGTCAAAAGGTTATGCAATACCATATAAAGTACGGGATGTAATGGAAAAGGAAATTCAGGATATGTTAGATTTAGGAGTTATTGAGCCATCAATATCTCCATACTCATCCCCTGTAGTACTTGTCCCTAAAAAAGATGGTTCGGTGCGGTTCTGCATTGACTTCCGTAAACTTAATAAAGTGACGGAGTTCGATGCAGAACCAATGCCAAATATGGAGGAGGTTATAAATAGAATGTCGGGGCACAAATACTTTAGCAAATTAGATTTGTCAAAAGGTTATTGGCAGGTAAAAATGACGTCTAAGGCAAAACCCCTAACTGCGTTCGAAACCCCCAAAGGCTTGTTTCAATTCAAAACTATGCCCTTCGGTTTGGTAAACTCAGGAGCAACATTTTGCAGGTTAATGAGAAAGATTCTGTCCGAACTTTCTAACGTTGATAGCTTCGTCGATGATATGTGGATCTTTACCGAAACTTGGAAAGACCACTTGACGTCATTACGTGAAGTTTTGGATAGACTTAGGACAGCCAAGTTGACGGCAAAACCTTCCAAGTGTATGATTGGGTATAGCAGTATCGAATGTCTTGGTCACAGTGTAGCTGCTCAGTCAGTAAGACCACAAGAAGACAAGATACAAGCTATAAAGAATGCTCCTCGACCTTCTACTAAGAGACAAATGAAGTCATTTCTTGGGTTGGCTGGTTTCTACCGCCGTTTCAATTAAATTTCTTATCTATTGCTTCCCCTTTGACAGATTTAACTAAGAAAAGTAGACCAAACAAGATCACAGACTGGCAGGACCATCATGAAAAGGCTTTCCAGACCCTGAAGAATAGACTCACGTCTAGTCCTATTCTTCGTCTTCCTATCTTTCATGATGGGAATCCGTTCATACTCCGGACGGACGCTTCTGATGTTGGTATAGGAGCCGTTTTGCTCCAAGAGTTTGAAGGGGAAGGACGACTTCCCATTGCTTATGCCAGCAAGAAACTTTTGCCTCGTGAGAAAAACTATTCTGTAATAGAGAAGGAATGTTTGGCTATTATCTGGGGTGTTGAGAAATTTCGCAAGTATCTTTACGGAGTAGAATTCCTGCTTGAGACAGACCACAAGCCCTTGTCTTATATGCAAACAGCAAAAGTTCTCAATCCTCGAATTATGCGTTGGGCAATGAAACTACAGCCGTATAGATTTCGGATTGTTGCAATTCGGGGCCAGGAAAATTTGGGGGCAGACTACCTTAGTAGGTAATTCTTCGCACGGTTGTTGTGTAAATAGCTGTCTTGTTTAGATAGGTTCATCCTATTCCATCTCTGTACACAAAGAAAAAACATTTCTGATTGTTTTTTCTCCAAAAGGGGAAACCTTTGTTACGAGATGGAATAGGAAACCTCTCTGGTGCTTATGCACATCTAAATTATTTTAGTAGATATATGGTAGGGCGGTGCGAGTGAAATATTTTAGGTGAAATATGGTACGCAAACTGTGCGGCTCCATGAACAAGTCATGCACATATCATACGATGTATGCATGAATGGTTTATAGAGAGCTGTTTTTACAATACAGGGGGCCGCTAAAAGGCCGAGTCCTATAGAATTTGCCTAAAAATCGCCAACCGCCAAATTGTGCCATATATGATTTTTATTCCCGTCACGTGTTGTGTGGGTGTTCGTTTTGACAGGAGTCATGTCATTGATTATAGGGTCGTTTCATCAATTTTTCCTATGGGAAATATACTATTTGAACGCAAATCCATTATCTACTCGATTTTTGCTATCTGGCTTTGTTTGTGGCCGGTATCTCCACCTCGCCACGAATTGAGCAAGGTAATATGAGTAGGCATGGTTTTCCGGTAGTATTCATAGATATATAAACCCTGAAAAAAACGAACACTTTAGCAGCAGGTCAAGTTGTAAGAGTGAACACAACATTGTGACGGGGAAATAGAAAGTATATTGAAAGGTATGTTAAATCTATGTTTAGTATTATTTTTGTATGAACATGCTTGTAGGTTTTGGAGGGGTTTACTTCTAGTATACCCCAACTTTCTGAAGCCTATTCTGAATTCACTGTTGTGGCCTGTAGTGATTAGGCTACTAGCTTTGCCAGCTAGACGTCGCAGAATTGATCCCAGGCTTCTCCAGTAGTAGAATGAGTCTTTCTAAGTGAGGTCCTGTCTCATGCTGACCCTAGATGTTGGTGAGACGTAAAGTTTGGACACCCGCTCATTCGAGATTCATTTAGGCTTTTAGACCCCTTTTGTAGAATGTAATTAATAAACGCCGGGTCACTTGTTTGATCCATGACTTGTGACTAGCTGTGGTTAGAAAACCGTGGTTCCGTCCCAATATGATATTAGGTGTAGAGGGGACGTAAACTTAAGACGGGTTTAACCACATCTTCATCATCAGGGCAAACTCTTACAAGAGCCTGTTGGGTTATCCGTGATGATGAACCGTAATGAATTTTATTTTACAAGCATGTTCACGTTGATTAGAAATAATTTTGTTCAAGAAGAATTACGAGTTCATTTTGTAATGATGCCGTTTTTGTCTGATAACTCAGTTTGTGCATGTATGTACATATAAAGAACGTGATGATGATAAGTGGGAGTATTTGGTCGCCAGACGTCATAACGGCCTGAGCGGCGGGGATGACGTCAGCTGCGTCATCGGCGTCGCGAGGACGGTTGTGACGGGGTGCCTACCAAATACAGAGAGAATTTACGGCAAACAGTGTTGGCCCTTATGAGACACTAACACATGTTGTGGATTATAGATGAAAATCTTCTGTTGTAGTTTCTATCTGTTATTAATGTATTGAATTTGTGAATAGCTATATTTGTGAGCCGTGTCGCGGAGAAGGATATGAAATAGAGATTGTTATGTTTCCTGTAATTGGCGGCTGACCAGGTAGCGCAAAGGCGTGGTCTGTTCAACTGCCTCTTACTTGTGATAATGTAGTGAGCACAAATTTGATGAGTATTATGCTCAGTAGTAGTGAGCATTAATTGATTTCTGTAGTGCTCAGTAAGGAAACATGAACTTTGAGTATTATTGTGTCAAGCCCTGGGTGCTGATAATTTGATGCACAGTCAAGTTGAGTTCTGCTGTACGGTTATTTGTCGCATGCACTAATCAGCCTGTATGTCTGGTCGGCGCATGCGCAATAACGGTATATGCATGAACATATTCTTACTTCTCCGGGAGGGGGGTCATGATATAGCATGTATGTTTTGTGACTCGTTTCTAGTCCCGTTATCGTAATTTGCAGGCACAACAATGTGTGACCTGCTGCTCCCTGCTTCATAGCAGCAGGTACTGGTACGACGCTAGGCGTTAGGGTCCAGCAAGGGCGGACAGACCGCCGTAATCAGCGCCTACCAGGGTAGAAGCAGAATATAAATCATTGTTCGTTGTAAACAAATGTGAGACCATGGAAGAGGTCAACTTACCTGCAGGTTATTTGGACGATCGCTAAACCTCTGATCGGCAAACGTGATCGCTAAACCTATGATTATCAACTATGTTGATAGACTAGTTCTACTAGTTCGCGAGAGGAAGTTTCACGCGAGTGGGGGATTCACCCTAAGTTATAAACTGGCCAGTCGCGTCTTGTGTTGTTTCTTTTTTTGTTTTTGTTGTTGTTTTGGTTGTTTGCTTCTGTAGGTATTCACGTCACCCGTTCCGAGCACAGAACATTGTTTTGCCTTCGGAGCGGACGTCGTGAGTTGGCTACAGAAGCAACAAATTGTGATGTTTTGTGTTTGTAAGCGTTGTATGTAGATACTGTAAATAATTCATGTCATTCATCTAACATCTTTCTTGTGCCTTACCCCACAGCTGCCCGTACACCTGTCAGAGATCACGCTCGGTTGTCTTGTCAGCATGGGGGTTTGCGGGACGCCGTAAACCCACATGTAACAGCGACACAAACACCCACAGACAACCATAACAAAAATAAACCGCGACAGAAGAACCGCCTTGGGAACGAATTCCACTGGGGGAGGGGGGGGGGGGGGGGCGCTGTTTATTATTTTTATGGTTTGTCTTTGAGGGTGTGTTTCGCTTATATTTTTTTGTTTTCTACAGCCAAGTGGCCATTATGTGGAACAGTAACTGTCCTAGTAACTGTCATAGTGTAGTTCATATTTTCTTGAAAAACACAGAGATGAAACAACGGTGAGGACTCGACAGCAAGAAACCACAGAAATGCTGAAGCAAAAGAAAACCAACCGTTAGACTCCGATGGGCCGTACCAGAGACAGAGCATCAGGTACCATGCATAGCTTATTAAGCAGTTGTTTCGCAATAACGGTTATAGTTGCAGCGCTTGGTGCTCATGTGTTGAAAATATTGGATGCTGTTGCCACGCTAAATGTACAAAGTGTATACAATAGCAGTTGTAACGCTTACTGTTCGTGTATTGAAAATAGCGGTTGCATTTGCAACGTTTAGTGTTCACATGTTAACAATAACGGTTGCAGTTCCAATGTTTAATATTAACGTATTGACACAAACGGTGGCAGTTGAAATTCTCGAGCTTAACGCGTGGACAATTTGCTCATGGAAGAGGGAACTTATCTGTAATATTGGTCACAGTGACCTAGATTTATGTTTTGGGTCAAATGCTTGGTTATACTGATTCATAATCCTGAAGTTTGATCTTCATACATCAAGCAGTCTTCAAGATGTGAGACAAAATCACTGGACCTTATGATATGTTATACAGTGAACTCCGTTTATTTAAGAAATAGATCAGCTCTAGCTGTGATTTGTTGAGTAATAAATCACAGTTTGGAGGTCAGTTGTAAAGTAGACAAATCACGAGCGCGTAGCGCGCGTGATTTGTCTACTTACAACTGACCGACAAACTGTGATTTATTATCTAACAAATCACTGGCTAGAGCTGATCTATTTCGATTCTAACACGCTGAAACTCGGCAATACTGATGTTGTTGCCTTCAAATTCTCACAACTTTTCGCCATTGTTAGGAGAAATCCCGCTAAAATTATCGACTGAAACACATGCATTTACATCCTTTTCTAACGTTTTCGATGCGAGAAAATGACGTTACACCGGCTAACGTCAAGGAAATCGACTAGTGACGTCATAAATTGGTAATTTTAATGACGTCACTCGTCACGCTCTTTCGAGCTGTGATTTGTTGCAGAATAAAACACAGTTATTTTCCATTGCCTATATAGGCGCGCTGTGTTAGAATTTATCATACTGTCTCATAATATAAAGCATCAAATATTCTACGAGGTATAGAATCACTTGACCATGAAATATATGTCACAGAGTCCACATTTAGTTTGAGGTTACATTTTGTGTCATTCTGAAGGCAAAATCACTTGACCATGAAATATAAGTCATGATGACGTAGATTCATTTTGAGGGCAAACATAGGGTCATACTGTCTCATAATATCAAAGTAGTGTGCTCATATATCGAAATATAGGTCATGGTGCTACATTTATTTTGATGTCCAATATCGGGTCATACAGACACATAATACCAAGTATGATGTTCATGTATCAAATAATCTTCAATATATAAAGTAAAAATCACATGACTATGAAATATAGGTGAAAGTGTCCTGAAGTCCTGCTTCATAATCCTGAAGTCCCATGTTCATACATCAAAACTTTAAGGATTCCAGGCAAACTACTGGACTCTGAAATAAGCCCACATTTAAATATATCCCGATGAGAGCCCGAATCCAGCTCCGGTAATGCGTTACAGGTCACTTTTATACCGCAATCAGGCATTTTTGTAACCTAATAAAGGAGAGTGGCGTCGAATATCTACACGCTATAATCTGTAGTGACCTATAATACCTTCTACTGACCTATGATACGTCTAGTGACCGTTTATAGGCCGGACCTACTTTTCAGGTCAGTGATTTACAAGTGTAAACAATAATATGCAACCGTTTATACATGGGGAAACAACGAAACTGCAAAATAAAATCTTTGCAATATCTATTTGAACACATTTGAGAAAGTATAGCTAAATTCTTACCTTCTCTGCCTTTCCTGGTTTCAATGGCCCTTTGGAATAATTGCGCAATGCTACTCCAGTTGCGTTTCAAAATAATTTCTAAAGCTAAAACAAGATTCGCTCACTTGAGTGTCACTGTCTCTAGTACATTCTGTTTTTAGCTCTGGTGGCCACCTTGTTCGTCCGAGTGGAACAATTTTAGCTATTTTGTTAGAGAGTCACCTAGACAACATTCCTGTGAAGTTTGAATAAATTGGCCCAAGGGGTTAGGAGAGTTCGCGTTTGAAGCAAATTTACAATGTTTTTTTATTCTATTTTAGCTCTGGTGGCCATTTTGTTCACCAGAGCGGGATCATTTTAGCTATTTTGGTAGAGCGTCATCTATATTCCTATGAAGTTTGAATGAAATTTGCCCAGGGGTACAGGAGGAGTTAACGTTTGATTTTTTATTCCATTTTTAGCTCTGGTGACCATCTTGTTTGTCAGAGCGAAACGAGTTTAGCTACTTTGGTAGGGAGTCTCCATGTCACCCAAATGATAACTAAGGCAACATTCCTGTGACGTTTGAATCCAATGGCCCTAGGTATTAGGAGGAGTTTGCGTTTGGAGCAAATTTACGATATTTTTATTTTTTTAGCTCTGGCAGCCATTTTGTTCATCCAAGCAAAGTAGAAGTAAAACAAAGATCAGGAATTGATACAATTAACTTACTCCACCCATAAAAGACACCAAAGGGAAAGAAATACAAACATTAAGCGACCAGACCATAATGGAAACCTAAACAAAGGAAGGCCATAAGGACAGTTACTTTCCCATAAAATGGCCATATGGCCATCCAAAACCAAAAGACACAAGTGATACACACAGTAAGTAACAAACAACAACATAAATAAATCGCCACAGAAGAGTCACCTTGGAACGGCCAGTGGAAGATTTCCACTGGGGGGCTTACATCGATTTTACGTGGCCACAATCCTCGCCCTTACTTCTGTCGCGATTTAGACAAATAATTTGTTCAGTCCGCATGAAGGCCTCCTAACTCATCAGTGCAACATCTCCGTGAACACAAAAATCAAAGAACCACAGGGGTGAGACAACGGTGAGGACTCGACAGCAAGAAACCACTGAAATGCTGGAGCAAAAGAAAACCAACACAAGTTCGTTTTAGCTATTTCGGTAGAAGAAAGTCATCCAAGCATAATTCCTGTGAAGTTTGAATAAAATTGGCCTAAGGGTACAAGAGAAGTTGTCGTTTCAAGATTTTTTTGTTTTATTTCTAGCCCTGGCGCCCATCTTGTTTGTCAGAGCGGAACGATTTTAGCGATTTTGGTATGGAGTCGTCTACGAAACTTTCCTGTGAAGTTTGTATCAAATTCGCAAAAGGGTTTTGGAGGAGTTTGCGTTTGAAGCAAATTTACGATGTTTTTTCTATTTTAGCTATGGCGGTCATTTTGCTCATCAGAGTAGAAATGTTTTAGCTATTTTGGTTGAACGTTACCTAAGCAACATTCCAATGAAGTTTGAAAAAATTGGCCCATTTGTACAGGAGAAGTTGTCTTTCTATTTTTGTTTCTATTTTTAGCTCTGGCGGCCATCTTATTTATCAGAGCAGAACGATTTTTGCTATTTTGGTAGGGAGTCACCTAGGCAACATTCCCGTGAAGTTTAAATCAAACTAGCCCAAGCCTTTAGAAGGAGCTCGCATTTGAAGCCAATTTTCGATGGTTTTCACTTTTTTATCTCTGGCGGCCATTTTTGTTCATTGGAGCAGAACCATTTTAACTATTTTAGTAGCGGATCACCTAAGCAAAATTCCCATGAAGTTTGAATGAAACAAACTAAGGAGTACATGAGTAATCGTCGTTTACAGAATGTTTCTATTTTTAGCTCTGGTGGCAATCTTAGTCGTCAGAGCGGAACGGTTTTAGCTATTTTGGTAGGGAGTCACCTAGGCAACATTCATGTGAAGTATGAATCAAATTGGCCGAATGTTAAGGAACAGTTCGCGTTTGAAGCAAAGTTACAATGTTTTTTTTTTCTATTTTTAGCTCAGACGGCCATTTTGCTCATTGGAGCGGAACCGTTTTTAAATTAGCTATTTCTGTAAAAGGTCACCTGAGCAACGTTTCTGTGAAGTTCGAATGAAATTGGCCCAAGGGTGCGGTAAGAGTTTGCGTTTAAGAATTTTCTATTTTCAGTTCTGGTGGCCATCTTGTGCATCGGAGCGGAACGATTTTAGCAACATTCCTGTGTAGTTTGAATGAAACTGACCCAAGGGTTAAGGAGGAGTTCGCGTTTGAAGCAAATTAACGATGTTTTTTTATTTTTAGCCTTGGTGGCCATTTTACTCACTGGAGCTGAACGGTTTTAGCTATTTTGGTAAAGGGTCAACAAAGCAACTTTTCTGTGAAGTTTGAATTTAATTGGCCCAAAAGTACAGTAGTCGTTGGCGTTTAAAGATTTTTCTATTTTTAGCTTTGGCGGCCATCTTGTTCATCGGAGCAGAACGATTTTAGCTATTTTGGTAGGGAGCCAACCAGGCAACATTCCTGTGATGTTTGAATCAAATTGGCCTAAGGGTTTAGGAGGAGTTTGCGTTTGATGCAAATTTACGATGTTTTTCTATTTTTAGCTCTGGCAGCCATTTTACTCATTGGAGCAGAACCATATTAGTTATTTTGGTAAAGGGTACCCTAAGCAACGTTTCTATGAAGATTGAATGAAATTTGCCAAAGGGTACAGTATTCGTTGCCGTTTAAAGAATTTTCTCTTTTACCTCTTGCGGCCATCTTGTTCATTGGAACTGAACGATTTTAGCTGTTTCGGTAGGGAGCCATCCAGGCAACATTCCTGTGAAGACTGAATCAAATTGGCCCCAGGGTTTAGGAGGAGTTGAATCAAATTTCCCTTTTTTCTATTTTTAGCTCTGACGGCCATTTTTCTCATCGGGGCGGAACCATTTTAGCTATTTTGTCTGAGAGTCACCTGAGCAACATTCATATGAAGGTTGAATGAAAGTTGGCGTTTAAAGACGTTTTTAGTTTTAGCTCTGGCGGCCATCTTGATTATCGGAGCGGAACGATTTTAGCTATTTTGGTAGGGAGCCACCCAAGCAACATTCATGTGAAGTGTTAATCAAAGAGTTAAGGAGGAGTTCGCATTTAAAACAAATTGTTGATGACGCACGACGCACACCGCATGACGCACGGTACACGTTGGACATTAACCGCTCACAATAGCTTCGTGCTAAGTTGAGCTAATATACTATTTATTTGCAGATTTTCGTGAAGAAAGTAAAGCGCTGAGAAACCTTTACTCGAGCGTTCATGTTGTTTCCTACGTCTTCTGCGTGGTGACGTCAGAAACTTTGCATTCGTTGGCGTCACGTAATGATACGTGTGCGCGCCATGGCACTGAATGCCGTTTAACATGCCACTCTGTCTGCTGTCTTTTTTGCTTAAATTTGCTAAATTATTGCAAAACCCCGTGATAATTTTGAATTGCGGTATAAACTAAATACATGATTAGTGTCTTTAGTAATAAAAATATTATCGGTTCGCCGCGACAATTTTATAGGGGCTCGCTAAAGCTCGTCACTATAAAACTGTCTAAGGCATATAAACATTTTCATGCGTGCTTAAATATCACTGTTTTTTTCTGAATAGGACATTATATGTACATTGAAGCTAATGCCTATGAAGACAATGAAGAGGCACGATTAATATCAGGACTGTATCATCCAACATCACAACCAAAGTGCCTGGAGTTTTGGTATCATATGTATGGATTTTGGGTTGGATCACTGAAGGTGTATTTCAAACGTGGAGGAAAACTTGGAGATCCAGAATTCAATATTGCAGGTGATCTGCATTAATATGTACTTATCTTTTAAGGGGAATGGATACACCCGATGTAATACGCACTGATAGTTTTCCGATATGCTGAACTCATATGGGAAAGAGAAAACATATTTCTTTTAAGAATCTACCACTCCTGAAAGGAAGACAGCATCTTTTTAAGAGTTTCCTACCATGAAGATGCACTCAAAATAGAAGTGGAGGCAATGATCAGGAATCCGTACAATTAACCCACAGCTCCCATCAGAGACACCAAAGGGAAAGATACACAAACATGAAACAGCAGACCAAATGGAAACATCAATAGCGGAAAGCCAAAAGGACAGTTACTTTCCCACAAAATGGCAAATAGGCAAAATAAAAAAAAAAAAAAAACGTAAGCGACACAAACACCCAAAGACAAACCATAACAAAAATAAACCGCGACAGGAGAACCGCCCTGGAACGGTCTGCGGAAACGAATTCCACTGGGGCGGCTTAAATCGATTTTACGTGGCTACTATCCTCGCCATTACTTCCGTCGCGATTTCGACAAATAATTTGTTCAGTCCGCATGAAGGCCTCCTAACTCATCAGTGCAACATCTCCGTGAACACAAATAATCAAACACCGAAAGAGATGAAACAAGGGTGAGGAGTCGACAGCAAGAAACCACTGAAATGCTTGAGGGAAAGAAAACCAACAGTTAGACTCCGATGGGCCCGACCAGAGATAGAGTATCAGGCACCAACCAACGTTACCTTGAATTAGATCTCTCTAATTTTCAATCCCTTAATTACAATGTTTTGTTTTATTTTGGGTTTAACGTCCCATCAACACTGTAAAGGTCATTTTGGAGACTTCAAATTTTGTGGGACTTTTACCCGACATTGAGACGGAATGACTTCTCAAGCTCTGTCGCCCAATGAAACCAGTAGGGTTTATAAGCATGGACAGATCGACTAGCACCGCTTTGCCTGGGCATGCGTAGATCCTCTAAGCAGTTAACAGTTATCGTGTGCGGGTCGTTTTCAGCTCTGCGTGGAAGCATCATGCAGCCGATATATTTCTTCAAGCCCCGATGAGCGGGGGCCGATTAAATTAAGGCGTAACTATTCCAAATTTAGGGACACAGAGGCCTTTCTGATATTTAATCTTCATCATAGTATCTCAACCCCAAAGTTCTGAAACCGAAACGGATGATGGAAAAGTCCCGGCATACACAGCACATCGTCCTAAATACCCTGTATTTAACACTCTAATAGAATATATTTTAATCTTTAATATGATGTTATTTATAAAGTAATTTCGTATTAGCCTAGTTATAGGTTCCAGGTCTGCTGTATTGGTCCGAGGCCGAAGGCCCAGGCCAATACATCTTACCCAGGACAGGTAGCTGGGGCAGTAAGAAATTGCTTGATTAATGACAATTTTATCAAATGGCACCATTTAAGCATGTTTATTGATTCTGACCTTAGTGTTAATACGGATGACCTCAGAAACATGCAGGGTAGTCAATTAATAATACGCCATATTTAACTCTCGAGTACACAGTATTTAACATTTAATACTTTGTATTTAACTCTTTAATACAATGCGTTTAACTCTTTAATACACAGTATTAAATGTCTTCCCACTGTATTTAATACACTGTATTAAATGTCAACACACTGAATTTAATTCTTTAATACACTGTATTTAACTCTTTTTATACCCTGTATTTAAGTCTCTAGTACACTGTATAAAAACGTTTAATACTCAGTATTTAATTTTTCCATATCAAACAGAATCTTGTCCATAATTGTACAGCGAGCTCGAGTTCGGCGTAAGAACTCTAGAACCAGTTATTTGTTTCGTAGGATTTGTAGCCCGAATGTGTGGCGGCCGTAAAAGTCTCCCTGCTCTACACCATAGTGTAGTTTATACTTTCTTGTCCTTTGGGATCATTGATTCCATTGTGGAATTTTGAAATATTTGAGGGTCACTGATGAGGCCTCATTGGCCGAAACATCTACACTTTATATTTTGCGGTTCTGTGGTTTATTCTTTGCTTCCAAATGATAACCCTTTGATCGTTTATTATAATTACACGGGGTAGAGGTGAACTAAAGGTAAGAGCAAACAAGCTAAATTAAGATTGTCGAACTTCTTGTTTATGCTTAACACAAACAAGAAACATCATCATCCATAGTGATCTAGTTTGGATTTGTTTTACTGTATTCAAACAATTCAGCTATCACGTGAGAAACAATAACTTTACAGAAGGCGTTGTCCAGCCTGTCTGGGCTACGTTCAAGACCAAATGTCAACTGAAAATATCATGGCCTCATTTGATGAGCACATGGTCTCAAGTATATGCATATTAAATATGGACACTTTATCGTTTCCTGTTTTTGAGTTATGAACATAAATAGTTGGTCACAATTTAAGGTTGTCGCTATGGTGGACTTAAGTACACAGACTGATGAATAAACGACGTTTCAGGGTTATGAGTTTTTTTGTTTGTCTAAAAGGGGTTTATTGGCTGATATCGATTAAAAGGTTTAACAACATAAACATTTGTCTTCATGTAATATTTTTGATAATCCACTAGTGGATTAAATATGCTAAAATAGCTAGATACGTCCCGTAACGTTACATGTACGTCGTCCTTAACGACGTCGCGTTTACTAATGGCGGAATATTGACATTTTTGTAAACAATCGTGAATAAAATACGTTTTAAATATCATATGATAAATACAATCTTGCAGTCGTGCTCATGTATAATTGAATTTATTAAACTCGTTGAGGAAAAAGGATAAAATGCTCGACAAAGCCTCGCATTTTATCCATTTTCTTCAACTCGTTTAATAAATTCAATAATACATGAACACTCATGTAAGATCCTCTATATCATTAATTGTAGATGCTGGTTGCTGTGCTTTTTATGATTCGGATTGTCCTTTTTACGTTTCCTCATTGTTAGTTAGGGGATAACTGTACTGAAAATTGTCATTTGGGGAGGTAAATCGGAGGTTTTACGGTCGGAAATTTCGTTATACGGCGACGCGTAAGCGGAGCCGTAAAACGTAATTTGCGACCGTAAAACCGACGATTTATCTCCCCAAATGACAATTTTCAATACAGTTTTCCCCATTCTAATGCACTTTTTCGGTTGTTAAGCTAAAATTTGTACTTTTTTGCACAAGGCGGCAAGCGCAGTGAGCTGCGTAAAACCAAATGCCAGCCAATGAAAAGCGACGTTACGTGGTGACGTCGGATTTCCGAAAGTATATCGTGGAATATACTGTCGCAAATTTTTGACGTTATCCAATCAGACGTCGAGTGACATACGTAAGTGCATTAGAGTTACTCTTCCTCTTTCCTCTTGGTGCCAAATGGCAGGCCGTAATATTTGACTGTGGCTTTTCTGGGACATCATTTCCTGTTTGTTTTTTCTATGATACATGCATTTAATGCTCTTATTATTTCCATTCCTCAATGATTGCATTTACAATTGCTTTTCACCGTTCCTTAATTTGACATCCTTTAGATACTTAAAGCCTTTGAAGGTCTTTATAAGACCTATGTTCGTACCTTGTATAACAATTGCTTATTTAATATCTATGGACTTTTTATAGGCATAGCTGTTTTGTGGGTCTTTGATCTTTGTTTTACTTCTACTTTGATATACACTCCTGCTATTTGAAGGATTAACTTCAGTTCTTTCGTTTAACTTAAAGGCCGGTTTAAATCTCGCTTTAGTTTTATACACACAGATTAGTATCACAAAAAAAAATTCGACTTACAATAAGTATATCCTGCTTCTTCTGTACGGACTCCCCATACTATTCATAGAGGATCTTACATGAGTGTTCATGTATTATTGAATTTATTAAACGAGTTTAGGAAAAGGGATAAATGCGAGGCTTTGCCGAGCATTTTATTCCTTTTCCTCAACGAGTTTAATAAATTCAATAACATATGAGCACGAATGCAAGATTCTTTTTATCATATGACATTTAAATCGCATTTTATTCACGATTTTTTACAAAATACGTTACGGGACGTATCTAGCTAATTTCATATTTAATCCACTAGTGGATTATCGAAAATATTACATGGCTTTATTACACTCTCAGACGAGACGTCATATGATAAATAATTTTAGAGCTATGTTGCCATCGGTATTGGTCAGACCTATAAATTTGTTTTCTACGTCGTCCGTTACTTTCTGTGGAGCAGGCAATAATAATTTCTTTAAAATTAATCTTAAAGTTTTACTAACTCCTATCAAATCACCAATCCTTCGCAAATATTCCGATCCGCTCTAAAGCAGTGGAATATATCCTAGTACTTCTTAGGGCAATGCTACGAGGTGCAGTTGCTGTTCGTATTTATGCACTGCGTATACCGTTTCTTCATGTAAAAACGGTAGACGCTTTTTTCTAGTTCACATGCCTGATTTTACGTGTATGTCTACATATTTGATATATGTGATAACCTGACTTGCAGCATTTCGGGTAAAGTAAACGCATGTTAAAACAATATTTAACGAACTCGTTCGTAGAATGAGTGTACCCAAACCACTGACGCTTTCTTGTACCGACAAGTCATTCTGTAAATGATATTTCTATACAACCAGTGGAAAACTAACTATGATATAAATTCTACAGCTAAGTTTTAACTTATTAAACGACTAAAAACTGAATTAAGAAAGATTAAATTATAACAGACACCTTTTACATTTCTATTATTATTAGTACTCATATGTATGTATGTATGTATGTATGTATGTATGTATGTATGTATGTATGTATGGATGGATGGATGGATGGATGGATGGATGGATGGATGGATGGATGGATGGATGGAAGGATGTGGATGGATGTATGGATGGATGGATGGGCAAATCGTGTCCAGTCAATACTTTCTTATTCTTACCTGTGTAGGGATTTTAAAAAAAACATACCCGACAGAAATGTTAACCATCATGAGACGATGTTTCGCACGCAAGACCCAGGTCGGTACCTCAAAGGGCAAGGTCATACTTAAAGGACAAAAGTCGAAAAACGGTCTTTTCAATAGCTTTCGTACTACTGAATGGATTTTGAAATTACTTGGCAGAAATGTTAACATTCATGGGTCGATGTGTCACGCGCATGTCCCAGGTCGGTACCGCAAAGGTCTTTGTTTGTTTGATTTGAGGTTTAACGTCCCCGTCAACACAGTATAGGTCATTTTTGAGACGTAGCTTCCAATTTTGTGGGACTTTTACCGGACATTAAGATGGAATGACATCTCAAGTCCTGTCGCCCATTGAAAACAATAGAGTTTATAAGCATGGACGGACCGACCCGCACCGCTTTACCTGGGCAGGCTTAGATCCTCTAAGCGATTTACCAGTACTCGTGTGCGGTCGGTTTCAGCTTTGCGTTGACGCATCATGCAGCCCATCTATTTCTTCAAGCCCTGATGGGCGGAGGCCGCCACCAAGGTCAATAACCTTTTTATTGCTGGATAGGCATTTTAAAGTTATATTGCAGAAATAATTGCCCTTAATAGATGATATGTAGTGCGCAAGACCCAGGTCCGTACCTCCAATGGCAAGGTCATAATTAGCGGTCAAAGGTTAAAAAGGGGTTTTTGTTTTTCTTAGATGGATTTTGAAATTACTTGGCAGAAACATTAACCATCATGAGACGATGTGTCGCGCGCAAGATCCAGTTCGGTATCTCAAAGGTCAATGTCGTACTTAGAGGTCAAAGGTAAAGGGGTCTTTTTTGTGTTCGAGCAATAACTTTCTTTTTCATGGAAGGATTTTGAAATTACTTGTCAGAAATGTTAACCATTCTGTGACGATGTGTCGCACTCAAGATTCAGGTACCGCCAAGGTCAAGCTATTGATGTTTCCGTTAGGGTCAGGCTATAAGAGGTTTGTGTTTCTTTCCCTTTGGTGTCTCTGTGGGGAGGTGTGGGTTAACTGTATCGATAACCGATCATTGTCTTCACTGCTGTTGTCATGATTTAACGCTGAACTAGAAAAAGGGTGTTTGTAAAACTTTATGACCCTAACGATATTCTTGTCTCTAAATGGAGCTATTCACTGCAGGATGTACAGAATTCTCAAGAAACACAATTTAACCGATTGCGTATGGTCATCAAGGGAAAATGCTGTTTACGAACATCGGAGTAGCAAGGCAAACTTTGTTTATATTGGTCATTCAAGTCTCACTTGTAGTAGGCTAGAGGCGGTCAGCAAGCAAAATATTTAGTGCGAACGTCTGGCAACGTTATTTCGCTATCGCCCCGATATTAGTTCGCTGTTGCATGCTAGCTAAATAGAGCGTCTAGTCTCAGACCAACCGCTAGGCCCTAAAAAGTCTCCCCGCCCTGCATCATAGTGTTGTTAATGTTTTCTTGTCCTTTGTGATCATTGATTCCATTGTTGAATTTTGAAAATATTTGAGGGTCACTGATGAGGCCTAATTGGCCGAAACTAGCTAGCCTGGTCAAGACAACATGTACATATCATATTTTCCAGTTCTGTCGTGTAGTCCTTGCTTCCAAGCGATAACCCTTTCTAGAAAATATCATAGGTTTGCCAAGATGACGGGAACATCCGCAATGACTTCGCGTTGTGTTTTGCTAGAGAATGAAAAATATAAGTGGAGGCAATGATCAGGAATCGATACAATCAACCCACAGCTCCCATCAGAGACACCAAAGTGAAAGAAACACAAACATGAAACAATAGACCTAACGGAACATCAATAGCAGAAAGCCAAAAGAACAGTTACTTTCTCACAAAATGGCCTATAAATTATACAAAATAAAATAATATAAGCGACACAAACACCCAAAGACAAACCATAAAAAAATAAACCGCGACAGAAGAACCGCCTTCGAACGGTCAGCGGAAACGAATTCCACTGGGGGGGGGGGGGGGGGGGCTTAAATCGATTTTACGTGGCCACAATCCTCGCCCTCACTTCCGTCGCGATTTAGACAAATACTTTGTTCAGTCCGCATGAAGGCCTCCTCACTCATCAGATCTATCTAATTCTCAATAAGCATTTACGCTGGCACCGTCATAGAATCTGAGGCCTGACCCACCGGCGTGCAATTAAAGAGGGAAGCAAAGTGGTCACCGTTGTTTCATCTCTGTGGTTGTTTGATTTTTTGTGTTCACGGAGATGTTGCACTGATGAGTTAGGAGGCCTTCATGCGGACTGAACAGATTATTTGTCTAAATCGCGACGGAAGGGCGAGGATTGTGGCCACGTTAAATCGATACATTTCATGGTTCAGTAATTTTGCCTTATATCTTGAAGGCGCGAAACAGGCGAGCAATGCTATCATGCGAAAACTGTTGTTTCAGGAGTAGAAATATAAATATTCTGAAAATGTATGTCAGTTACATGCAGAAACTCTTTTAAAAACACATGATTAGCTTTCAGAATAGTTACACTTGCCTGTTTGTATTCTGCTAAATGATATCTTAAGTTATACAGCTAACTGTTGAATGTTACCACTGCTGCTTCTGGAGGTACATAGAAACAAATAAGCGAGGGCATTTGTGATGTTTTTTGCATGGGTCTCAACAGTTTTACATTGGGTGAGGGGAAATTTATTATTGATGCTCATTAGAGCAACCTCAACGGGGTAGGGTATGCTGAGTAGCTGCAGTATGTGTTTTTGCGTGGTAGTTCGCCGATGTTTCCTCCTAAACGTTCCTATGTGGTTTGCATAATGTGTATGATTGCATGATTACCATTCACTGTGAGTGTGTCAATGGAAATAAAATTATTGTCGTGACTATCGCGACATGAAATGAAGGGTATTAAATATCTAGTTTAAACATATTTTATTCAAACTAATGTTATAAATATATTTTCTAAAAATACAATAACTTTCAAAAGGATTCAGAAAAAGGCACGTTTTAATTAAGTCTTGAAGAATTTTCTATGGACATGTCCAAATAGTGCCTCCGCCCATCGGGGCCTGGAGAAATAGATTCGGCTGCACGGTGCTTCCACGCAGAGCTGAAATCGCATGAACTTGAGTTCTGGTAAACAGCTTAGGTCTAAACCTGCCCAGATAAAGCGAGTCGGACCGATTCTTAAAGTCTAGCGGTTTCTATGGGCGATAGGGCTTGAGGTGTCATTTGATCTCACTGTCGGGTAAAAGTCCCACACATCGGACGCATCGTCTATAAATGACCTTAATAGTGTTGACGGGGATGTAAAACCTCACCCAAACAACCAGAAAAACAAACAAAAACAAGTCCAAATAGCAATAATAAATGTTCCATCGGTGATGGAATCACTGAAGTTTTATTGTTTACTTTCGTAAGAAGAATGGACACACCTGCTGTTTTTTACGCGGAAAGAGGTTTGAAAATTCGTCAGCTAAATAATGTGACCATTCGTGACACAAATTCAAAGGACACCTCCTTTATCTCATGAGCTACGTCGGTCGGTATGTGCTCGGAGGGGGATGTGCTGTGTTTGCCGGGTCTTGGCCGACATATGTTTTGGTTTTAAAACTTTGAGGTTTAGACACACTGATGAAGATTAAATATCAGAAAGGCCTCTGTGTCACTAAATTTGGTATAGTAACCCTTTAATTATGCTCCGGTGGGCTTAAAAATAGCCGTGTTTCCGCTAAGCCGATCGACCCTGCTTCAGATCCCCTGACTCCACTATTTTTATCAACAAAAGAACAAAATAAAAATTATAACACCAACGCTACTATTCTCAATTACTGACCCTACCCAGTGTCGTTTTTGCAATTTCGTATAGTAATTTTGGGTTTTAAGTACATTTTATAGTTTTTGGCATTTAGTGCCTTCCAAAATACAGAGCTGACTTTTTTGAGGATCTAAAATGAATTATGATACACAGTGCATGTCTGAACATGACAATTTTATTAACAAAACCCATGTACAAAAACAAAAAAATACCATAAAAATACAGGCCCGACCCTTTTTTTTTCTTTTTTTTCGGGAGAAAAAAAAATATATATATAAACGTTTCTCCTACGTACCGACCAACAGTTTTTCAGCATGTTAGCCAAAACACAGCTTTTTTACGCCTAAAGTGTTTTATATTCATGTCTTACGGTAACTTTTATAACTTTATCATGCATCATTGTTGGGCCTCCGTGGCCTAGTGGAAAAGAGCGCTGACTCTTAAACATTAGGTCTCTCACCGCTACGGGTTCGAGTCTGGCTCGGGTCACATGTGAGACGACAAGTTCTGCAACGGAATGTCAGGTGGTTTTTCTACGGGTACTCCGGTTTTCGCTCACCTCTGATTAACGATCGGCTCGATATGAGTGAAGTAATGTTAAAATGGCCGTAAAACTAAAACCAAAACAAAAGGTCATGCATCATTGAAACTGGTGTTAGGCTTCGAGTGGTGGTGGTCTAATGTGTCCTTGTACTTCATCTTAAGGTTGCTTATTGTTTCATTTCCTTTGAATGAAGCAATTGGCTACATTCCATTGTTGTTTGATTTGAAATTAAATTGGGCACGTCTGTGAAACTTTACTTGCCAATAAAACCGTGGCTGTTATTTACCTTGTAAGGCACTTACTTAATAGGCATGTTATGAAAAATATAAGCTTTTTATTTTCTAATAGGAAACAAAGGAAATCAATGGCTTCATGCTGAAATTGACATTCCTGCCAACTCCTTACCATTTCAGTTGGTATTTGAAGGTATCGACGATATTCATGGCTCTTGGCTGTACACGGAATCGGGCGATATTGCCATTGATGATGTTAACGTGAAACCATGGAACTGCGGGACAACTGCAGGTTAGTCAGTTCTTAATACACTAATAATGGAACTTAGAGGGAGATGAGGAAGCATAGTGGTTTGAGCCTGTCTATCCGTCCGTCCGGCGTTCGTCCGTCCGGTCGTCCGTCAGTACTAACGCTAATAGGACACCTCGGCCCAAAACTACCTCGGTTCTTCCACCTCGGCCCCACATAAACATGAAACCCAAGACGGGTCGGCCCCTAGACACCTGGCCCCTATACTCCTCGGTCCCATATGCCTAGACACGTCTGCCGGACTATGCTTCTCGCTGGGCTTCCTCTACAATGTGAGATCGGAGTGTATGTCCGGTTGCTTTTCTTCTTTTTATTTGTCTTAATTTATTATTTAAATAGGGAACACACAATTAGGCACTGGGCGAGTCTATCGTGTGGCCCACCATCAAACTATTAAAGGCACATTATAAAACAAAAAGAAGACGTTACTTAACAGAACAGCTTTATGTCCATTTTAGAAAAAAGGTTCTTCTGTCGCGGTTCATCTTTGTTATGGACTTTCTTTGAGTGTGTGTATCGCTTATCCTTTATTTTTTGTTTTGGATAACCAATTGACTATTTTGTTGGAAGGTGACTGTCCTTTTGACTTTCCGCCATTTGGTGTCTCTGATGCCAGCTGTGTGTTAATTGCATCGATTCCTGATCATTGTCTTCACTTCTATTTTAGAGCTTTACATATTGACAGATTCTTTTTATCATTTTTATACAGAATAAAATGATATCCCTCAAGAACGATGAACACATTCATTGGGTCAGACTGCCAAGTTTCGGCTAGTTTAGCCTCATAATTGACTCTGTTACGATTTGATGACGAAACTCAATTGTAGAGCATGCTGAAATTTCAATTTTAAAGGTACCGTCGGTTAAAAGACTCTTCCTTCCCTAGAACTATGCCCTAGTGGAATAGTCTTTCATCTTCTGCGGTGAATGCCAAGACCGCAGAGGAGTTCAAAGCACGCACAGAGTAAGATAGAGTCTCAGAGGTATGTGTTTTAGAATATCTCTGTGTTCAGATTGTAAATAGTTTTAAGGGCTCATCCGGAGATGATTTTTATGCTAAATTCTAAATTTAGCTACCCACCTAACTGAGGTAAAGGCCAAATGTGACCGACTCAGACGATAGATAGACCTGAATTGACTCAGACTGCACAGTTGCAGCTAGTAAAGCTTCATCAGTGACCCTGTTACGATTTGGTGTAGAAAACCAGTGGTGAAGCTTGCTGAAATTTCATTTATCACATGACGTGGTTGATAAGCAGTGGTTAACGTCGTGCAATATAAATCGTATGACCACACGTGTAATAACACTTTGGCGCGATTAAGTAACGTAAGGACGACGTCCATGTCAACCATGCATTTTTTTTTAAAGATAAAATTGTTAAATTTACAGGCAATTAAACACAATTGAAAATGGCCAAATGATAAACAGAATCTTATACTCGTGTTCATTTCATTTGAAATTTACGAAACTCGCCAAAGCTCGTTTCATAAATTTCATATGACATGACCACTCGTGTAAGATCCTCTATTTAATATACAATGGCGCAATCATTTATAAGACTGTGATATGCGTGTAAATACGTCCAAAAGAAACAGAAGTTAGTAATCTGAGTCTAAACCATTAGTAAATGTATGAGTTCTCAGAATATGCACACAGATCGCAAAAGGCCAGGAACAAAATGTAAAATCTGCACTATGATGATGTATGGGGAGATTTTTTAGGATAAACTTGAAAAACTTCAAGCTTAGTTATCCTTACTACCTGGATGGGTTGATGACAAACCTACGCTTATAGTAATACATTAACACTGGTTGGGAGCGTACAGTACACTTAACCCGGATGTTCCGATCTGTATAGTGGACATATCCTTGTCTTTTGTTATGACCTTGAAGGTGTATGTGCGTGGTCTGTCTTCTTTATTTGTATATTATTTTTTTTTGACATAAACAACTTGGTAAGTGTGTTTTATTTATTTTGTTTCCCATACTGACCATCTTTGGGCACGGCAAGATGTCGTGTTCTATGCTTTTAATCTATTTTTCAGCTGCAAATCACTAGTGTTTGTAAGAATCACACCTTACCTGTGACCAGAAAATCGACCAATTGAGAGTTTTAATCGAAAGAAAAATATCTTTTAAGACAGTTTTAAGATAGATTAATATTCTATAATGAGCTATACTAAAAATAAGTGCCTCTAGAATTCCATACGAAATCACACGAAGAGCAAGACTGACCATCCCAAAAAATTTCTGACTGTATGGTTTGTCTCATATTTACTGTATAACTTGTCTAAGATACTTTGTTTTGACTGTATGGGATGTCGCTTTTAATGTGTAAGTTATTCAAAGGTACATTGCAATATTCGTCTATGCAATAAGATGGTAATGCTTAAACAATAGCAATTCTACGTAAAAATATTAATTACCTATAAATTCCCGAAATCTTGGAGAAATCGCATGTGCTGTGTGTCATTAAACCTTTAGAGCACTACAGACTAGAGGTCTTAACCACTCGGCCAAATGAGCCAGCCTTCGAGGACTGTCTTCAGGTGCGAAATATTTAACAAAATGAGTCGCATCGTGACGTGTCTCTCTTCATCCACAGGACGCATAGCAACTAATCTGATCCGACTGCACAGAAATGCAATATGATTAGTTACGGACTATTTGTTCAAGACATATACATGTAAATTTATACAGAGAAATGAAGAGCGGTGGACCAGTCTGTGAAAGATAATTTCCTTTTCATCCCCCGACCGAACAGATTCGGGGGATATAGCGATCGGCTTGGCGTCCAGTCGTCCGTATATTGATGATACTTGGCACATTGGTAAACAATGTTGAGACGGCGTGTCTTGCGCAAGAACAACAACCCTGGGTACCATGGTATTTCAGTTATCTCCTCTTCCAATAAAATAGAATGACTATCTTGTGATCTCTATAACTCCAACATCCTTCGAGATATATTGATGATACTTGACAAAATTGTAAACAATGTTGAGACGGCATGTCATGGGCAATAACAACAACCCTTGGTGTCATGTTTTTTTTAGTTATCTCCCCTTCGAAAAAAAAAATAGAATGACTATCTTGTGATCGCCATAATTTCAATACCTTTCGAGATATATTAATTAAACTTTATACAATTGTTCACAAGGTGGTTTTTGTTTTGTTTGTTTGATTTGGGGTTTAACGTCCTCGTCAACACTGTAAAGGTCATTTTGGAGACGTTGCTTCCAATTTTGTGGGACTTTTACCCGACATTGTGATGAAATGACATCTCAAGCCCTGTCGCCCAATGAAACCAATAGGGTTTATTAGCATGGACGGTCCGCCTCGCACCGCGGTTCCTGGACAGGCTTAGATCCTCCTAGCGGTTTACCAGTACTAGTGTGTGGGGCGGATTCAGCTCTGCGTGGAAGCATCGTGTAGCCCATATATTTCTTCAAGCCCCTATGGAGGGGGGCGGTCACAAGGTTGAAGCAGCATGTCATGCGCAAGAACCAAAACTCTTCTTGCCATGCAATATGAGTTATGTCCTCTTCCAAAAATAGAATTGTTATCTTGTGATCGCCATAACTCAAATACCCTTAGTGATATATTGATGAAACTTGGCACAATTGTTCACAAGGTTGAAGCAGCATGTCAAGCGCAAGAATCACAACTCTTGGTGCCATGGCATTTGGATTATCTATCTTCCAATAAAATAGAATAACTATCTTGTGATCGCCATATCTCCCATACTCTTGGAGACATGTTGATAGAACTTGGTACAGTTGTCCATGAGGTTAAGCAGGCGTGACATGTGCAAAAACCGCAGCTCTTGGTGCCATGGCATTTCAATTATCCCCATTCCAATAAAAATAGGATGACTATCTTTTGAGCTCCATATCTCCAATATTCTTCGAGACATGTTGACAGTACTTGGTACAGTTGTACAAAGGGTTAAGCAGACGTGTCATATGCAAGAACCGCGACTCTTGGTGTACTGGTTTTTGAGTTACATTCCTTGCCAAAATAAAATTGTGATGGCCATAACTCCAAAACCCTTTGAGGTATATTGATGATACTTGGCATGTTTGTTCACAAGGTTGAGACAGCATGTCATTCACAAGGCCCACAACTCTGGGTGTCATGGTTATTATTGTATTTGAGTTATCTCCCCCTCTAATAAAATTGTATGACTATCTTTTGATCGCCGTTTCTTCAACAGTTTTCGGGTGATGTTGATTGTTTACGTTAAGCAAGCCTGTCACGGGCAAGAACCACGACTCTTGGTGCACTGGTTTTTGAGTTACCTCCCCTGACAAAATCTTGTGGGCCCTAGCTCAGAGACCCTTTGAGATATGTGGATAATACTTGGCAAGATTGAGACAGCATGTCATGCGCAGGAACCACAACTCTAGTGCGATGGTATTTGGGTTATATACCCTTCTAATAAAATCATATACTCTGAGACATAATGATGGGACTTGGTATAGTCGTACGTGAGGCTAGGCAGGCTTTTCATGTGTGAAAATCATGACTCTGGGTGCACTTTTCTTTCTTTTTTTTTTAGTTATTTCCCCAAACATTATATTCTTGTGATGACCATAACTTGGATACCCTCTGAGATATATTGATGGTATTCGGCACAGTTTTTGAAAAGGTTGAAACAGTGTGTCATGCCAAAGAACCACCAACCGGGTCCACCACGAACGACTAATTCATCACGTCTGAAATTAGTGAAAGAAACAAAATTGGACTATTTCAACTTGAGCATAACAAAACAAAAACTCATCTATGCGTCCAGCAAAGATTAATCTCAGTCTGAGCATCTGCCCAGTCTGAATAGTGTGAAAATGTCAACAAGAGGCCCATGGGCCACTACGCTCACCAGAGGTATACAGGCATGGTGACCATCTTGGTCATGTGACAACAAAAGGCCACCATGAAATCAGTAAAATCCATTGTCTTGCCTTTTTTCCATACAATTGTCTATGTGACCAAATTTGACCGTAACGTAAACACAAGGTCAACCAAAGGTCATCATTTGAAGCAAATTGGTAGGGTCAGAGCCCCCGATGCTGCATACCAAGTTTCAAGGTCGTCGGCCATTTGGTTCCGTTAAAGGTTTCTTACCATATATGGGCATGGCAGCCATATTGGTCATGTGACCCAGTCCTTACGCACAAACTTTCATTCCCCCTTCCCATAGAGGATCCACATGTAATTTGGATTCAATTGACCCAGCAGTTAAAGTTGAGAAGCAAATAAAAAATACTCAATCTGAGCCTTCCCGGACAAGGGTCAGTAAATGACCTTTACCTTCGGAACTGACAAAATTCCATTCAACTGAGTGCAAATATCATTTCTGATGCCACTAGTTACCTTGCAATCAGAAAAATCCACTGTTTTTCCATACAAATGTCTAAGTGACCATATTTGACCTTGACATAAAACTGGTCAAATTAAACCAAATGTCATCATTAGGACAAACTTGGTAAGGACCGAGTCCCCGATGCTGCATACCAAGTTTCAAGAACATCGGCCGTTCGGTTCTTGAGAAGAAGATTTTTAAAGGTTTTTACCATATATGGGCATGGTGGCCATATTGCTCATGTGACCCAGTCGGCACGAACAAACTTTCGTTCCCCCTTCCCACAGAGGCTCCACATGTAATTTGGATTCAATGGACCCAGCAGTTTATGTTGAGAAGAAGATAAAAATACTCAATCTGAGCCTTCCCGGACAAAGGTCAGTAAATGACCTTGACAAGAAGATAAAAATACTCAATCTGAGCCTTCCCGGACAAAGGTCAGTAAATGACCTTGACCTTCGGAACTGACAAAATTCCATTCAACTGAGTGCAAATATCATTTCTGATGCCACTAGCTACCATGCAATCAGAAAAATGCAATGTTTTGCCTTTTTTCCATACAAATGTCTAAGTGACCATTTTTAACCTTGACGTAAAACAGGTTAAGATCAACCAAAGGTCATGATTTGAACAAACTTAGTAGGGCCCAAGTCCCCAATGCTGCATACCAAGTTTCAAGGTCATCGGCTGTTTGGTTCCTGAGAAGAAGATTTTTAAAGGTTTTTACCATATATGGGAATGGCGGCCATTTTGGTTATGTGACCACGTCCTTACGAACAAACATTCGTTCCCCCTTCCCATAGAGGCTCCACATGTAATTTGGTTTCAAACTACCCAACAGTTTAAGTTGAGAAGAAGATAACAATACTGAATCTGAGCCTTCCAGGACAAAAGTCAGTAAATGACCTTGACCTTTGGAATTGATAAACTTGTATTCAACTGATTGCAAATATCATTTCTGATGCCACAGTCTACCATGCAATCAGAAAAATCCACTGTTTTGTCCTTTTTCCTATAAATGCCAAAGTGACCAAATTTGACCTTGATGAAAACAGGTCAAGGTCAATCGAAGACCATCATTTGAACAAACTTGGTAGAGCCAGAGTCCCCGATGCCGCATACCAGGTTTAAGGTTATCGGCAATTTGGTTCCTGAGAAGAAGATTTTTAAAGGTTTTTACCATATATGGGCATGGCGGCCATTTTGGTCATGTGACCCAGTCCTTATGAACAAACTTTCGTTCCCCCTTCCCATAGAGGCTCCACATGTAATTTGATTTCAAACTACCCAGCAGTTTAAGTTGAGAAGAAGATAAATTACTGAATCTGAGCCTTCCAGGACAAAGGTCAGTAAATGAGCTTGACCGTTGGAATTGATAAACTTCCATTCAGCTGATTACAAATATCATTTCTGATGCCACAGGTTACTATGCAATCAGAAAAATACACTGTTTTGCCCTTTTTCCATACAAATGTCTATGTGACCAAATTTGACCTTGACGTAAAACAGGCCAAGGTCAACTAAAGGTCATCATTTGAATAAACTTGGTAGGGCCCGAGTCCCCGATGCAGCATACCAAGTTTCAAGGTCTGCCGCCGTTTGGTTCCTGAGAAGAAGATTTTTAAGGTTTTTAACAAATATGGACATGGCGGCCACCTTGGTCATGTGACCAAGATCCCATGAATAAACTTTCTTTCCCCCATCCCATAGAGAACACACATGTAATTTAGTTTCAATTGGCCCAGCAGTTTCGGAGGAGAATTCATTTGAAAATGTTGACGCGGACGCGGACGACGGACGGCGGATCACTGCCTATACTTTAAGCTCCCCCGGAGCCTTCGGCTCTGGTGAGCTATAAAAACTCGAGTGGTAAACTACCCACCAAGTGCACAGCGAAGAATCTTATCAGACTGGGTGGATGCACAAGCTGATCTGAATCTTCGTCGGGCGCAGTCATTTTGTCATGTTTTGTGTTTCATCTGGGACAGTTTGAAGAACCCGATGAAGAAAGTGTGTATATGCCAAGTTTCCACATTTCAGAAACAAAATAGCTAACATATTTAAATGTTATCCTACGAATATGTCGAAATCGTTCTATAGTATTATCAGGACAAACAATATAGTATGATCGGAACACGACATACAGTGCTGAGAAATCAGTTTTGCGACATGCGATATAAACCAGTTTTTGACCCCTCTATCGTTTTCTTTGAAAATAATTGCCCTTATATGGCAAGATGTTTAGTACTATTAATAAAAGCTGACCCGAAATACACCATTAAATAGTTTAAATGCATTAGCAGTCGTTTCATATAAGGTTGGTGGCAAAGCTTGATTAAATTATACCGGTGCAGCGTTTGAAATAAAAAGTAGGATAATGATTTTCTAGAAACAAATGTGAAAATAAACGAAATCATAGCAATAAACAGAAAATCAAGGTAGCATGTCGAAAAGACTTTTAGTTATGCTTCCCGAACTACTGCTTTGAAGTTGAAATGCTAATGATTAATAATTTCAAAACACAAAAATAAAGATTCTGTAACATACCCGACATATCGGAACAAGGATCTGTCCACTATACAGATCGGAACATCCGGGTTAAGTGTACTGTACGCTCCCAACCAGTGATTAAAGGGCTTACCGCTTTATCCACACTGATTGAATCTATAAATATAACGGCAGACAGGATATTAAATCAGAAACCCCGCCAATCAGCTAAAAGGGTCTTAAATGCTGAATGCTGAAATGCTGAATATTCAAGTTATACAATATTTTGGTTAAATTTTACTCACAATTCCTGATGCCGCTTTCATAAAGTCTCACAAACTAGGCTGGGGACTTTCTTTATTATACCCGCTTTTTCGAAGTAAATCAGGTATATTGTTTTCGTACCGGAGTTGAATGGGCGTCAGTCCGTCTATCTGTCTGTCCGTCTGCCTGTTCGTCCGCCACGTTTTTGTAAATGGATCACCTCTGCAACCGTTGCAGTTACACTTTTAAACCTTTGCATGTGGATAGAAGATGGTATGCAGATGGCAGTGGGCTACTTTTCTATGCCATTGACCCCAACATGGCCCCAAGGTCAAATGTCAAAAAGTATGATTTTGCCATATCTCCTAAACCATTCGAGTTACACTTCTGAAACTTTGCTTATTGGATGGCCTTTGGAATATAAAATACATTGCGCTACTTTTGGGATGACCTTGACCTCAACATGACCCTAAGATGAAGGTAAAAAAAGTATGAATTTGCCATATCTTCTTACCTATTGGGGCTGCTCTTCAGAAACTTGAGATATTGGATGGCCCTTAGAATATAGAATAAATTGGGCTACTTTTGGTCAGACCTTAACCTCAACCTGACCCCAAGGTCAAAGGGAAATAAGTATGACTTTGCCATATCTTCTTAACTATAAGAATTACACTTCTGAAACTTTGCTTATCAGTTAGAATGTTCTTTGCAACATTTTTTAACTCACGTGTAGTTTTAGCTAGCAAATACATAGTCATTAGCGTTATTCATAGAAAAAGCGGGTATATGCGATGGTTTTTCATCGACTGCGCAATCTAGTTTTATTTTCTATTTTTATTTTTTACTTACTTTCGCTTTTTACTTGCTTTTGTTTTTGACTGCGTTTCTTCTTCGTCTAGGTCTTCTCTTCTTCTTCTTCTTCTTCTTCTTAACATGCTAGAATCCATGATTTGTGTCAGAAATCAAACACATGGTGCACACCATCAAAACCCGCACCTTTGATATGTCATGTACGTCAACACTATTTTGATCATAACAAACCGGACAGTTTACCTAATCGCTGAAGAGGCATTTACATAAATGGTTAACCAATACTGTGCACCTTATTCCACCAAAAACTTACAACCGTCCTGCGTGAAACAGCGGAAGGAAGAGAATGGCCATTGGACAGATCTCAAGATCAATCTTAACAACACAAATGTTGTCAATGATACAGGTGTCGAACCTGCAACTTTTTGGTCTCCAGTCAGCTTCGTATCCGAGTGAACAACCCAGGCTGGCGGAAGACTGTTTTGTATACAGAAAGACACAATTTATTTTGAGGCGTTATATTTATCTACTACTGTTTTAATGAAAAACGTCCATTTTACTTTGAAACTTGAGATTAATTGAAAAGCGCTTCTGATGTCACTGTTATGATCCGTCTTTCTCGTTTTTTTTTAAGATTGTGGGTGTTAAGCAGATAATTTTGTTGACACTACGTTTATTACGATGTGTCGCTTTATATTTTGAAGATTGCGGATCTCTAGCAGACCTTTCTAGTGGCACTGTTACGATGCTAAATGGTACTGGATATCTTGCCGTAGCGTCCTACTCCTGCGACCCGGGATATACCCTGGAGGGAAGCTCTATCCGACAGTGTCAGATAAATGGTACCTGGAGCAATGCAGAACCGACTTGCAGTATCAACGGTATGGTGAATGGTCACATTAACCTTTACCATTGTCTATACTAATTCATTGATTGTATATATTTTTTTTTTATTTTCACAGCAAACTGGATTTGACATTTCATGCAAATTGTTTCCTAGATGTCATGCAAATGTCTCCATAGGAGAAAATTTGCATGATATGTCATCTCCTACTTTCGAGAAAAAAAATAAGAAAAAGTATTTCAAATTATCGTCTGCAGTGAAAATACTCAGCGTGCACAGCATTAAGCGAAAACGGTATCCGGAAGAGTGAAGCGAAGACCAAGATCAGCTTACAGTCTGATCAGAGTCTTCGCTATGTGCTAAATAGGTACATATTGACCCACAGTTTTGTCATGCAGACAATACAAACTGCTTCACGACTAGGAACACATGTTGTCTTCATAATGGTACCATAGCAACAGATAAGTTCGTTATTTTGAGAAAATTGAAGGGTATTTTTCTTAAGTTTTCCATATAAACTAGGTTGTGGGTCTATATTGAAACTGCCTCCCAGAGGCGATACTATTGAATACTCACAACATAAGTTTTAAGCCCCCCGACCCCCCACCCCCCAACCCTTTTATTCGTTTCACTGGCAGTTCCAAAACAGACGTGAAAGCAATGATCAGGAATCGATACAATATACCCACAGCTCCCAGCAGTGACACCAAAGGGACAAAAATACAAACATGAAATAACTAGACCCTAATGGAAACATCAATAGCGGAAAGCCAAAAGGGCAGTTACCACAAAATGGCCAATTGGCTATCAATAACAAATAGCAAAAACTATAGCAAAAATAAACCGCCGCAGAAGAACCGCCTTGGAAAGGTCAGTAAAACGAATTCTACTGGTTATTGACACTGGTAATTGGGGGATTAACTCGATTTTTACACGGCTGAAAGCCTCGCCCTTTCTTCCGTCGTGATTTAGACAAATAATTTGTTCAGTCCGCATGAAAATAAAAATCAAAAATGAGTTCCTTTAAGAGCAATGAAAACATTCATAAGAAAGAAGATGGGTCATACTACGTAGTTTCGGCTAACAAAGCCTCATCAGTGACCCTGTAATGATCCGGCAAAGAAAGCCAGAGGAAACATACTGCAATTTTGCGAATTTCGAATAGGCAGTCGATACAAAGACTTATATAAATCCAAATGGGGTCCAAATAATTAAAAACCTGTCTAGAATATGAGTCTAAACCACTAATATATTTCTGATTTCTCAGAATATTCACGCTGATCTCAAAGGACCAAAAGTAAAATATAAACTGCACTATGAAAGTCTCCTAACTCATCAGTGCAACATCTCCGAGAACGTAGATATCAAGCAACCACAGAGAAGAAACAACGGCGAGGACTCGACAGCAAGAAATGGAGTAAAAGAAAATCTACAGTTAGACTCCAATCAGCCCGACCATTGACAGAGCATAAACCTCTGTTGTCGGCCTATATTAAAACCGCCTCCCAGAGGCGGTTTATTGAATACTCACAACATTTTATATCTATGTAGTGTGTATTTATAAGAACCGTATTGGCGGTTCTTTTGACTATTCACAACATATTTTTTGTGGATAATTGACAAAAGCTATTCTAAGGGTATTACAAAATACAAAGTAGAAGTAAAACAAAGATCAGGAATCGATACAATTAACTTACTCCACCAACCAAAGACACCACAGGGAAAGAAACACAAACATTAAGCGACCAGACCATAATGGAAACCTAAACAACGGAAGGCCATAAGGACAGTTACTTTCCCACAAAATAGCCATGTGGCCATCCAAAATAAAAAAAAACACAAGTGATACACACAGTAAGTAACAAACAACAACATAAATAAATCGCCACAGAAGAACCGCCTTGGAACGGTCAGTCGAAAGATTTCCACTGGGGAGCTTAAATCGATTTTACGTGGCCACAATCCTCGCCCTGACTTCCGTTGCGATTTAGACAAATAATTTGTTCAGTCCGCATGAAAGCCTCCTAACTCATCAGTGCAACATCTCCGTGAACACAAAAAATCAAAGAACCACAGAGGTGAGACAACGGTGAGGACTCGACAGCCTTATCTGTTGCTATGGGGAACAACCTTTGGGTAAACTGACGGGCCAAGTAAATCTTGAACATTTTGAACACTACATACTTTTCAATTCTATTGCGTATTCCTTGCTTCCAAAGTATATCCATTTTGTAGAACATATTGAACGTCACTAAAGCTTGTGTGGTAGCCGTTAAAAGTCTCCCTGCCCTTCATCATAGTGTCGTTTATACTTCCTCTGGGATCATTGAATCATTGTTTAGTTTTTAAAATATTTAAGGGTCAGTGTTGAGGTCTAATTGACCGAAATTAGCTATTCTGGCCCAGAAAATTGTGATCCACACTTTTCACTTCTACGGTGTATCCGTTGCTTCCAAAGGATAACAATTTAAAAGAACATTTGCCTTAGATTTTTTTTCGAGCCGATAGTTTATCATCGGTGCGTGAAAATCTGACTGCCAAGATAAAAAACCCTAACTTTTCTTTGTGAAATTTGGCGTCTTTATTGTTACCAGGGGTAGATAGTACGAGACTTAATGATTAAGATCAATGTGAATCATTGATCAGGAATCAATAAAATTAACCCGCGGCTCCTATCAGAGACACCAAAGGGACAGAAACCCAGTCGTAAAATAACTAGACCCTAATGGTAACATCAATAGGACAGGTACTTTTCCCAAAATGGCCAACTGGCTATCCAAAACAAAAATATAAAAGCGATACACACACTCAAAAGACAAACCATAACAAAAATAATCCGCGACAGAAGAACCGCCTTTGAACGGTCAGTGAAACGACTTCAACTGGTGGAGGGAGAGGGCGGAAGGGGGCTTACATCGATTTTACGCGGCCGAAATACCCGCCCTTACTTCCGTCGCGATTCAGACAAATACTTTATTAAGTCCGCAGTCAATGCATTTACTACTCAAGACTGCGGACACTCGTCTGGGCCACATGTCCACGATTACTGCCATACTATATATGACAAACATTTGAAAATCTTTACAGGACATCCGACGATCTTGAATTTTATAGTTGGGCCTGACTTTTTGTTAAAATGATAAGCTTATGTTTACCTTGAGCAATTTAACATCAACGTCAAAAAGGGGTTTGGCAGTCTAGAGTCGGGTCATAATGATTGTCAATGATAAATGTTTGTTGACCTTGACGAATTGAACATCAACGTCCAAGTCACACTTGGGTATTTGTATGTGGAAAAAGGCAAACCGATTGCCGTTTTTTTTTTGTTTTTATTTTTGTTCTGTTTTTTTTTTTTTTATTATTATTATTATTTATTTTTTTTTGCAGCCTTTGATGAGGCCTAATTGGCCGAAACTAGCTAGTCTGGCCCAGAAAACATATATACTTCATATTTTCCAGTTTGTGGTCTATTCCTTGCTTAATGTTTTCCAGTTTTGTGGTGTATTCCTTGCTTCCAAAAGATAACCCTCTTATAGAACATATTTAACGTCACTACAGCTGGTGTCTGGGAATGTGTGGCGGCCGTAAAAAGTCTCCCTGCCCTACAGTATAGTGAAGTTTATATTTTCTTGTCCTTTGGGATCATTGATTCGATTGTGGAATTCTGAAAATACTTGAATGTCACTGATGAGGCCTAACTGGCCGAAACTAGCTAGTCTGGCTCAGAAAACATATACACTTCATATTTTCCAGTTTTGCCTTTCTACATGACAATATTTACATAAGATTTGGTACTAGGTTATTTAAACAAGTTGTGGGTATTCAGATGGGTACTTATTGCGCACCACTTGTGGCTGATCTGTTTTGTGTTGTTTTCTTTTATGAGAGAGACTTCATTATGTCCCTTTCTGCTAAAAACCAGTCTGAAGTCATTGAAGCTTTTAGCTCCATTTCTAGATGTTTGGATAATTGACTAAATATTGACAATACCTATTTCGATGGTTTGATCAGTCAGATTTACCCCCCCCCCAGAACTTCAGTTAAATAAAGCAAATTCTTCTGATACCGAGGCCCCGTGTTTGGATTTACATCTATTTATTGTAGATGGGTTTGTTTCGTGCAAAATTTATGATAAACGCGATGATTTTGATTTTAAGATTGTAAATTTTCCTATTTTGGATGGCGATGTTCCTCGTGCGCCATCCTATGGCGTTTATACTTCGCAAGTAATTCGATTTGCCAGAGTGTGTAGTCATGTAACTGACTTCAACACTCGTAATAAATAATTAATGGCTAAACTTCTTAATCAGGGCTCAAGTATTTTCAGAATTCCACAATCTCTTTAATTGCACGCCGGTGTGTCAGGCCTCAGATTCTATGACGGTTCCAACGTAAAGGCTTATTGAGAATTATAGAGATCGAATTCAAGGTAATGTTGGTTGGTGCCTGATGCTCAGTCTCTGATCGGGCCCATCGGAGTCTAACTGTTGGTTTTCTTTTGCTCCAGCATTTCAGTGGTTTCTTGCGGTCGAGTCCCCACCGTTGTTTCACTTCTGTGGTTGTTTTATTATCTGTGTTCACGGAGATGTTGCACTGATAAGTTAGGAGGCCTTCATGCGGACTGAACAAATTATTTGTCTAAATCCCGACGGAAGTAAGGGCGACGATTGTGGCCACGTAAAATCGATTTAAGCCCCCCCCCCCCCCAGTGGAATTCGTTTACCCTGACCGTTCCAAGGCGGTTCTTCTGTCGCGGTATATTTTTGTTATGGTTTGTCTGAAGTTTGGAGGCCTTCGCGCAGACTGAAAAAAAATTATCCAAATCGCGACGGAAGTAAGGGCGAAGATTGTGGCCACGTAAAATCGATTTAATACACCCCCCCCCCCCAGTGGAATTCGTTTCCGCTGACCGTTCCAAGGCGGTTCTTCTGTCGCGGTTTATTTTTGTAATGGTTTGTCTTTTGGTATTTGTGTTGCTTATGTTATTTTGTTTTGGACAGCCTATTGGCCATTTTGTGGGAAAGTATATGTCATTTTGGCTTTCCGCTGTTGGTGTTTCCATTAGGGTCTGTTGTTTCATGTTTGTGTGTCTTTCCCTTTGGTGTCTCTGATGGGAGCTGTGGGTTGATTGTATCGATTCCTGAATATTGCCTCCACTTTTATTGTGGTGTATTCCTTGCTTCCAAACGATAACCCTTTTATAGAACATATTTGATGACTTGATAATTACACTCAGATTAAAAACACGTTCACCACATTTAAAGATTAAGATCCTGGATACCTCAGTTTCAGTATGTTTCTCTTCTTCTTCTCTTAGAACTGCTTGATCGATTGCAACCACATTCTGTGTATAAAACAGAAGTGATCTATGCATTTAACTCACACCTCCCATCCAAGACATCGAAAAGCCGTCATAGGATAGGGCAATTCAAAGGTTTTCTCGTTGGATTGGAGGCGCAGGAGCCAAGATTGCCGCCTTGTCCGTAGGTGGTAAAAACCCTTTGAAATTCTTCTTCTCAGGAACCAAAGTGTTGATGATCCTGAAACTTGGCTCTTGGAAACTACCAAGTTTGTAAAAATGATCATTTTTGTTGGACTTCGACCTATTTTCAGAGGGAGTGAAGGCAATTATCATAATTCGATACATTTAACCCTCAGACCCAATCAGAGACACCGAAGGGAAAGAAACACAAACATGAAATAACTAGGCCCTAATGGAAACAACATCAATCGTCAAATTTTCTCATTTAGGCCCCTGTTTCGGAAAAAAGGTAAAACATTGGATTTATTCTGATTTTGATTCTTTTGTATTAAAAATGATATTTGCAGTCAGCCTAGACTCTGAACGTTTATAAGAAACAAAATATCTGGATTTATTTATTTTCCCAATTTAAGCCCGGCTGTTTTCGAAGTTGCATCGCTCGCGCGTCGTCTGCGTCGTCGTGCAAAAACTTGGACATTTTGTAATATCTCTGTCATTTCTGAACATATTTACTTGAAACTCGGACTAGTTCTTCATTATGAAATGGGGAACTCATACCAATAGGTGAGGTAACCCGCAAAATATTTTGGCAAAGCTATGCCCCGTTTTCGAGTTTTTGCAGCCGAGCGTTGGCACCCGCATGCGGTGCTCTTGACTTTATCTATTGTAGATGGTTTTTTGTTATTGTTTTTTTTTTAATTATGATAAACGTAATGATTTTTGATATTGAAATTGCAATTGTTTACTATTTCCTTCATGGATGGTGATGTTCCTTGTTCGCATCCTACAGGATTTATATTTCCCAAATTATTCTATTTGCCAGAGTGTCTAGTCATGTAACTGACTTCAACACGCGTAATGAATTGTAAGCCGTTAAAATTCTTAATTAGGATTGTCGTTATCATAAATTACGTTAAGCCTGTTCCGAGTTTTATAGTTATCATTCTGATTTAGTTTCTAAATTCAATGTTGGACTTAAATTCTTTCTGCAAGAAGGCCAGTTGTAACCCGAATCAGTTTACTCCCCACCCTGACATTTTGATAATTCCTACTACTCGCGCCATGAACCTGCTTGGATCATTAAAGCATTATTACTTTAGTCCACCAGGTCTTAGTTTAATCAGCTAACATTTAAGCTGAATGTGTCGATCATCCTGTCGGTTCGAGTCCGGCTCGGGTCACATGTGAGACGCGAATTTCTGCAAAGGAAGGTGAGGTGGTTTTTCTCTGAGTACTCCTGTTTTTGCCCACCTCTAATTATCGATTGGCTCTATATGAGTGCAATAATCTTAAAAGGGCCGTAAAACCAATCACAAAAACAAACAAAAATATGTCTGTTATATAGAGACGAGACAGGACTTCAATCTAGAAACAACAGAAAGCTACGTTTCTCAGGATAGAACCCACGACATCTGGTAAGCGAAGGTTGTGGCTCAACATCTATAGAAAGGGGCTTAAACTGTAGGGGTATACTTACACGAGAAACCCAACAGATAGACATTTGTGGGAAAGTAACTGTCCTTTTGGATTTTCGGTATTGATGTTTCCGTTAGGGTCTATTGTTTCATGTTTGTGTTTTATCGCTTTTGTGTCTCTGGTGGGATCTGTGGGTTAATTGTATCGATCCCTGATCATTCTGTCCACTTCTATGTTGTAGCTAAGATAATTCAGAAGTAACCAAGCATATTCTTATTCTTTCCCTAATTATATAAGTTGTCACGTTGATGATTCTGATTCTTCACCCCCACCCCCGGTTTAATGTTTGTCATGTTAGTGATTCAGATTCTTCCAACCCCCAGCCCCCACTCCACCATTGTGTATATAGCTCCTTTATAGTTAGATCTGGTTGGGCTAATCGGAGTCAAACAGTTGTTTTTTATTTGCTCCAGCATTTCATTAGTTTCTTGCTGTCCACTCCTCACCGTTGTTTCATCTATGTTAGTTTTTTTTATTTTTGTGTTCTCGGAGATGATGCACTGATGAGTAAGGGGACCTTCATGCGGACTGAAGTTCATATGTATTTTACTAAATCCCGACGGAAGTAGGGCAAGTGTTACGGCCGCAAAATATTGATTTAAGCCCCCCCCCCCCCACCCCCCACACTTCCATTCCCAGTGGAATTCGTTTCACTGACCGTTCCTAGGTGATTCTTCAGTTGCGTTTTTTGTTTGTTTGTTGTTATGATTTGTCTTTGAGTGTGTGTATCGCTTATATTATTTTTGTATTGGATAGACAGTTGGCAATTTTGTGGGAAAGTAACTGTCATTTTAGCTTTCCGCTATTGATGTTTCCATTAGTGTCTAGTTATTTCATGTTTGTTTTCTTTCCCTTTTGTGTCTCTGCTGATGGGAGCTTTTGGTTAATTGTATCGATTCCTGATCATTGTCTTTACTTCTATTTTGGATATTCCGAGTCACCACCTGTTTGGAAAGAGCTGCTGACTGGGTTTACTTGTGGTCCTTCGTCCGTCGTCCGTCGTCTGTCCGTCACTATCTATGACCAGTTATATCTCTGCAGCCTGAAAGCTGATCTCGATCATTTCTTATTTGTAGCATGCATTGGATGAGTCAACGAAGAATTTAGCTTTTTATCAAAATTGAATAAAAACTTTGGTTGCTATGGCAACCCAAATGTCCAATAGACTTACAATGGGAAAATGCTTGTCATCACCGTAGCGCCTTCAGTTTTGATCGGATCTTTCTGAAACTTATATGTAAGGTGGCTGGGGTTAAAATCTTGGATGAGTGCGAAAACCGGCCAGATCGGCCCATTAGTCATAGAGTAACGTCCCTTTGATTGCTGAAAATGCAGATTTTTGACCTTGTCATCTCCGTAGGCCCTTCATTTTCAATCGAATCTTTCTGAAACGTAATAGTAAGATGACATGGGATAAAAACTTGGATGAGTTAAAAACCCGGCCAAGTCGGCTTATTTATCGTTGAGTTATATCCCTTTGATTGCTGAAAATGCAGACATTTGACATTGTCATCACCGTAGCCCCTTCAGTTTTGATCTGATCTTTCTGAAACTTATACGAAAGGTGGCTGGTGATAAAATCTTGGATGAGTTCGAAATCCGGCCAAGTCTGCATATTTATCATAGAGTTATGTCCCTTTGATTGCTGAAAATGCCGATTTTTGACCTTTTCATTCCGTAGTCCCTTCAGTTTTGATGGGATCTTTCTGAAAATTATATGTAAGGTGGCTGGGGATAAAACCTCAGAAGAGTTTGAAAACCGGACTAGTTGGCCAATTTATCATAGAGTTACGTACCTTTGATTGCTGAAAATGCCGAATTTTGACCTTGTCATCACTGTTTCCCCTTCAGTTTTAATCGGATCTTTCTGAAACTAATCGGTGAGTTCACAATCGGCCAGATCGGCCTATTTTTCATAGAGTTACGTCCCTTTGATTGTTGATAATGCCGATTTTTGAATTGGCATCAACGTAAGCCCTAAAGTTTTGATCGGATCTTCCTGAAACTTGTATGTAAAACGGCTGTGGATAAAAACTCGGATGAGTTCGAAAACCGGCAATGTCGGCCTATTTATCGTAGAGTTACGCCCCTTTGATTGCTGAAAATGCAGATATTTGACCTTGTCATCACCGTAGCCGCTTCAGGGCGAGGATAATGGCCATGTAAAATCGATTTAAGCCCCACCCCCCTCCCTCACTGGACTTCTTTCCACTGACCGTTCCAAGGTGGTTCTTCTGTGGCGGTTTATTTATGTTGTTGTTTGTTACTTATATGTAAGGTCGCTGGGGATAAACCTCGGACGAGTACGAAAACCAGCCTAGTCGGTCCATTTATCATAGAGTAACGTCCCTTTGATGGCTGAAAATGCCGAATTTTGACATTGTCATCAACGTAGCCCTTTCAGTTTTTATCAGATTTTTCTAAAACTTATATGTAAGGTGGCTGAGGATAAAAAACATCGGATGAGTTCGAATACCGGCCAAGTCGACCCATGTATCGTAGACTTACGTCCCTTTGATTCTTGAAAATGCTGATTCTTTAACTTATTATCAACATAGCCCTTTTAGTTTTATTCGGATCTTTCTGAAACCTATATGTAAGGTGGCTGGGAATTAAATCTTGGATGAGTTCGAAAACCGGCCAAGTCGGCATTTTTATCATAAAGTGATGTCCCTTTGATTGTTAAAAATGTCGATTTTGGACATTGTCATCACCCCAGCTCCTTCAGTTTTGATCGGAACTTTCTGAAACTTATATGTAAGGTGGCTTGGGATAAAACCTCGGACGAGTTCGAAAACCGGCAAAGTCGGCCCATTTATCATAGAGAAACGTCCCTTTGAATGCTGAAAATGCCAAATTTTGTCCTTGTCTTCGCCGTGGCCCCTTCAGTTTTGATCGGATCTTTCTCCATCTTATTTGAAGGTGGCAGGGAATAAGAACTCGGATGAGTTCGAAACCCGGCCAAGTCTGCACATTTATATTTGAGTTACGAGCCTTTGATTGCTGAAAATGCCGATTTTTGACCTTTGCATCAACGTAGCCTGTTCAGTTTTGATCAGATCTTTCTGAAACGTATATGTAAGGTGTCTGGAGATAAAAAAAAGTCGGATAAGTTCCAAAACTGGCCAATTCGGCCCATTTATCATAGAGTTACGTCCCTTTGATTGCTGAAAATTTCTATTTTTGACCCTTTTTTGATCTTTCTGAAACTTATATGCAATGTGGCGAGGGATAAAAACTTGCATGAGTTCGAAAACATGCCAAGTCGGCCCTTTTTTGACCTGATGCTCTGTCTCTGGTCGGGCCCATCGGAGTCTTACTGTTGGTTTTCTTTGGCTCCAGCATTCGATTTTAGCCCCCAGTGGAAATCTTTCCACTGACCGTTCCAATGCGATTCTTCTGTGGCGATTTATTTATGTTGTTGTTTGTTACTTACTATGTGTGTCACTTGTGTCTTTTAATTTTGGATGGCCATATGGCCATTTTGTGGGAAAGTAACTGTCCTTATGGCCGCCTTTTGTTTAAGTTTCCATTATGGTCTGGTCGCTTAATGTTTGTGTTTCTTTCCCTTTGGTGTCTTCGATTGGTGGAGTAAGTTAATTGTATCGATTCCTGATCTTTGTTTTACTTCTAGTTGTCATCAACGAGCCCTTTCAGTATTGATCGGATCTGCCTGAAACTTACATACAAATAAGTTGTTGTTAAAAGCTTGAGTAAGTTCGAAAATTAGCGATGTCGGTTATCAGTTATGTCCACTACTTTGCTGAAAATGCTTAGTTTTTACCTTGTCATCACCGTAGCCCCTTCAGTTTTGATCAGATCTTCTTGAAACTTACAAACAAGTAAGTCAGGGATAAAAGCTTGGATGAGTTCGAAAACTGATGAGTTGGCTTATCTATCATAGAATTACATCCTCTATCATAGAATTACATCGCCTTTACTGCTAAAAATGTTTATTTTAGCTCACCTGGGCCGAAGGCTCAACGGGAGCTTAAAGTATAGTGGGTCCTCTGTCGTCCGTCCGTCCACACTTTTGAGCACTTATATCTCTGCAGCCTGCATGCTGATCTTAATCATTTCTCACCTGTAGCATGCCTCTGGTGGGGCATTGATTGCTTAAGCTTTTTTTTCGAAAACGCACACAAACTTTTGTTGCTATGGCAACCACACGGTCCCATAGACTTACGATAGGAAAATGCTTGTCATCACCGTAGCGCCTTCAGTTTTAATCGGATCTTTTTATAACTTATATGTAAGGTGGCTGGGGATAAAATCTCGGATGAGTTTGAAAATCGGCCAAGTTGGCCCATTTATCATAGAGTTACGTCCTTTTGATTGCTGAAAATGCCGATATTTTACCTAGTTATCACCGTAAACCCTTTAGTTTGATCGGGTCTTTCTGAAACATATATGTATGGTGGCTGGGGATAAATTCTCGGATGAGTTCGAAAACCGGCCAAGTCAGCCGATTTATCATATAGCTATATCCCTTTGAGTGCTGAAAATGTCGATTTTAAACCTTTTCATCACCGTAGCACCTTCCGTTTTGATCGGATATTTCTGAAACTTATATGCAATGTGGCTGGGGATAAATCCTCGGATGAGTTAGAAAACCGGCCAAGTCGGCCAATTTTTCATTGAGTAACGTCCCTTTGATTGCTGAAAATGTCAAATTTTGACCTTGGCATCACAAGAAGCCACTTCAGTTTTGATCAGAACTTTCTGAAACTTATATGCAAGGTGGTTGGGAATAAAATTCGGATGAGTTCGAAAACCGGCCAGGTTGGCACATTTATCATAGAGTTACGTGCCTTTGATTGCTGAAAAAGCCGATTTTGGACATCGTCATCAACGTAGCCCCTTCAGATTTGATCAGTTCGCAATTAATTCGATTTGCTAGAGTGTGTAGTCATGTAACTGACTTCAACACTCGTAATAAATTATTAACGGCTAAACTCCTTAATCAGGGTTATCGGTATTGTGCTCACGGAGATGTTGCACTGATGAGGTAGGAGGCCTTCATGCGGACTGAACAAATTATTTGTCTAAATCGCGACGGAGGTAAGGGCGAGGATTGTGGCCACGTAAAATCGATTTAAGCCCCCAAGTGGAAATCTTTCCACTGACCATTCCAAGGCGGTTCTTCTGTGGCGGTTTATTAATGTTGTTGTTTGTTACTTACTGTGTGTATCACTTGTGTTTTTTTTTGGATGGCCATATGGCCATTTTGTGGGAAAGTAACTGTCCTTATGGCCTTCCTTTGTTTAGGTTTCCATTATGGTCTGGTCGCTTAATGTTTGTGTTTCGTTCCCTTTGGTGTCTTTGATGGGTGGAGTAAGTTAATTATATCGATTCCTGATCTATGTTTTACTTCTACTTTCTGAAACATATATGTAAGGATGCTGGAGATAACAACTCGGATGAGTTCGAAAACTGGCCAAGTTTGCCCATTTATCACAGAGTTACGTCCCTTTAATTGATGAAAATGTCTATTTGTGACCTTTTCATCACCGTAGCCCCTTCAGTATTGATCTTTCTGAAAAGTATATGTAATGTTGCGCGGGATAAAAACTTGGAAGAGTTTGAAAACAAGCAAAGTCGGCCCATTTTGACCTTAGCATCAACGAGCTCCTTCAGTTTTGATCGGATCTTCGATCGAAACTTACATACAAATAAGTTGGCATAAAAAGCTTGGATAAGTTTGAAAATTAGCGATTTCGGTTATGCACGGTCAATCGGCTAGTCGCGTTATGAGTTATGTCCACTACTTTGCTGAAATGCTTAGTTTTGACCATGTCATCACCGTGGCACATCCAGTTTTGATCGAATCTTCTTGAAAGTTACAAACAAGTGAGTCAGGGATAAAAGCTTGGGTGAGTTCGAAAACTGACGAATTGGCTTATCTATCATAGAATTACATCCCCTTTACTGCTGAAAATGCCTATTTTTGACCTTGCCATCACCATAATCCCCTTCAGTTTTCATGGAATCGTTTTGAAACTTATATGTAAGTAAGTAAGAGATAAAACCACGGCAGAATTAAAAAAATGGTGAGGTCAGCCTAGATTTCAGAGAGTTTTGTCCCCCTTAATTGCAGAAAATGCCTATTTTGACAGCTTCTTCAATTTTATTGGATCTTCCTGAAACTTACATTTAAGTAAGTCAGGGATAAAATGGATGAGTTCGTGAACTGGTGAGGTCAGCCTATTTATCATAGAGTTACATCCCTTGGATTGCAGCAAATGCCTCTTTTTTACCGTTACTCCTTCAGTTTTCATTGGATCTTCTTGATATTTATACGTGAGTAAAGTAGAAGTAAAACAAAGATCAGGAATTGATACAATTAACTTACTCCACCCATAAAAGACACCAAAGGGAAAGAAATACAAACATTAAGCGACCAGACCATAATGGAAACCTAAACAAAGGAAGGCCATAAGGACAGTTACTTTCCCACAAAATGGCCATATGGCCATCCAAAACCAAAAGACACAAGTGATACACACAGTAAGTAACAAACAACAACATAAATAAATCGCCACAGAAGAGCCGCCTTGGAACGGTCAGTGGAAGATTTCCACTGGGGGGGCTTAAATCGATTTTACGTGGCCACAATCCTCGCCCTTACTTCCGTCGCGATTTAGACAAATAATTTGTTCAGTCCGCATGAAGGCCTCCTACCTCATCAGTGCAACATCTCCGTGAACACAAAAATCAAAGAACCACAGAGGTGAGACAACGGTGAGGACTCGACAGCAAGAAACCACTGAAATGCTGGAGCAAAAGAAAACAAACAGTTAGACTACGATGAGCCCGACCAGAGACAGAGCATCAGGCACCAACAGACATTATCTCTCTAATTTTCAATAAGCCTTTACGTTGGAGCCGTCATAGAATCTGAGGCCTGACCCACCGGCGTGCAATTAAAGAGGGAAACAAAGTTGCCAACCGTGATTGGGTTAACTACCATGCATGCAGTCTGTCGTATAATATCCATGTTGTACCCAATCTTTTTATGTCGAAGAATGATTTTACGAAATTGGGTGCTGAAGTCATTGCGGTTATATATTTTTCTGAATTTATAAGTTAGAGTTAAACGCTCAGACAAGTTTGAAAACTAGCAATGCCAGTCAATTCATCATGGAGTTATGTCATCAGCTTGGCTAAAAATGCCTATTTTCGACCTTGTCATCACTGCCTGCTTTCCCTTCAGTTTTGATCGGATCTTCATGAAACTTACAAACAAGTTAGTCAGGCAGAAAAGCTCGGAGGAGTTTGAAAACCGTTAGGTTTGCCTATTTATCATAGAGTAACATCCCTTTGATTGTAGCAGTTAATGGCTTATTTTTTGACCTTGTCATCACCATAGCCCCTTTAGTTTATATCTGATCTTCTTGTAAGTTACATATAAGCAAGTCATGAATAAAAGCTTGAATGAGTTTAAAAACCTATGAGGTCAGCTGATTTATCATAGAGTTACATTCTAATTGATTGCAGAAAATGTTTACCATGTCATCATCTTGTCCTCCAATAAATCCTTCAGTAAATGTTGGCACTTCCTGAAACTGTTAGCTCAGGTGAAAGGTACAGGACCATCTTAATCCTCTTGTTCTTTTTTTGTTTTGGATAGTCAATTGGCTGTTTTGTGGTAACGTAACTGTCCTTTTGGCTTTCCGCTTTTTATGTTTCCATTAGGGTCTACTTATTTGCTGTTTGTGCTTCTTTCCCTTAAGTGTCTCTGATGGGAGATGTGGGATAGTTGTATCGATTTCTGATCATTGCCTTCACATCTGTTTTCCCAGGTATTAGACTTCCCCTGACATGGCCCTGGGGCTCAGTTCCAACTGGGCACATTGCCGCTGTAGTCTTATTAGATTCGGTACTAAGTTGTTTAGACAAATTGTGGGTATTCCGATGGGTACTAATTGCGCACCTCTTGTGGCTGATCTGTTCTTGTATTGTTATGAAAGAGACTTCATTTTGTCGCTTTCCATTGATAACCAATCTGAAATTATTGAAGCTTTTAGCTCCACTTCTAGATATTTAGATGATTTATTAAATATTGATAATACCTATTTTGATGGTTTGATCAGTCAGATTTACCCCCCAGAACTTCAGTTAAATAAAGCAAATTCTTCTGATACCGAGGCCCCGTTTTTGGATTTACATCTATCTATTGTAGATGGATTTGTTTCGTGCAAAATTTATGATAAACGCGATGACTTTGATTTTGAGATTGTAAATTTTCCTTTTTTGGATGGTGATGTTCCTCGTGCGCCATCCTATGGCGTTTATATTTCGCAATTAATTCGATTTGCTAGAGTGTGTAGTCATGTAACTGACTTCAACACTCGTAATAAATTATTATCGGCTAAACTCCTTAATCAGGGTTATCGGTACCATAAACTACGCAAAGCCTTTTCAAAATTTTATAGACGTCATTCTGATTTAATTTCAAAATTCAATATTGGACTTAAATCTCTTCTGCAACCAGGTCCATCGGATGCCTGATGCTCTGTCTCTGGTCGGGCCCATCGGAGTCTAACTGTTGGTTTTCTTTTGCTCCAGCATTTCAGTGGTTTCTTGCTGTCGAGTCCTCACCGTTGTCTCACCTTTGTGGTTCTTTGATTTTTTGTGTTTACGGAGATGTTGCACTGATGAGTTAGGAGGCCTTCATGCGGACTGAACAAATTGTTTGTCTAAATCGCGACGGAAGTAAGGGCGAGGATTGTGGCCAAGTAAAATCGATTTAAGCCCCCCAGTGGAAATCTTCCACTGACCGTTCCAAGGCGGCTCTTCTGTGGCGATTTATTTATGTTGTTGTTTGTTACTTACTGTGTGTATTACTTTTGTCTTTTTATTTTGGATGGCCATATGGCCATTTTGTGGGAAAGTAACTGTCCTTATGGCCTCCCTTTGTTTAGGTTTCCATTATGGTCTGGTCGCTTAATGTTTGCATTTCTTTCCCTTTGGTGTCTTTTATGGGTGGAGTAAATTAATTGTATCAATTCCTGATCTTTGTTTTACTTCTACTTTGTGCCCACTGGGAAGAGCTTAAGGAATTAGCACCCGTTTGCCGTGGGTGATGGCCTGTATGCCGGAAGAAGGGATCCTGGAGGTTGAAGGTTACCTCAGGTTGTGGTGCTTCAGCTACCCAACACGCCTCTTTGGCCTTTCTTTTCAGTGTAGACTGGTGGCCGCTGTCCGGCACGGTCAATCGGCTAGTCGCGCCAAGCTCTAGAAAAACATTTTGCTCTCTTTTCCATTCTTTTTGTATCGTTCCTGATACGAACCATAAGCCAATTTACCTTACCCCTTTCTGTATTTTTATCTCTAGAAGGCAGTGACCAAACGGACCCATCTTGTAGGCAATTTGTTTATGCGAGTATATAATACCTATGAGTTGGATAACCACTCCATTATGGTGGTCCTTTGTAGGGCTCCAAGGAGGGCGGAGAGCACTTGGGACGAACCTTAAAGCTTTCTTCATGACAAAGGACAAAACTAATAACCGCAACGAAATCAAACGTAAAACAGATTAGAATTCATCCGACTCGGATGAACCCAGTCAGCAGCCTAGTCAGCAGTCTAGCCAGCAGTCTACAACACCAAAGCTCATGAATTTGCACGCTTCTTGGTTATGATATCATTTGAAGATACACGCAGTGTGTCAATTGCATCGCCCTTGTCATCGAAAAGAGCACAGTGTCCATTGCCGGACATTAAAAAAGCATCAAAAAGTTTAAGTCAGGTGATCTCCTCTGGGAAGTCGAGAGAGAACAGCCTGATTGGTGCCACAAAGCTATCCGATCTTAACGTCATGGTATCGCTACATACAACATTTAATTCATGTAAAGATGTCATCCGCAACCAAGAGGTACGTCCTTGCAGCGATACAGAAATAATTGCTAACTTGAGAGATGAAGGCGCCATTGGTGTACGTAATATCCAAGTTCGTAGAACTGGTGTATTGACGCCATTAAGTACCTCCGTGTTGACGTTTAACAGACAATCCTGCCCAAGAAATTAACGTAGAGGTATATATTCCAAACATTCTCAGATGTTACAAGGTTTTGGTCCACCACGAAAGCAGATGTCAGAAGAAACAACTCTGTCCAATTTGTGGCGAAGTAAAACATGTCGATATGCATCAAAATTGTAAAAATGAGGCCAAATGCGTCAACTGCGGTGGCAAACATGCTGTTTTTTCTCGGCATCGTCCGGGATGGGAAAAAAAGAAACATACTCTCTTTTAAATACTAAAGGTCGATAAGTTTTCGGGAAGCGCGGAAAATTGTTGAAGAGCGATACAAACATCAACCGCCAGTTACGCCAGCATCACAAAGGGTGCTGGTGTAAAAGTCATAAACAGTGCGACGCAGACTGCTGAATCGCACATTGCCGAACTGAACAAATCTGGTGCATGAATTTAATCCACAAAGTTCAACCAGTTTGTCAAATGGCACAATCCAGGTTGTTCCGGATTGGTCGACGGCGACCGTACCGGAGCCAGCGCCGCATCGTAAAAGAGAAATTCGCCTCAGGTCGAACCATTAAGGGATAGGAAGATCCGATCAAATTAAATTATTCTCAAATACCTCTTGTCGAGGGCAATGACGAAGTAATGGATGATGATGATGCTCCAACCATTCCTCGCAAGGGTAGCGGTATTATCAGGATACCTTCTTCTTAGCAGGTAATTTCGTCGATAACGACATTAGTTTCTAGTCATGTAAATATCTATCAATACAATGGATCCAAAACACAAGATAATACAATGGAATTGTCGAGGTCTTAAATCAAATAATGAACTCTTATTACTTCTTTCTTTATTAAACCCACCAGTTTTTTATTTGCAAGAAACGTTTTTAAAAAACTTTGATATCAAAGGTTTCAATGCATGTAGCTATATCTTTTCAGGTGGCAGTTCAATTTTTGTTAAATCTTCTGTACCATAAAGAGAGATCAAATTAAAGACAGAACTACAAGTTGTGGCAGTATCGGTTTCTCTGGATAAAGCCACTACAGTTCTCTCTCTATATACCACCTTCATTGTCTCTAATGCCCGAACATCTTGAATCATTGCTTGGTCAACTTCCATCGCCATATCGCTTAGTTGGTGACTTAAATGGTCATATCATTTTATGGGGTTGTAAAGATAACAACAGAGGAGTACTGATTGAAGATTTTATTTGCAACAAACAATATTTGTTTGATGAATGATAAATCTTATACTTACCTTCACCCTGCAATATGTCATTTGTCTTCTTTAGATCTTTCTTTATGTCACCCATCTCTCTTCTGAGACTATGACTGGTCTGTCTATGATGATCAGTGCGGAAGTGATCACTTCCCTGTTATAATTGAGAGCGTAAATGAACCAGATGCGAACTCTAACCAGAAATGGAAAATGAATGAAGCCGAATGGGAATTATTCCATAATTTATGTGAAGAAGAGTTATTAATCGATCACAGATTCGCTTATTAAAATATTAGAATAATGCATTCCAAAGACATCCACAAATCCTGGGAAAAGCAAGCCTTGGTTAATAATGAATGTAAAGAAGCTATCAAAACACGCAAACAGGCTTTCTTCTGTCGCGGTTTATTTTTGTTATGGTTTGTCTTTGGGTGTTTGTGTGGGTTATATTATTTTATTTTGGTAGCCTATTGGCCATTTTGTGGGAAAGTAACTGTCCTTTTGGCTTTCTGCTAATGGCTAATGATGTTTCCATTAGGTCTGTTGTTTCATGTTGGTATTTCTTTCCCTTTGGTGCCTCTGATGGGAGCTGTTGGTTGATTGTATCGATTCCTGATCATTGCCTCCACTTCTATTTTAAATAAGTTCTGCAAAAGTTCAATTGCAGAAAAGCTATACGATAAAAAAGTTTTTAGAGCTAAAGCTCGACGAACAATCCGAGCTTCATAACGATAGTCATGGAAGGAGAATGTTTCAAACTTGAATTACATAACCCCCATTAAAAGGTTTTGGATATGACACGAAAGATATTAGGAAAAACAAAGTCCCCTAGTTACAGACACATAAATACTGGTTTTGACACAAAAGCTTCAAATAAGAAATATATTATAGATACTCTTTGTAGCACATTCTTGAGAAATTCCTAATTGCGAATTTATTTTGACACTTTTAGAAACTTCAAAAAAGACCAAGAGAAAATTATTCTGTTACTTTTAGAAACTTCAAAAAGACCAAGAGAAAATAAATCTAAACTTTAAATACCTCATTCATGAATAATACAACAAAAAATTTAATTTATCCGAGCTAGTTGAAGACATTGAAAAATCACACGACACCGCAACCGGCCCGGATGAAATTCACTATCAGATGCTTAAACATCTGCCAAAAAGATCTCTTTCAGCACTTTAAGATATCTTTAATAATATTTGGGAAACGGGTGTCTTTCGTGAGGGATGGCGTTTAGCAACAGTAGTATCTATCCCCAAACCAGGGAAAGATCACGCAGCACCTACGAATTAACGACCGATAGCTTTCACATGTTGTCTATGTAAAACGTTGGAGAGAATGATAAACAAGAGATTAGTTTGCTCCTTAGAATCCAACAATCTCATATTAGCTTATCAGCCAGGCTTTCGTTCGGAAAGAAGTACCAACGACAATTGAATAAGACCAGAAACTTTTATACGTAATGCTTTAATTAATTACGAATACGTAGTAGCTATCTTTCTCGACTTGGAGAAAGCAAAGGAACCGCGTGGCGTTATGGAATATTAAGAGATCTCCATAACATCGGCTTAGGAGGAAAACTTCCCACTTTCATTCAAAGCTTTTCAGGGGAGCGCATGTTTCAGGTGCGTGTGGGATCTACCCTGTCATATCTTTATGATCTACAGCAGGGTGTTCCACGAGGACGTATTCTTTCCACTACGCCATTTTTCATCAAAATAAACGATATTGTAAAATGTTGGCATGACAAAACAGATTGTTATTTGTATTTTTATGCCCCCGCCATTCGAAGAATGGTGGAAAGGGCATATAGCGTTGCCCCTGTCCGTCCGTCCGTCCGTCCTTCCGTCCGTCCGTCCGTCCGTGCGTCCGTGTGTCCGTGCGTCCGAAACTTAAACGCAGTCAATAACTTCCTTATTTCTTGATGGATTTTAAAATTACTCGGCAGAAATGTTAACCATCATGAGACCACGTGTCATGTGCAAAACCCAGGTCCGTACCTCCAAGGTCAAGGTCATACTTAGAGGTCAAAGGTCAAAAAAAGGGTCCGAAACTTAAACGCAGTCAATAACTTTCTTATTTCTGGATGGATTTTAAAATTACTTATGAAGAAATATTAACCATCATGAAACGATGTGTCATGTGCAAATCCAGATCCGTACCTCCAAGGTCAAGGTCATACTTAGAGGTCCAAGGAAAAAAAAATGGTCGGTCAATAACTTTCTTATCTCTGAATGTATTTTGAAATTATTTGGCAGAAATGTAGGCCATCATAAGACAATCTGCCTCACACAAAACCAAGGTCCTTACCTACAAGATCAAGGTCAGACTTAGAGGTCAAACGTGAAAAAAGGGTCCAAAACTTACACGTTCAATAACTTTCTATTGATGAATACGAACAGACATATTTTCAGGCGGGGGCATCCGTGTCCTATGGACGCATTTCTAGTGTTGATTATTGTATGTCACCGTTCAAAAATATGAAAACAATTGAACGAAAATTACAATAAATTTTAAAAAAAGAATAGAAGAATGGACTGATAAAAATGGTTTCAAGTTCTCCAAGTCGAAAACGCAGTGTATTCATTTTTGTAAGCTACGGAAGAAACACGAACATCCTTCCTTGTTATTATACGGATCACAAATTCCTGTCGTTGAAGAAGCCAAATTTCTTGGCGTTATAATTGATAAAATATTGTATGTTATTCCCCATATCAAATATCTTAAAGCCTAATGCATAAAAGCTTTGAATATTTTGATTTTTTAGCTCATACAAGTAGAGGAGCAGACTTATATACCTTATTACATCTTTATCGGTCTTTAATAAGATCAAAATTTTGATTTTTGGTCTGTTGTTTATGGTTCTGCCAGAAAGTCCTTTTTAAAATCTTTGGATACTATCCAACACCAAGGCCTTCGTCTTGCACTGGGGGCCTTTTGTACTTCTCCCGTACTTAGCTTTTATGTGGAAGCAGCTAAACCATCTTTAACTTCGCGCAGAGAAAACTTTCTCTACAGTCAGACTTGCTACTAATCCATCTAACCCGGCTTTCAAAATGTGATTTCCACCTGAATTTGTAGATAAATATGACAGTAAACCCACAGCAATCTAGTCTTTTGGATTGCGTAAATTACCACTGCTAGAAAATTCAGGTATCGACCTTAAAAATATTCAAAAACATGAAACCGTCTAAATTCCATCTTGGTGTATTAAAAAACCTTCCATTCATTTGACTAACATGGTGGCCAAAAATCCGATTCAGATCTAATACAACTCAACAAAACAAACTTTCAGGTGCTGCAGTCAAGCTATCATGATTACCAACAAGTCTATACTGATGGTTCCTAAAAAGGAGATAATGCAGGTTGTATGTACGTTTAAAGATACGCACCAAACCTTGCGCCTGCCAAATGGTTCATCTATTTTTACAGCTAGTGTCAAAGCAATAGACCTATCTTTAGATTTTGTCAGTTCTTCAAAAATTCCAAAAGTAATTATATTCTCAGACTCACTTTCAGTGCTTAAGGCTTTACCGCAAAATTGCAGTATGTTTCCTCTGGCTTTCTTTGCCGGATCATTACAGGGTCACTGATGATGCTCTATTAGCCGAAAGTACGTAGTATGACCCATCTTTCTTCTTATGAATGTTTTCATTGCTCTTAAAGGAACTCATTTTTGATTTTTATTTATACCATTCATCATCCCAAAATCCTCAAATATTGATCGAAAAACATCACGAAATTTCTACAACTCACCACATCTTGTTTTGTTGGCTTTCTAGCAAATGAGTATGCTGACAAGAAAGCAAAAGAATCGTTCAGTCTTGATCCGTCAATAATTTAAAACCATTTACAACAGATCCATCTTGTCGGCATGGCAAGGCGAATGGGACCGTGCAATAGATCCCAAACGCCGTTCTATTAATAAATGAAAAAAGGTTAACCGTGAGAGCTCGGTGCTTTCTTCCATTCCTGCTTATTTTCAAAATACTGAAACACCTATAATTTGCTATAAATATAACAAACCTGTTAGATCTATCATTTTTAATTTTAATAAACTTGTTTCAGATCTTGATTTTGATACTAATACTCCTGATTCATGTGATTGTAAAAACTCAGTGTATTGCTATCCTGCTGCTGGTCATGTAATTACTGGCAATTTGAAAAATATTCCTGATTCTAGGATAAGGAATATAATTTCTAAAGGACCGAAATATCGGTTTCCTTCTAAAATTGATTTCAGTAAATGTAGATATGAAATCGCCGCTTCCTTGAATGAATTCGGTAATCGATGGTGTTAGCGAGAGTATGTTGAGCATAAAGCCCTTAAGGACTGGCAACTAAGCATTTTAAAACTAGTGAATAAACGCATTTCTTTCTATTCTCAAAATACGACCTTATTACCTCCTAAGCCTAAGACGTCTTTACGTCATCTTAAACCAGGTATTCAAGAATTTCATAAGAAGTTTGTTTTGGCCCCTGCAGACAAGGCCGCTAACAACGTCGTCGTTGTGTGACGGCTCCACTATAGCTTTAGCTGAAGAGAGAGTTATAGTAGATAAACATATTTGTCATTCAGCCACCAAGTTTGCTGTGTGTGTTACCGAAGGCCAAGACAAGCTTCCTACGCTATACTGGTTACCAAAACTTCATAAAAGACCTTACAAAGCACGGTTAATTGCAAATTCTAGCTCTTGCACTACCAATCAACTTTCTAAATTATTAACTTGTGATTAAATATTGTGATAAAGTCTTTGAAATATCAGGAAAAATCTGTTTTGGTCTATAAAAAATTCGAATGAGGTTTTAAATAAATTGAAATCCAGACATTTTCGTGCTTCAAATCTGTCGTTTTACGATTTTTCTACTCTTTACACTACACTTCCTCATAATCTTACAAAAGAAAAGCTTAATGATTTAATTGAATGGGCTTTTCACAGAGAAGATTCTCTCTGTCTTGCATGTAATGTCAGAAATGCATTTTCACTTCTAAAGAGCATAAGAATTGCACACTTTGGTCATGTCAGAAAGTGTGTGATGCCCTCACCTTTCTACTTGACAATATTTATGTTAGATTCAGTACTAAGTTATTTAGACAAATTGTGGGCATTCCGATGGGTACGAATTGCGCACCTCTTATGGCTGATCTATTCTTGTGTTGTTATGAAGAAAACTTCATGTTGTCGCTTTCCATTGATAACCAATCTGAAATTATTAGGATTTTAGCTCCACTTCTAGATATTTAGATGATTTATTAAATATTGATAATTCCTATTTCGATGGTTTGATCAGTCAGATTTACCCCCCAGAACTTCAGTTAAATAAAGCAAATTCTTCTGATACCGAGGCCCCGTTTTTGGATTTACATCTATCTATTGTAGATGGGGTTGTTTCATGCAAAATTTATGATGAACGCGATGACTTTGACTTTGAGATTGTAAATTTTCCTTATTTGGATGGTGATGTTCCTCGTGCGCCATCCTATGGCGTTCATATTTCGCAATTAATTCGATTTGCTAGAGTGTGTAGTCATGTAACTGACTTCAACACCCGTAATAAATTATTAACGGCTAAACTTCTTAATCAGGGTTATCGGTACCATAAACTATGCAAAGCCTTTTCAAAATTTTATAGACGCCATTCTGATTTAATTTCTAAACTCAATATTGGACTTAAATCTCTTCTGCAACAAGGTCTATCGGAACCCGAATTTTATGGTGACTTAGTATATAAATTCAGAAAAATATATAACCGCAATGACTTTAGCACCCAATTTCGTAAAATCATCCTTCATTTTTTATTTTTATTTGCCTTCACTGCAGCTGGTGTTGTGCCGTGTGGCGGCCGTAAAACGTCTCCCCGTACATCAACCATAGTGCAGTTTATATTTTACTTTTGGTCCTTTGAGATCAGCGAGAATATTCTGAGAAATCAGAAATAAATTATTGGTTTAGACTCATATTCTAGACAGGCTTTTAATTATTTGGACCCCATTTTGATTTATATCAGTCTTTGAATCGACTGCCTATTCGAAATTCGCAAAAATGCAGTATGTTTCCTCTGGCTTTCTTTGCCGGATCATTACAGGGTCACTGATGAGACTTTATTAGCCGAAACTACGTAGTATGACCCATTTTCTTTCTTATGAATGTTTTCATTGCTCTTAAAGGAACTCATTTTTGATTTTTATTTGATATAAAAAGATTGGGTACAACATGGATATTATACGACAGACTGCATGCATGGTAGTTAACTCAATCACGGTTGACAACTTTGCTTCCCTCTTGAATTGCACGCCGGTGGGTCAGGCCTCAGATTCTATGACGGTACCAACGTAAAGGCTTATTGAGAATTAGAGAGATCTAATTCAAGGTAATGTTGGTTGGTGCCTGATGCTCTGTCTCTGGTCGGGCCCATCGGAGTCTAACTGTTGGTTGTTTTTTGCTCCAGCATTTCAGTGGTTTCTTGCTGTCGAGTCCTCACCGTTGTCTCACCTCTGTGGTTCTTTGATTATTTGTGTTCACGGAGATGTTGCACTGATGAGTAAGGAGGCCTTCATGCGGACTGAACAAATTATTTGTCTAAATCGCGGCGGAAGTAAGGGCGAGGATTGTGGCCACGTAAATTCGATTTAAGCCCCCCCCCCCACCCAGTGGAAATCTTTCCACTGACCGTTCCAAGGCGGTTCTTCTGTGGCGATTTATTTATGTTGTTGTTTGTTACTTACTGTGTGTATCACTTGTGTCTTTATATTTTGGATGGCCATATGGCCATTTTGTGGGAAAGTAACTGTCCTTATGGCCTTCCTTTGTTTAGGTTCCCATTATGGTCTGGTCGCTTAATGTTTGAATTTTTCCCCTTTGGTGTCTTTGATGGGTGGAGTAAGTTAATTGTATCAATTCCTGATCTTTGTTTTACTTCTACTTTTTATTAAACCTGGCATAGGAACAAAGTGCTCTCCTTCACAATCTTCCAGGAAAGAGGATGTAATATTAACGTGACTGCGCATTGGCCATACTAGAGTTACTCATTCTTATATTTAAAATGGTGATGATCAGCCTTCTTGTGTGGGCTGTGATCGGCCTTTCACTTTTCAACATATCTTAATTGACTGTGTGGTACTTTTCACCGTCCCGTAGCTTATACTTCAAAGCTGACATTTTGCAACAATTGTTTCAAGATTTGTTGGAAATATTATCTTATTCTTAAAAGAAAGTTGACGTTTTCATAATTCTACATACCTTTTGATCAATAACCGATTGACGCTTATGAACCACAAAGTGGGTTGACGCGTCGTTAAACACGAAAATCATCATCATAATCACTTCTACTTTTCTTCCGTCGCGGTATATTTTGTTAGAGTTGTTTTTTGAGTGTGTGTACCGCTTATATATATATTTTTTATTTTGAATAGCCAATTGGCCATTTTGTGGGAAAGTAACTGTACTTTTGGCTTTCTGCTATTGATGTTTCCATTAGGATTTGTTGTTTCATGTTTGTGTTTGTTTCCCTTTGGTGTCTCTGATGGGAGCTGTTGGTTAATTTTATCCATACCTGTGCATTGCCTTCACTTCTATTTTGTATCTATAACTATTTAGAAGTAACAATATGGTTATCTATATTTTGAATATTTATTTCTAATCCTAATCATATTCATACAAAGAAACATATATTAATTTCACATACCGTCAAAGCATCGGCAATGATCTCAACATTTTATGGCGAAGAAATACTACCCTCTCTGCTTAATTTGGAGTTCGACAGAAGTGATCTAACCATATATACAGGCCAAAATTATAGCCGTACAGCAAAATCTACCAAGAATAAAACAGGGATTATCATTAGAATATTTTTGAAGGACAAATACAATATTCCATATTGTTATTGTTCTTCGGATTATTTACATTCAGTCGTGAAACTGGTTAAGAAACTACAACAATTCATTCTTGGTTTTTACTTCTATTTTGTTCTAAAAAGCTTATATAGAACTTTTGTTTCTAGCCTTCTCTATGTTTAATATAATATGATAACATCTCTGTTAGGGTTGAGTAATAATCATTTAAAATTGACGACTGACCCAAGATGTTACTTAATGCCCTGCTAATTAAACGTTGGGCCGCCAGAGAAAGTCTCCATGTCCTTCATCATAGGTACGTTTATATTTCCTTGTCCTTTTGGATTATTGATTTCATTTTGGACGTTTGAAATATTTTATGGTTACAGATGATGCCTAATTGCCTGCTAGATGATAGTCCGGTCCGATTGTCCGAAGAAGTGTGCAAATAAGACGTAAAACAATAACAGGCTATTTCGTTTTATGCAAGTTCATTGTCATTAAAAGTGTGTAAATATTTTCCGGTGAACTACTCGCTTCATATCCTCAGCAGGATCAAATAAAAGATGATATGGGCCGCCGGGATTTAGTGGTAGCTCAGTCGGATACGCGTCTGACTGGTGATCAAGAAGATGCGGGTTCGATACCTGCCGGGGTCGGCAACATTCTTTCGCGGAGATTGATAATGAAATCTCTTCTAGGGTCATTCTCTCCCTTCCGCTGATTCAAGAAGGGCAGTTGTGAGTTTCTGGCGAAAGACTGTACACTGTACTGGTTAGCAGCTTAGGTATAAAAAGTAGAAGTAAAACAAAGATCAGGAATCGATACAATTAACTTACTCCACCCACCAAAGACACCAAAGGGAAAGAAATACAAGCATTAAGCGACCAGACCATAATGGAAACCTAAACAAAGGAAGGCCATATGGACAGTTACTTTCCCACAAAATGGCCATATGGCCATCCAAAATTAAAAGACACAAGTGATACACACAGTAAGTAACAAACAACAACATAAATAAATCGCCACAGAAGAACCGCCTTGGAACGGTCAGTGGAAAGGTTTCCACTGGGGGGCTTAAATCGATTTTACGTGGCCACAATCCTCGCCCTTACTTCCGTCGCGATTTAGACAAATAATTTGTTCAGTCCGCATGAAGGCCTCCTAACTCATCAGTGCAACATCTCCGTGAACACAAAAAATAAAAAAACACAGAGGTGAGACAACGGTGAGGACTCGACAGCAAGAAACCACTGAAATGCTGGAGCAAAAGAAAACCAACAGATAGACTCCGATGGGCCCGACCAGAGACAGAGCACCAGGCACCAACCAACATTACCATGAATTAGATCTCTCTAATTCTCAATAAGCCTTTACGTTGGAGCCGTCATAGAATCTGAGGCCTGACCCACCGGCGTGCAATTAAAGAGGGAAGCAAAGTTGCCAACCGTGATTGGGTTAACTACCATGCATGCAGTCTGTCGTATAACATCCATGTTGTACCCAATCTTTTTATATCGAAGAATGATTTTACGAAATTGGGTGCTGAAGTCATTGCGGTTATATATTTTTCTGAATTTATATACTAAGTCACCATAAAATTCGGGTTCCGATAGACCTTGTTGCAGAAGAGATTTAAGTCCAATATTGAATTTTGAAATTAAATCAGAATGGCGTCTATAAAATTTTGAAAATGCTTTGCGTAGTTTATGGTACCGATAACCCTGATTAAGGAGTTTAGCCGTTAATAATTTATTACGAGTGTTGAAGTCAGTTACTTGACTACACACTCTAGCAAATCGAATTAATTGCGAAATATAAACGCCATAGGATGGCACACGAGGAACATCACCATCCAAAAAAGGAAAATTTACAATCTCAAAATCAAAGTCATCGCGTTTATCATAAATTTTGCACGAAACAAACCCATCTACAATAGAAAGATGTAAATCCAAAAACGGGGCCTCGGTATCAGAAGAATTTGCTTTATTTAATTGAAGTTCTGGGGGGTAAATCTGACTGATCAAACCATCGAAATAGGTATTATCAATATTTAATAAATCATCTAAATATCTAGAAGTGGAGCTAAAAGCTTCAATAATTTCAGATTGGTTATCAATGGAAAGCGACAACATGAAGTCTCTTTCATAACAATACAAGAACAGATCAGCCACAAGAGATGCGCAATTCGTACCCATCGGAATACCCACAATTTGTCTAAATAACTTAGTACCGAATCTTATATAAATATTGTCAAGAAGAAAGGTGAGGGCATCACACACTTTCTGACATGACCAAAGTGTATAATTCTTATGCTCTTTAGAAGTGAAAAATGCATTTCTGACATTACATGCAAGATAGAGATAATCTTCTCTGTGAAAAGCCCATTCAATTAAATCATTAAGCTTTTCTTTTATAAGATTATGAGGAAGTGTAGTGTAAAGAGTGGAAAATCGTAAGTAGACAGACTTGAAGTACGAAAATGTCTGGATTTCAATTTATTTAAAACCTCATTCGAATTTTTTATAGACCAAAACAGATTTCTTCCTGATCTCTCAAAGACATTATCACAATATTTAATCACATGCGTTTTAATAGCAGTAAGACAGGAAGTTTATAAATTTAGAAAGTTCAGTGGTAGTGCAAGAGCTAGAATTTGCAATAAACCGTGCTTTGGAAGGTCTTTTATGAAGTTTTGGTAGCCAGTATAGCGTAGGAAGCTTGTCTTGGCCTTCGGTAACACACACAGCAAACTTGGTGGCTGAATGACAAATATGTTTATCTACTATAACTCTCTCTTCAGTTAAAGGCTGAAGTTCATAGGCCTTAGTTCCACCAAGCTCCTGCTTAAGCGTGTTAACATAGTGGAGCCGTCACACAACGACGACATTGTTAGCGGCCTTGTCTGCAGGGGCCAAAACAAACTTCTTATGAAATTCTTGAATACCTAGCTTAAGATGACGTAAAGACGTCTTAGGCTTAGGAGGTAATAAGTTAGTATTTTGAGAATAGAAAGAAATGCGTTTATTCACTAGTTTTAAAATGCTTAGTTTCCAGTCCTTAAGGGCTTTATGCTCAACATACTCTGGCTTACACCATCGATTACCGAATTCATTCAAGGAAGCAGCGATTTCATCTCTACATTTACTGAAATCAATTTTAGAAGGAAACCGATATTTCGGTCCTTTAGAAATTATATTCCTTAACTTTATAAGCCTGCCTTGAAAAGTGTGGATATGTAAACTGACCTGCACAAAAAAGTGTTGACTTGGCTTTTAAGCCCCAACACAAACGAACAAACGCCTAGTGGATAAGAGCGCTTATTCTCAATCATAAGGCCTCTCGAGGATGTCGTTTGGTCCTGGCTCGGGTCACAATTAAAACGCCAAGTTCTGCAACGGAATGCCAGGTTGTTTTCTCCGGGTACTCGGGATTTCGTCCTGCTCTGATTAGCAATCGGCTCGATATAAAAGAAAATATACTGAAAAGACCGTTAAAGCAAATAAGAAACAGATTAGATATATGTTTACAAATAAACAAAGTTTCAAAAATGTTCTTCGTCTTTTTTTCCAATGAATGGAGTAATATGTCCAAAAGGTTTTACTGTCAGTATCGTTTTTCTGCATATGAATGTTTCCTCTTTTAATAAATGTCAGATTGTGGGAGTCTAGGCGCTCCTGCCAATGGTAGTGTTTTATATTCAAGTGGAACCACATATATGTCAGTCGCAACTTTCAGCTGTGACACAGGGTACACGCTTGATGGTGACGAAACACAAACATGTCAAGCAACTAAAACCTGGAATAATACAAAACAGAAGTGAAGGCAATGATCAGGAATCAAAACAATCAACCCACAGCTCCCATCAGAGACACCAAAGGGAAAGAAGCACAAAGATGAAACAACATGCCTAATGGAAACATCAATAGCGGAAAGCCAAAAGGACAGTTACTTTCCCACAAAATGACCAATAGACTATCCAGAATAAAATAATATAAGCATCACAAACACCCAAAGACAAACCATAACAAAAATAAACCGCGACAGAAGATCCGCCTTGGACGGTCAGCGGAAACGAATTCCACTGGGGGGGGGGGGGGGGGGGGCTTAAATCGATTTTACATGGCCACAATCCTCGCCCTTACTTCCGTTGGGATTTAGACAAATAATTTGTTCTGTCCGCATGAAGGCCTCCTAACTCCTCAGTGCAGCATCTCCGTGAACACAAATAATCAAACAACCACAGAGATGAAAAAACGTTGAGGACTTGACAGCAAGAAACCACTGAAGCAAAAGAAAACCAACAGTAAGACTCAGATGGGTCCGACCAGAGATAGAGCATCAGGTACTAGCCAACATTACTTTGAATTATATCTCTCTAATTCTCAATAAACCTTTACACTGGAACCGTCATAGAATCTGAGGCCTGACCCGCAGGCGTGCAGTTAAAGAGGGAAGCAAAGTTGACAACCGTGAGTTGGTTAACTACCCTGCATGCAGTCTGTCGTATAACATTTATGTTGTACCCAATCTTTTTATATCGAAGAATGATTTTACGAAATTAAGTGCTGAAGTCATTGCGGTTATATATTTTTCTGAATTTTTATACAAAGTCACCATAAAATTCGGGTTTTTAATATTAATGGTAAGCATTAGATAATAACTTCGGAATAAACCATGTTATAATACTACATGTACTTGTGTGCCGTGCACATTTTTCACCTTTCGATCAATACCCGATTGACGCTTATGAATCACACAGAGGGTTGACGCGTCGTTAAACACGAAATTATCATCATCATCACTTCCATTTTTCTTCTGTCGCGGTTGATTTTGTTATGGTTTGTCTTTGAGTGTGTGTATAGTAGTCGCAGATAAGATTGACTAGGCGGAGCTATCTTTTATACCTGCCTTAGGAGTATTAAATTGACAAAAAGGTAAACCAAGTCACCCGATTGTGTGAATTCAACTGTAACACAAGCGTAGCTGTGACGTATATGACCATTTGCTCCGCTTTTAGAAAACGTGCGAAAGGCATTCTACCGAATCTTCTGGTGGACTCACCAAATTTGACATATATTGACAATACCTGAATACCTCCGCCTAGTCAATCTAATCTGCGACTTCTACACCGCTTTTACTTTTTGTTTCATTTTGGATAGCCAATTGGCCATTTTGTGGGAAAGTAACTGTTCTTTTGGCTTTCCGCTTTGGATGCGTTCGTTCGGGTCAAGTTATATAATGTTTGTGTTATCCCAGTTGGTGTCTCTGATGGGAGCTGTTGGTTACTTGTATCGATACGTGTTCATTGCCTTCACTTCTACTTTGTATTTATAATTATTTAGAAGTAACAAAGTAGAAGTAAAACAAAGATCAGGAATTGATACAATTAACTTACTCCATCCATAAAAGACACCAAAGGGAAAGAAATACAAACATTAAGCGACCAGACCATAATGGAAACCTAAACAAAGGAAGGCCATAAGGACAGTTACTTTCCCACAAAATGGCCATATGGCCATCCAAAATTAAAAGACACAAGTGATACACACAGTAAGTAACAAACAACAACATAAATAAATCGCCACAGAAGAGCCGCCTTGGAACGGTCAGTGGAAGATTTCCACTGGGGGGCTTAAATCGATTTTATGTGGCCACAATCCTCGCCCTTACTTCCGTCGCGATTTAGACAAATAATTTGTTCAGTCCGCATGAAGGCCTCCTAACTCATCAGTGCAACATCTCCGTGAACACAAAAATCAAAGAACCACAGAGGTGAGACAACGGTGAGGACTCGACAGCAAGAAACCACTGAAATGCTGGAGCAAAAGAAAACCAACAGTTAGACTCCGATGGAGATAAAGCCTATTCATACAAAGAAACACATATTAATTTCACATACCGTCAAAGCCTCTGCAATGATCTCAACATTTTTTGGCGAAGAAATACTACCCTTTCTGCTTAATTTGTATGCTACTGGCACATCAGCTTGTTTTAGAATATTTATATCTGACGGCAATGCATGGAAATCGTGCTTACATATGTCAGCACGACAGAAGTGAAGCCAGTTTGTACGAACAAGTGTGTAAATAAGTCTAAATACAATAGCAGGCTATTTCGTTGTATGCCAGTTCGTTGTCACTAAAAGAGTGTAAATATTTTCCAATGAACTACACGCTTCATATCCTTAGCAGGATCAAATAATAGATGGTAGGGGCCGCCGGTGCTTAGTGGTAGCTCAGCCGGATGCGCGTCTGACTGGTGATCAGGAGGATGCGGGTTCGATATCTGCCGGGATCGGCAACATTCTGTAGCAGAGATTGATCATGAAATCATTTCTACGGTCATTCTCTCCCTTCCGCTGTTTCAAGAAAGGCAGTTGTGAGTTTCTGGCGAAAGAATATGCACCGTACTGGATAACCACTTATGTATAAGCCAGCTCATGAAAAGTGTATATAGGTAAACTGACCGGTACAAACAAAGTGTTGGCTTAGCCGTCACCCCCAATACAAACAAACAACGCCTGGTGGATAAGAGCGCTTATTCTTAATCATAATGTCTCTCACCGCTGTCGTTCGATCCTGGCTCGGGTCACAATAGAGACGCGAAGTTCTGCAGCAGAATATCAGCAGGTTTTCTCCGGTTACTCGGGATTTCTTCCTGCTCTGATGAACAATCGGCTGGCTCGATATAAATGAAAATATACTGAAAAATCCATAAAGGCACAAAATAGATAAACGCTTAGAAATAAACACAATTTCAAACAAGTTCGTTTGTCTTTGTTGCAATGAATGGGGCAATATGTCCAAATGTTTTATTGCATATGAATGTATCCTTTTTCAGATTGTGGGAGTCTAGACGCTCCTGACAATGGTAGTGTTATATATTCAAGTGGAACAACATATCTGTCGGTCGCAACTTTCAGTTGTGACAGAGGGTACACGCTTGACGGTGACGAAACGCGAATATGTCAGGCGTCTCAAACCTGGAATAATACAGACCCGGTTTGTAATATTACTGGTAAGCATTAGATAATTACTTCGGCATAAATCATATTATAATACTGCTTGTGTGCCGTGCACATCTTTTACCTTTTGATCATTAACCGATTGACGCTTGTGATCCACAAAGAGGGTTGACGCGTCGTTAAACATGAAATAAACCTCATTTTCAGTTTTTCTTCTGTCGTGGCTTGTTTTGAAATGGTTTGTCTATGAGTGTGTGTACCGCTTTTACTTTGTGTTTCATTTTGGATAGCCAATTGGCCATTTTGTGGGAAAGTAACTGTCCTTTTGACTTTCCGTTATGGATGTGTCCGTTCGGTCAAGTTATTTAATGTTTGTGTTGTCCCCGTTGGTGTCTCTGATGGGAGCTGTGGGTTAATTGTATCGATACCTGTTCATTGTCTTCACTCCTTTTTTGTATTTATAATTATTTCGAAGTAACAAAGCATATTCATAAAAAGAATCTTCTACTAATTTCACATACCGTCAAAGCCTCTGCAATGATCTCAACATTTTTGGCGAAAGAATACTCTCCTCTCTCCTTACTTTGTATGCTACTGGCACATCAGACTGTTTTAGCTCATCTGAGCACGAAGTGCTCGTGGTGAGCTACTGTGATTTGTCAATGTCCGCCGTGCGTTGTGCGTCGTGTGTCGTGTGCCGTGCGGCGTCAACAATTTGCTTTAAATGCTAACTCCTCCTTAACCCTTGAGCCAATTTCAATAAACCTTCATGGGAATATTGCTTAGATGACCCTCTACAAAATAGCTAAAATCATCCAGCTCCGCTGAATAAGATGGCCGCCAGAGCTAAAAATATAAAATCTTTAAACGACAACTTCTCCTGTTCCCTTTGGTAAAAGCAATTCAAACGTCATAGGAATGTTGCTTAGGTGACTCTCTACTGAAACAAATAAAACGGTATTGTTCTGATAAGCAAAATGGCCGCCATAGCTAAAAATAGAACAAAACATCGTTAAATTGGCTTCAAACGCAAAATTTCTCCTCAACCCCTTGGCCAATTTCATTCAAACTTAACAGGAATGTTGCCCAAATGACTCCCTACCAAAATAGCTAAAATTGTTCTGCTCTTGCCAAAAAAGAAATTGCGGCCAGAACTAAAAATTGAAATATTCTTTAAACGACAACTCCTCCTGTACCCTTCGGCTAATTTTATTCCAGCTTCATAGGAATGTTGCTTAGTTCACCATCTACCAAACTAGATGAAAAGGTTCTGTTCTGATGAGCAAAACGGCCACCATAGCTGAAAATAGAAAAACATCGTAAACGTGCTTCTAACATGAACTACTCCTTAACCATTGGGCCAAATTGATTCAAACTTCACAGGAATGTTAAGAAGATGACTCCGTACAAAAAAGCTAAAATTATTACGCTCTGACTAACAAGGTGGCCACCAGAGCTAAAAAAAGAAAAATTCTACAAACGACTACTCTCCTTTACCCTTGGGCCAATTTCATTTAAACTTCATAGGGATGTTGCTTAGATGACCCACTACCAAAATAGCTAAAACGTGCTCGAACACAATGGCCACCTAAGCTAAAAATAGAAAATTCTTTGGTTAAAGCAATTCAAACTTCATAGGAATGTTGCTTAGGTGACCGTCTACTGAAATAGCTAAAACGGTATTGCTCTGATGAGCAAAATGGCCGCCATAGCTAAAAATAGAAAAAACATCGTAAATTTGTATCAAAACGCGAACTCCACCTCAACACTTGGACCAATGTGATTCAAACTCCCCCAGTGGAAATCTTCCACTGACCGTTCCAAGGCGGCTCTTCTGTGGCGATTTATTTATGTTGTTGTATGTTACTTACTGTGTGTATCACTTGTGTCTTTTGGATTTGGATGGCCATATGGCCATTTTGTGGGAAAGTAACTGTCCTTATGGCCTTCCTTTGTTTAGGTTTCCATTATGGTCTGGTCGCTTAATGTTTGTATTTCTTTCCCTTTGGTGTCTTTTATGGGTGGAGTAAGTTAATTGTATCAATTCCTGATCTTTGTTTTACTTCTACTTTCCATAGGAATGTTAGTTAGGTGAGTCCCTAACAAAATAGCTAAAACCGTTCAACTCGGCGAACAAGATGGCCGCCAGAGCTAAAAATTGAAAACATCTTTAAAAGACAACTCTCCTGTACCCTTGGGCCAATTTCATTCAAACTTCATAGGAATGTGGCTTAGGTGACCATCTACCAAACTAGCTGAACCCGTTCTGCTCTGGTGTGCGAAATGGTCACCATAGCTGAAACGGTTCTGCTCTGATGAGCTAAATGGCCTTCATAGCTAAAAATAGAAAAACATGTTAAATTTGCTTCAATCGCCAGCTCCTCCTTCTCCCTAAGGCTAATTTGATTCAAACTTCACAGGAAAATTATGTAGGTGACTCCTATCGAAAAAGCTAAAATCGATCCGCTCTGACTAACAAGATGGCCACCAGAGCTAAAAATAGAAAAAATCTTCAAACAATAACTCCTCCTGTATCCTTGGGCCAATTTCATTCAAACTTCATAGGAATGTTGCTTATATGACACTCTGTCAAAATAGCTTAAACGATTGGGCTCCGATGAGCAAAATGGACGCCATAGCTACAAATAGAAAAAAATGAGTCAAACATTCGCTCCTCCTAAACGCTTGGGCCAATTTGATTCAAACTTCACAGGAATGTTACTTAGGTGACATCCTACCAAAATAGCTACAATTTTCCACTCTGACAAACAAGATGGTCACCAGAGCTAAAAATAGAAAACAATCTTTGAACAACAACTCCTCCTGTACCCTTGGGCCAATTTCATTCAAACTTCATCGGTATGTTGCTTAGATGACCCTCTACCATTAAAGCTAAACTGATCCCGCTCCGATGAACAAAATGGCCACCAGAGCTAAAAATAGAAGAACATCATAAATTGGTTTCAAACGCAAACTTATCCTAAACTCTTAGACCAATTTGATCCAAACTTCACAAGAACGTTGCCCAGGTGACTCCATACCATAATAGTTAAATCATTCTGCTCTGATAAACAAGATGGCCACCAGGGCTAAAAGTAGAAAAGAAATCTTCAAACGACAACTCCTCCTGTACCCTTGGACCAATTACATTCAAACTTCATAGGAATGTTGCTTAGATGACTCTCTGCTAAAACAGCTTAAATGTACTCGCTCCGATGAAAAATATAACCGCCAAAGCTAAAAAAAAGAATAACATGTTAAATTTGCTTCAAAAGCAAACTTTTCCTAAACCCTTGGGCCAATGTGATTCAAACTTCATAATGATGTTGCCTAGGTGACGACCACCAAAATAGCAAAGTTTTTTTTTCACTCTGATGAACAAGATGGCCTCCAGAGCTAAAATAGAATGTACTAGAGACAGTGTTTAGCATTCAGGTGAGCGAATCAGGGCCCTCTGGGCCCTCTTGTAGAATATTTATAGTCGTACAGCAAAATCCACACACAAAAAAAACAACAGGTATTATCAGTAAAACATTTTTGATGCAATATTTTTTCTTCGAATTGTCTCATTCAGTAGTGAAGCTGGTTAATACTAATAATTCATTCTTGGTTTTTACTTCTATTTTTTTCTAGAAAATAAAAATCAAAAATGAGTTCCTTTAAGAGCAATGAAAACATTCATAAGAAAGAAAATGGGTCATACTACGAAGTTTCGGCTAATAAAGCCTCATCAGTGACCCTGTAATGATCCGGCAAAGAAAGCCAAAGGAAACATACTGCAATTTTGCGAATTTCGAATAGGCAGTCGATTCAAAGACTGATATAAATCAAAATGGGGGTCCAAATAATTAAAAACCTGTCTAGAATATGAGTCTAAACCAATAATTTATTTCTGATTTCTTAGAATATTCTCGCCGATCTCAAAGGACCAAAAGTAAAATATAAACTGCACTATGGTTGATGTACGGGGAGACGTTTTAAAGCTTATTTTGTACCTTTGTTTCTACGTCTCTTTAACATAATAGGATTACATCGTGTTAAGGTTGAGTAAGAATCATTTCAAACTGACCACTGTCCCATGATGCAGATTGTTATTTACGCCACTTAATGCGCTGTTAATTAAACGTTGAGCCGCCAGAGAAAGTCTCCATGTCCTTCATCATAGTGTCGTTTATATTTCCATGTCCTTTTGGATCATTGATTTCATTTTGGACGTTGAAATAGTTTAGGGTTACTGATGGTGGTTTTCTCCGGGTACTCGGGATTTCGGTCCTGCTCGGATTAACAATCGGCTCGATATAAATGAAATTCTAACACAGCGCGCCTATATAGGCAATGGAAAGTAACTGTGTTTTATTCTGCAACAAATCACAGCTCGGAAAAGCGTGACGAGTGACGTCATTAAATTTCCCAATTTATGACGTCACTAGTCGATTTCCTTGACATTAGACGGTGTAACGTCATTTTCTCGCATCAAAAACTTAAGAAAAGGATATAAATGCATGTGTTTCAGTCGATAAATTTAGCGGGATTTCTTATAACAATGGCGAAAGGTTGTGAGATTTTGAAGGAAACAACAACATTATTGCCGATTTTCAGCGTGTTAGAATCGAAATAGATCAGCTCTTGTCTGTGATTTGTTGAGTAATAAATCACAGTTTGTCGGTCAGTTGAAAGTAGAAAAATCACGCGCGCTACGCGCTCGTGATTTGTTTTCTTTACAACTGACCTCCAAACTGTGATTTATTACTCAACAAATCACAGCTAGTGCTGATCTATTTCTGAAATATACTGAAAAGGCCGTAAAAGCAAAACAAAAACAAAACAAAATAGTTATATGCTTACAAATAAACAAAGTTTCAAATAAGTTATTTCGTCTTTCTGGCAATGAATGGGGGAATATGTCCAAAGGTTTTTATTGGTGGTATCATTTTCTATATATGAATGTTCCCTGTTTTAATAATTTTTAGACTGTGGGAGTCTAGACGCCCCTGCCAATGGCAGTGTTAAATATTCAAGTGGAACCACATATCTGTCAGTCGCAACTATCAGCTGTGACTCAGGGTACACGCTTGATGGTGACGAGACGCGAACATGTCAGGCGTCGAAAACCTGGAATAATACAAGCCCGGTTTGTAATGTTAACGGTAAGCATTAGATAATAACTTCGGCATAATTCATGTTATTATACTGCTTGGGTGTCGTGCACAGGTTTACCTTTATTATCCTCATAATTCTACATACCTTTTGATCATTTACCGATTGATGCTTATGACCCATAAAGAGTGTTGACGCGTCTTTAAACACGAATCATCATCATCATCACTTCTTTTTTCTTTTTTTTTTTTTGTTATGGTTTGTCTATGAGTGTGTGTATCGCTTTTAGTATTTGTTTTATTGTCGATAGCCCATTGGCCATTTTGTGGGAAAGTAATTGTACTTTTGGCTTACCGCTTTTGATGTTTCCGTTCGGGTCAAGTTATTTAATGTTTGTGTTTCTTTCCCGTTGGTGTCTCTGATTGGAGCTGTGGGATAATTGTATCGATACCTGTTCATTGCATTCACTTTTATTTTGTATATATAACTATTTAGAAGTAATAAAGCATATTCATACAAATAAACATTTATGGCGAAGAAAGTATCCAACCATATATACAAACCAAAATTATAGTCGTACAGCAAAATCTACCAAAAAAAAATAAGAAAGGATTATCCATAGAATATTTTTGAAGGACAAATACAATATTCCATATTGTAATTGTACAATATTCCATATTGAAATGGTTCTTCAGATTGTCTACCTACAGTAGTGATTTTGGTTAAGAAAATTCAAACAATTCATTCTTGGTTTTCACTTCTATTTTGTTCTTAAACCCTTATATTCTACTTTTGTTTCTAGCCTTCTTTAAGTTTAACATAATGTGATTGCATCTTGTTAAGGATGAGTAAGAAACATTTAAATCTGACCACTGGCCCAAGACGTAGACTGTTCTTTACGTCATTTAATGCGTTGTTAATTGAACGTTTAGCCGCCAGAGAAAGTCCATCACGACAACATGCCAGTATGATTTTGACCCCCTCGAACCCCACTTTTATATAGTAAAACTGGGATTTGCAGGGGTATACATTATTTTTCTTATTTATGCTCAAAAACGAAGATTGTTGGCACTCGTTAGAATCGCCTCGACGAGGCGGTTCTAACAAGTGCCCACAATCGATGTTTTGAGCAGAAATTAGAAAAAAAATGAATTTTTTCATCTAATAATTTTCATTTTTTGTTGGTAAAATCTACAATGTATTTGTAAAGGCGTGTTGTCGTAATGCTCCCTGTCCTTCGTCATAGTGTCGTTTATATTTCCTTGTCATTTCGGATCATTGATTTCATTGTGGACGTTTGAAATAGTTTAGGGTTACTGACGATGCCTAATTGCCTGAAAGATAGTCTGGCCCGATTGTCCGAAGAAGTGTGCAAATAAGTCGTAATACAATAACAGGCAATTTCTTTGTACGCCAGTTCATTGTTACTAAAAGTGTGTTAATATTTTCTGGTGAACTACACTCTTCATACCGTCAGCAGGATCAAATAACAGAGGATAAGGGCCGCCGGGACTTTGTGATAGCTCAGTCGGATGTGCGTCTGTCTGGTGATCAGGAGGATGCGGGATCGATTCTGTCGGTGTCGGCAACATTCTTTCGCGAAGATTGATCATGAAATCTTTTCTAAGGTCATTCTCTCCCTTCAGCTGATTCAAGAAGGGCAGTTGTGAGTTTCTGGCGAAGGAATGTGCACTGTACTGGCTAACCGCTTAGGTATAAGACTGTCCTTGAAACGTGTGGGTAGGTAAACTGACCGACACAAAAACGTGTTGGCTGGGCCGTTAAACCCAAATACGAACAACAAACAAACAAAAGCTTAGTGGATAAGAGTTCTTATTCTCAATCATAAGGTCTCTCGCTGCGGTCGTTCGATCCAGGCTCAAAAAAGCAAACCAAAAACCAAACAAATTAGATATATACTTACCAATTAACAAAGTTTCAAATAAGTTCTTTCGTCTTTGTTGCAATGAATGGGGCAATAAGTCCAAAATGTTTTACTGTTAGTATCCTTTTTCTGCATATGATTGTTTCCTCATTTCATTATGTTCAGACTGTGGGCGTCTAGACGCTCCTGCCAATGGTTGAGTTATATATTAAAGTGGAACCACATATCTGTCAGTCGCAACTTTCAGCTGTGACACAGGGTACACACTTGATGGTGACGAAACGCGAACATGTCAGGCGTCTGAAAAGTAGAAGTATAAGCAATCCCTGAGGATTGGAAAAATAAGAGCATTAAATGCATGTACGGGGAGACCTTTTACAGCCGCCACACGGCACAAACAAAACAGCCCTGATATGCAAAGTAGAAGTATAAGCAATCCCTGAGGATTGGAAAAATAAGAGCATTAAATGCATGTACGGGGAGACCTTTTACAGCCGCCACACGGCACAAACAAAACAGCCCTGATATGCAAAGTAGAAGTATAAGCAATCCCTGAGGATTGGAAAAATAAGAGCATTAAATGCATGTACGGGGGAGACTTTTACAGCCGCCACACGGCACAAACAAAACAGCCCTGATATGCAAAATAGAAGTATAAGCAATCCCTGAGGATTGGAAAAATAAGAGCATTAAATGCATGAAACCTGGACTAATACAAAGTAGAAGTGAAACAAAGATCAGGAATCGATACAATTAACTTACTCCACCCATCAAAGACACCAAAGGGAAAGAAACACAAACATTAAGCGACAAGACCATAATGGTACCCTAAACAAAGGAAGGCCATAACGACAGTTACTTTCCCATAAAATGGCCAAATGGCCATCCAAAATAAAAAAAAGACACAAGTGATACACACAGTAAGTAACAAACAACAACATTAATAAACCGCCACAGAAGAACCGCCTTGGAACGGTCAGTAGAAATATTTCCACTGGGGGGGCTTTAATCGATTTTACGTGGCCACAATCCTCGCCCTTACCTCCCTCGCGATTTAGACAAATAATTTGTTCAGTCCGCATGAAGGCCTCCTAACTCATCAGTGCAATTTCTCCGTGAACACAAATATTCAAAGAACCAAACAGGTGAGACAACGTTGAGGACTCGACAGCAAGAAACCACTGAAATGCTGGAGCAAAAGAAAACCAACAGTTAGACTCCGAAATAGTGTCCGGTTTGTAATATTAATGGTAAGCATTAGATAATAACTTCGGCGTAAACCATGTTATAATACTGCTTTTATGACGTGCACATTTTTACTTTAAATATCCTTATAATTCTACATACCTTTTGATCGATAACCGATTGACGCTTATGACCCACAAATAGGGTTAACGCGTCGTTAAATACGAAATCATCATCATCATCACTTCTATTTTACTTTTGTCGCGGTTTATTTTGTTATGGTTTGTATTTGGGTCTGTGTTTTTATTTAGTTTGATAGCCAATTGGCCATTTTGTGGGATAGTAACGGTCATTTTGGCTTTCCGCCTTTGATGCTTCCGTTCGGGTTAAGTTATTTAATGTTTGTGTTTCTTTCCCGTTGGTGTCTCTGAAGGGAGTTGTGTGTTAATTATATCGATACGTGTTCATTGTCATCACTTCTACTTTGTACTCATAATTATTTAGAAACAAGAAAGTAGAAGTAAAACAAAGATCAGGAATCGATACAATTAACTTACTCCATCCATCAAAGACACCAAAGGGAACGAAACACAAACATGACGCGACCAGACCATAATGGAAACCTAAACAAAGGAAGGCCATAAGAACAGTTACTTTCCCACAAAATGACCAAATGGCCATCCAAAATAAAAAGACACAAGTGATACACACAGTAAGTAACAAACAACAACATAAATAAACCGCCACAGATGAACCGCCTTGGAACGGTCAGTGGAAATAATTCCACTTGGGGACTTAAATCGATTTTACATGGCCATAATCCTCGCCCTTACCTCTGTCGCGGTATACACTAATTTTGTTTAGTCCGCATGAAGGCTTCCTTACTCATCAGTGTAACATCTCCGAGAAATACAAATAAAAAAAACTACAGTTTCCACGGATTAGTATATTTTCGAAGGACAGGCAATTTGAGAGGAGATAATCTTATACGAAGATTATTTTTAAGCATTTTGGTATTGCCTGCTCCATTGAGATTAACTGAAGTTACAGAAGACAAATTTAAGGGTCTGACCAATACCGAAGGCATGTTCATATAAATAAATATAAATGTATAAATTTCACATACCGTCAAACCCTCTGCAATGATCTCAACATTTTATGGCGAAGAAATACTACCCTTTCTGCTTAATTTGGATGCTACTGACATATCAGACTGTTTTTGAATATTTAATCATGATGGCCATGCATGGAAATCATGCATATACATGTCAGCACGTCAGAAGTGAACTAACCATATATATGCCGACATTATAGTCGTACAGCAATATCTAACCCCCCCCCCCCCCCACCTCCCAAAAATAAAAAAATATACAAAAAACAGGGATTATCAATAGAATATTTTTGATATAATAATTGTTCTTCGGATTATCTACATTCAGCAGTGAAACTGGTTAAGAAAAAACAAACAATTCTTTCTTGGTTTTTACTTAGAGTTAGTTCTGAAACGCTTATATTGTGCTTTTGTTTCTTCGCTTCTGTAAGTTTAACATAACAGGATTACATCTTGTTAAGGTTGGGTAACAATCATTTAAAACCACCGTCCCAAGATTTAGACTGTTCTTTACGTCACTAAATGCGCTGTTATGTCAACGTTTAACCGCCGGAGAAAGTCTCCCCGCCCTTCACCATAACGTTGTTCATATTTTCTTGTCATTTGGGATCATTGATTTCATTTTAGACATTTGGAATATCTTATGGTTACTGATGATGCCTAATTGGCTGAAAGATACGAGTCTGGCCCGTTTGCCCGAAGAAGTGTGCAAATAATTCGTAATACAATAAGAGACTTTTTCGTTGTATGACAGTTCGTTTTCACTAAAAGTGTGTAAATATTTTCCAGTGAACTGCACGCTTCATATTCTCAATAGAATAAAAAAAAGATGATAATGGCCACCGGGGCTTAGTGGTAGCGCAGTCGGATGCGCGTCTGACTGGCGATCAGGAGGATGCGTGTTCGATACCTGTCGGGATCGGCAACATTCTTTCGCAGAGATTGATAATGAAATCCTTTCTATGGTCATTCTCTCCCTTCTGCTGATTCAAGAAGGGCAGTTGTGAGCTTCTGGCGAAAGAATGTAACTGTACTGGTTTACCGCCTAGGTATAAGGGTGTCCATGAAAAGTGTGGGTAGGTAAACTGACCGGCTTAAAAATTGTAATGACTTGGACGTTAAGCCCCAATACAAACAAACAAACAAACAAAATCCTAGCGGATAAGAGTGCTTATCAATCATAAGGTCTCACACCGCTGTCGTTCGATCTTGGCTCGGGTCACAATTGAGACGCCAAGTTCTGCAACGAAATGGCAGGTGGTTTCCTACGGGTACTCGGGATTGCATCTGCTCGATATAAATGAAAATATACAGAAACGGCCTTAAAAGCAAAACAAAAACAAAATAAAATAAATATATGCTTACAAATAAACAAACTCTCAAATAAGTTCTTTCGTCTTTGTTCCAATGGATGAGAATGAATCAATGAATAAAAGGCAATATGACCAAACGTTTTTAACTGGTGGTATCGTTTTTCTGGATATGAATGTTTCCTCATTTTATTATTTTCAGATTGTGGGAGTCTAGACGCCCCTGCCAATGGTAGTGTTATATATTCAAGTGGAACCACATATCTGTCAGTCGCAACTTTCAGCTGTGACACCGGGTACACGCTTGATGGTGAAGAAACGCGAACATGTCAGGCGTCTAAATCCTGGAATAATGCAGGCCCGGTTTGTACTATTAATGGTAAGCATAAGGTTATAGTTTTGGCATAAACAATGTTATAATACTGCTGTGTGACGTGCACATTTTATGCAACAAAGCTCCGTTTAGTACGCGGAAGAGCTTTCTTTTACAAATATAATGTGACATACATTTTCAGCAACAAGCAGAATCGAAGTAAGAACAAAACGTTTTCGAGAGCCGATCTAGTGTTCCTTTGTTCACTTTTTAAGTACTCCTGCATAAATCACGCTCTTGTCGTCCGAAGGTATATGAAAAGAACATATAGTTACAACGAGAGAGAATCTAAAAGAATGTTTATTCGAAGACACCTGAACTGTATTACAGACATTTAAAATGTCATGTTTAAGTCCGTCCACAGCACCACCATTAGAGATAATGACAACTGTATAGTGTTTGATAGTCCATTGGCCAATTTGTGGAAAAGAAACAGTCCTTTTTATATAATGTCCTTTTTGATATAAACGAAAATATATTGAAAAGGCAGTAAAAGCAAAACAAAAATAACATAAAATAGACATATGTTTACAAATAAACAAATGTGTTCTATAAAATAAAAATCAAAAATGAGTTCCTTTAAGAGCAATGAAAACATTCATTTATCCTTTGGAAGCAAGCAATACACCACAGAACTAAAAAATATGGAGTGTGCATGTTTCCTGGGCCAGACTAGCTAGTTTCGGCCAATTAGGCCTCATCAGTGACCCTCCAATATTTTCAAAATTGCACAAGGCAATCAATGATCCAAAAGGACAAGAAAGTTTCCAATAAGTTCTTTCGTCTTTGTTGCAATGATTGAGACAATATGTCCAAGAGTTTTTACTGGTGGTATCGTTTTTCAACATATGAATGTTTCCTCATTTAATTATTTTCAGATTGCGGGAGTCTAGACGCTCCTGCCAATGGTAGTGTTATATATTCAAGTGGAACCACATATCTGTCAGTCGCAACTTTCAGCTGTGACACAGGGTACACGCTTGATGGTGACGAAACGCGAACATGTCAGGCGTCTAAAACCTGGACTAATACAAGCCCGGTTTGTAATATTAATGGTAAGCATTAGGTAATAACTTCGGCATAAACAATGTAATGATACTGCTGTGTGACGTGCACATTAAATGCAACAGAACAGAAGTAAAACAAAGATCAGGAATCGATAAAAGTAATTTACTCCACCCATCGAAGACACCAAAGGGAAAGAAATACAAACACTAAGCGATTAGACCATAATGGAAACCTAAACAAAGGAAGGCCATAAGGACAGTAACTTTCCCACAAAATGGCCATATGGCCATCCAAAATTAAAAGACATAAGTGATACACACAGAAAGTAACAAACAACAACACAAATAAATCGCCACAAAGGAACCGCATTGGAACGGTCAGTGGAAAGATTTCCACTGGGGGGCTTAAATCTAGTACGCGGAAGATCTTTCTATTTTTTTAAAATATTATGTGACATGCATTTTCAGCAACAAGCAGAATCGAAGTAAGAACAAAACGTGTTCGAGGCCAGATCTAGTGATCCTGTTTTCCCTTTTATTAAGTGAGCCCCGCCAAGCGAATTTGGGTCTTCGAGCATTCCGTCATGACAAATTTTAACTGCGCATGCCCAGCCATTCAGAGGGGCCAGGGATATGGCTTTCTGTCTGAAGGTTCCTCTTGATTCACTGCTTGTATAAGCGAGCAGCGAAGGTTCTGGCGAGACTGCGCGGATGCGCAGGCTCGCCTGAACCTTCGCTGCTCGCATAGGCGATAAGTACCAAAATCGCTTGACGGGGCCCATTAGTGCTCCTACATAAATCACACTCTTGTCCGCAGGTATATGTAGAGAACATCTAGTTACAACGAGAGAGAATCTAAAAGAATGTTAATTCGAAGACACCTAAACTGTATTGCAGGCATTCAAAATTTAATGTTTAAGATCGTTCACAGCACCAACATGAGAGATAATGATAACTTTATAGTTATTGATAGTCCATTTGCCAATTTGTGGAAAAAGAAACAGTCCTTTTATGTAATGTCCTTTTCGATATAAACGAAAATATATTGAAAAGGCCGTATAAGCAAAACAAAAACAACGCAAAATAGATATATATATGCTTACAAATAAACAAATATGTTCTATTAAAGAGTTATAGTTTGGAAGCAAGAAATACACCACAGAACAGAAAATTATGAAGTGTACATGTTTTATGGGCCAGACTAGCTAGTTTCGGCCAATTAGGCCTCTCCAGTGACCCTCCAATATTTTCAAAATTCCACAATGGAATCAATGATCCAAAAGTACAAGAGGGTTTCCAATAAGTATTTTCTAGTTTTTGTTGCAATGATTGGGACTGTATGTCCACTATAGAAGTGGAGACAATGATCAGAAATCGATAAATCAACCCACAGCTCCCATCAGAGACACCAAAGGGAAAGAATCACAAACACGAAACAACAGACCTAAAGGAATCATCAATAGCGGAAAGCCATAAGGACAGTTACTTTCCCACAAAATGGCCAATGGGCTATCCAAAATAAAATAATATAAGCGACAAAAACACCTAAAGACAAACCATAACTAGAATCAGGCAGTCGATGGCACGCCATCGCATATCCCCACGCTTTTTTAAAGATACGCCACTATATAAGTTCTCAATTGCAACTCCCACCCAATCTTAAGATCAAAATTCCGAAAGTGTCATGCACTCCTCAGACCAAAGACCTTTCAGTTCCCAAAGTTTCATGTTTCTATCTGAAACGGCGTAGGAGGAGTTATCCGGTAATCGTTAAAAAGGGGGTTATGGGGGTGAAAATCCAAGTTTTTGACCTCTGGTGACCTCAAACCTGACCCTAGGGGTCAAATTTTGATTGTTATGTATTTTACTCATTATGCCCTTCGATTTGATATGTCACACGACCAGATTCTGAAAACTTTGATTTTCTACCCCCGGGGCACCCCACCCCCTGGCCTGGCCCCAAGGAGTAGGATCAAAATTCCTAAAGTGTCATGCACTCCTCAGACCAAAGACCTATCAGTTCCCAAAGTTTCATGTTTCTATCTGAAACGGCGTAGGAGGAGTTTTCCGGTAATCGTTAAAAAGGGGGTTATGGGGGTGAAAATCCAAGTTTTTGACCTCTGGTGACCTCAAACCTGACCCTAGGGGTCAAATTTTGATTGTTATGTATTCTACTCATTATGCCGTTCGATTTGATATGTCACACCACCAGGTTCTGAAAATTTTGATTCTTTACCACCGGGGCACCCCACCCCCTGGCCTGGCCCCTAGGGGTAGGATCAAAATTCCGAAAGTGTCATGCACTCCTCAGACCAAAGACCTATCAGTTCCCAAAGTTTCTTGTTTCTATCTGAAACGGCGTAGGAGGAGTTATCCGGTAATCGTTAAAAATGGGGTTATGGGGGTGAAAATCCAAGTTTTTGACCTCTGGTGACCCTAAACCTGACCCTAGGGGTCAAATTTTGATTGTTATGTATTCTGCTCATTATACCGTATGATTTGATATGTCACACGACCAGGTTCTGAAAACTTTGATTTTTTACCCTCGGGGCACCCCACCCCCTGGCCTGGCCCCTAGGGGTAGGATCAAAATTCCGAAAGTGTCATGCACTCCTCAGACCAAAGACCTATCAGTTCCCAAAGTTTTAAGTTTCTAGCTGTAAAAGTGTGGGAGGTGTTGTCCGGTAAGACGGACGGACGGACGTACGGACGTACGGACGACGGAGACAATTACAATATCCCCACTTTTTCTTCGAAAAGCGTGGGGATAACAAAAATGAACCGCGACAGAAGAACAGCCTTGGAACGGTCAGCGGAAACGAATTCGACTGGGGGGGGGCTTAAATCGATTTTAATCCATGATCCTCGCCCCTTACTTCCTTCGCGATTTAGACAAATAATTTGTTCAGTCCGCCTGAAGGCATCCTAACTCATCAGTGCAACATCTCAGTAAACACAAATAATCAAACAACAACAAAGATGAAACAACGGTGGGGACTCGACAGCAAGAAACCACTGAAATGCTGGAGCAAAAGAGAACCAGCAGTTAGACTCCGATGGGCCCGAAACTTTTTGCTGGTGGTATCGTTTTTCTGCGTATGAATGATTCCTCCTTTAATAATTTTTAGATTGTGGGAGTCTAGACGCCCCTGCCCATGGTAGTGTTATATATTCAAGTGGAACCACATATCTGTCAGTCGCAACTTTCAGCTGTGACACAGGGTACACGCTTGATGGTGACGAAACGCGATCATGTCAAGCGTCTAAAACCTGGAATAATACAAGCCCGGTTTGTAATATTAATGGTAAGCATTAGATAATAACTTCGGCATAAACCATGTTCTAATACTGCTTGTGTGACGGGCACATTTTAGCTCACCTGGACCGAAGGCTCCAGGGGAGCTTATTGTATAATTGCTGCTCCGTCGTCCGCCGTGCGTCCGTCCAACCCTTCACATCTTCGGCCAGTTATATATCTGCAACCAGCATGCTGATCCCCACCATTTCTCATCTGTAGCATGCCTCTGGTAGGGCGTTGATGACGTAAGCTTTTTTCGAACTCGAATGAAAACTTTGGTTGCTATGGCAACCACAATGCCCCCAAAGACTTACAATGGGAAAACGCGTGTCATTACCATAACGCCTTCAGTTTTGATACGATCTTTTTTAACCTTATACCTAAGGTGGCTGGGTATAAAAACTCGGAGGAGTTCGGAAACTGGCAAAGCCGGCGTATTAATCATAGAGATACGCCCCCTCCCCCCTTGATTGCTGTAAAAGCCTAGTTTTGACCCTGTCATCGCCGTAGCCCTTAAGTTTTGATCGGATCTTCCTAAACTTACATACAAGTTAGTCAGTGTTAATATTTTGAATGACTTCGAAAATTAGCCATTCGGGTCGATTACTTACGGAGTTATATCCTCTAATTTGCTGAAAATGCTTATTTTTAACCTTGTCATCACCGTAGCCCCTTCAGTTTTGATGGGATGTTCTTGAAACTTACAACCAAGTAAGTCAGGGATAAACGCTCGGATGAGTTCTAAAACTAGCGATGTCTGTCGATTACTTACGGAGTTATTTCCGCTACTTTGCTGAAATGCTTAGTTTTGATATTGTCATTGCCATAGTTATCTATGGATGTTCTTGATACTTACAAACAAGTAAAGTAGAAGTAAAACAAAGATCAGGAATCGATACAATTAACTTACACCACCCATCAAAGACACCAAAGGGAAGGAAACACAAACATGAAGCTACCAGACCATAATGGAAACCTAAACAAAGGAAGGCCATAAGGACAGTTACTGTCCTAGAAAATGGCCAAATGACATTCCAAAATAAAAAGACACAAGTGATACACGCAGTAAGTAACAAACAACAACATAAATAAACCGCCACAGAAGAACCGCCTTGGAACGACCAGTGGAAGAATTCCACTGGGGGGCTTAAATCGATTTTACATGGCCATTATCCTCGCCCTTACCTCAGTCGCGGTATACACTAATTTTGTTTAGTCCGCATGAAGGCTACCTAACTCATCAGTGTAACATCTCCGAGAACATACAAATCAAAAAACTACAGAGCTGAAACAAGGTTGAGGACTCGACAGCATACAACAACAGAATTGCTGGGGCAAAGAAAACCAACAGTTAGACTCCGAGGGGCCCGACCAGAGACGGAGCATCAGGCGCCAACCAACATAAAGAATACTAAAATTAAATAAAATTCCATTTATGCTTTTACGCTGGAACCGTCATATAATCTTAAGCCCGACCCACCGGTGTGCAATCAAAGAGGGAAGCATAGATGCCAACCGTGATTGGGTTAACCACCATGCATGCAGTGTGTTTTATAACTTTTATGTTGTACCCAATCTTTATTAGCGACGAACGATTTCACGAAAATGGGTACTAAAGTCATTACAGGCATGTATTTTTCTAAATTTATATACTAAGTCACCATAGAATTCGGGTTCCGATAGGCCATGTTGCAGAAGTGTTCTAAGTCCAACACTGAATTTTGAAACCAAATCTGAATGACGTCTATAAAACTTAGAAAAGGCTTTACGTAGTTTATGATACCGATACCCCTGATTAAGAAGTTTAGCGGTTAATAATTTATTACGAGTGTTGAAGCCGGATACATGACTAAACACTCTAGCGAATCGAATTAACTGCGAAATATAAACCCCGTACGATGTCGCACGAGGAACATCACCGTCCAAAAAAGGAAAATTTAGAATCTCGAAATCAAAATCATCACGTTTATCATAAATTTTGCAAGAAACAAATCCATCTACAATAGATAAATGTAAATCCAAAAAGGGGGCCTCGGTATCAGAGGAGTTAGCCTTGTTTAATTGAAGTTCTAGGGGATAAATCTGACTGATCAAATCATTAAAGCAAGTAAGTCAGGGATAAAAGCTTGGATGAGTTCCAAAAATGGCGAGTTTGGCTTATCTGTCATGGAGTTACGTGCCCTTGATAGCTTGTTTTTGACCTTGTCATCACTGTAGCCCTTTCAGTTTCCATCGGATCTTCTTGAAACTTACATGTAAGTAAGTAACTAAGTAGTTTAGGTCGTAGTACCTAAGCGTTAATCCAAAATCATTAATCCATAGACAAAATGGAAAATATCAATGTTCAGATCAACAGACATGGACTCCAGAACAGTGTAATCAGGCGTCCGCGGATACTAGGCATTACTTGGTTAGCAAGCTTCGCCCACCATGCCCATCGACCCGAACGAAGAAAAGGTGTAAATGCCGAGAAGGGTAAGTCCGAGATTTGGAAGTCTTCCTATGGCTTTCCATTGGCAAACATATCAGAAACAAGTGACAAAACCTCAGCAGAGTTTAAAAATTGGTGAGGTCGGCCTATACTTCAGAAAGTTATATCCCCTTGCTTTCAGAAAATGCATATTTTTGACCTTGACATCACTGAAACTAGAAATAAGTCAGGGATAAAGCTTGGATGAGTTCAAAAACTGATGAGCTCCGCCTATTTATCAGACAGTTACGCTTCTTTGATTGCAGAAAATTCCTTTTTTAACCTTGCCATCACTGTAACTCATTCAATGTTCATCATGTCTTCTTGAAAATTACAAACTTGTAAGTCAGGGATAAAAGCTCGGATGAGTTTGAAAACTAGCGATGTCGGTCTATTACTCACAGAGTTATGTCCCCTACTTTGCTGAAAATTGTCATCACCATATCCCCTCCAGTTGTGATTGGATCTTCTTGGAACTTACATATGAGCAAGTCAGGAATAAAAACTCGCATGAGTTTACAAACCAATGGGTTTGGCTAATTTGTGATAAAGTTGCGTCACTTTGTCTGCAGAAAATGCCTGCTTTGACTTTGTCATCACCTTAGCCTCTTCGGTTTTGATCGAATTTCCTTGACATTTACACGACAGTAAGTCAGTGAAAAACCTCAGCAGAGTTTAAAAATTGGCGAGGTCGGCCTATATTTCAGAGAGTTAGTATCCCCTGGATTTAACAAAATGCATATTTTTGACCTTGTCATCACCGTCGTCCCTTCAGTTTTTTATTGGATCTTTTTTAAACTTACATATAAGTTAGTCATGAATAAAAGCTCGTACGAGTTTGAAAACCGATGAGGTTGGCTAATTTATCGTAGCGTTACGTCACTGTGTCTGCCGTTAAGGCCGATTTTGACCTTGTCATCACCTTAGCCTCTTCAGTTTTGATCGAATCTTCATGAAACTTACATGTAAGTACGTCAAGGGAAAACCTCAGCAGAGTTTTAAAATTGATGAGGTCGGCCTAAATTTCAGAGAGTTATGTCCCCCTTTATTTACAAAAATGCGTTTTTTTACCTTGTCATCACCGTAGCCCCTTTAGTTTTTATCGGATCTTCTAGAAACTTACTTGTAAATAAGTTAGGCATAAAGCTTGGATGAGTTAAAAAAAAAACTGATGAGCACAGCCTATTTATCAAAGAGTTATATCCCTTTGATTGCAGAAAATGACTATTTTTTACCTTGCCATCACTGTCTTCTTGAAAATTACAAACAAGTAAATCAGGGATAAATGCTCGGATGAGTTTGAAAACTAGCGATGTCGGTCTATTACTCACAGAGTTATGTCCCCTTCATTGCTGAAAGAGCTTTTTTTTAATCTTGTCATCACCGTAGCTCCTTCTTTTTCAATTGGATCTTCTTGAAATTAAGGCGTGACTATACCAAATTTAGTGACACAGAGACCTTTCTGATATTTAATCTTTATCAGTGTGTCTCAACTTAAACAATTCTGAAACAGAAAGGGATGAAGGTCAAGACCCGGCAAACACGTCACATTCTCCTCCGAGCAGACACCGACCAACGTAGCTCATGAGACAGGTAAACTAACAAATAAGCAAGTCAGGAATAAAGGCTCGAATGAGTTAAAAAAGCGGTGAGGTTGGCTAATTTATCATCACTTTGTCTGCGGAAAATGCTTGCTTTTGACCTTGTAATCACCCTAGCTTGTTAAGTTTTGATCGAAATTTCTTGAAACTTACTTGTAAGTAATTCAGGGATAAAAGCTTGGATGAGTTTAAAAACTGGAGAGAGCGGCCTATAAATCATAGAGTTATGACCCTTTATTTGCTGAAAAAGCCCATTCTTAGCTCACCTTGGCCAAAGGCTCAAGGGAGCTCATGGTATAGCAGAGTAGAAGTAAAACAAAGATCAGGAATTGATACAATTAACTTACTCCATCCATAAAAGACACCAAAGGGAAAGAAATACAAACATTAAGCGACCAGACCATAATGGCAACCGAAACAAAATGGCCATATGGCCATCCAAAATTAAAAGACACAAGTGATACACACAGTAAGTAACAAACAACAACATAAATAAATCGCCACAGAAGAGCCGCCTTGGAACGGTCAGTGGAAGATTTCCACTGTGGGTTTAAATCGATTTTACGTGGCCACAATCCTCGCCCTTACTTCCGTCGCGATTTAGACAAATAATTTGTTCAGTTTTCCCACAAAATGGCCATATGGCCGTCCGTCGGCCGTTCGTTCACACATTTGACCAGTTTTATCTCTGCAACCCGCAGGCTGATCTTAACTATTTCTCATCTGTAGCATGCTTCTGATGGGGCATTGATGACATAAGGTTTTTTTCGAAATTTTACAAAAAAAACTTTGTTTGATATGGCAACCACAAAGTCTTCTAGACTTACAATTGGAAAATGATTGTCATCACCATATTTATTATTATTATAAATATTATTATCCCCACGCTTTTCGAAGAAAAAGTGGGGATATTGTAATTGTCTCCGTCGTCCGTACGTCCGTACGTCCGTCCGTCCGTCTTACCGGACAACACCTCCCACACTTTTACAGCTAGAAACTTAAAACTTTGGGAACTGATAGGTCTTTGGTCTGAGGAGTGCATGACACTTTCGGAATTTTGATCCTACCCCTAGGGGCCAGGCCAGGGGGTGGGGTGCCCCGAGGGTAAAAAATCAAAGTTTTCAGAACCTGGTCGTGTGACATATCAAATCATACGGTAAAATGAGCAGAATACATAACAATCAAAATTTGACCCCTAGGGTCAGGTTTAGGGTCACCAGAGGTCAAAAACTTGGATTTTCACCCCCATAACCCCATTTTTAACGATTACCGGATAACTCCTCCTACGCCGTTTCAGATAGAAACAAGAAACTTTGGGAACTGATAGGTCTTTGGTCTGAGGAGTGCATGACACTTTCGGAATTTTGATCCTACCCCTAGGGGCCAGGCCAGGGGGTGGGGTGCCCCGGTGGTAAAGAATCAAAATTTTCAGAACCTGGTGGTGTGACATATCAAATCGAACGGCATAATGAGTAGAATACATAACAATCAAAATTTGACCCCTAGGGTCAGGTTTGAGGTCACCAGAGGTCAAAAACTTGGATTTTCACCCCCATAACCCCCTTTTTAACGATTACCGGAAAACTCCTCCTACGCCGTTTCAGATAGAAACATGAAACTTTGGGAACTGATAGGTCTTTGGTCTGAGGAGTGCATGACACTTTAGGAATTTTGATCCTACTCCTTGGGGCCAGGCCAGGGGGTGGGGTGCCCCGGGGATAGAAAATCAAAGTTTTCAGAATCTGGTCGTGTGACATATCAAATCGAAGGGCATAATGAGTAAAATACATAACAATCAAAATTTGACCCCTAGGGTCAGGTTTGAGGTCACCAGAGGTCAAAAACTTGGATTTTCACCCCCATAACCCCCTTTTTAACGATTACCGGATAACTCCTCCTACGCCGTTTCAGATAGAAACATGAAACTTTGGGAACTGAAAGGTCTTTGGTCTGAGGAGTGCATGACACTTTCGGAATTTTGATCTTAAGATTGGGTGGGAGTTGCAATTGAGAACTTATATAGTGGCGTATCTTTAAAAAAGCGTGGGGATATGCGATGGCGTGCCATCGACTGCCTGATTCTAGTTATTATTGTTATTATTATTATTATTATTATTATTATTATTATTATTATCATTGTTATTATCATTATTATAAAAGGGCACTTTCTAGTATAGAGATCAGATTTATGTTACAATGTTCCAATCCATTTAGGCAGAATAATAATTTTAAAATTTCCAAAGAACATCGTGTTTTAAGTTTTAATTGCAAAAACACACCTATAAATTGAAATTTTACCATCAAAATAGAAGTGGAGGCAATGGTTAGGAATCGATGCAATCAATCCACAGCTCCAATCAGAGACACCGAAGGGAAAGAAACACAAACATGAAACAACAGACCTAATGGAAAAATCAATATTGGAAAGCCAAAAGGACAGTTACTTTCCCACAAAATGGCCAATAGGCTATCCGAAATAAAATAAAATAAGCGACACAAACAGGCAGAGACAAACCATAACAAAAGTAAACTGCGACAAAATAACCGCCTTGAAACGGTCAGCGGAAACGAATTCCACTTGGAGGCTTAAATCGATTTTACATGGACACAATCCTCGCCCTTACTTCCGTCGCGATTATGACAAATAATGTGTTCAGTCCGCATGAAGTGCAACATCTCCATGAACACAAATAATCAAACAACCACAGTGATGAAACAACGATGAAGACTCGACAGCGAGAAGCCACTAAAATGCTGGAGCAAAAGAAAATCAACAGTTAGACTCCGATGGGCCCAACCAAAGCTGAAATGTTTTAGATAAAATATTCTGATAGTTTTCATTTTTTCTGTTCAAAACGTAGATTGTGGTTACTCGTTAGTACTGTATCGCCGAGACGGTTCTAAAGAGTACTTTCAATCTATGTTTTTCAGCAGAAGTATGAAAATAATATATACCACTGTAAACCCGTGTTTTACTGTATACAAGTGGGGTTTTAAAGCATATAGGCGTATTTTGGTGATGATTTTAAGAAAAAATACTGAATTTTTCTGTTCTTTTTGACTACCTGGAAACTTATTTATGGGTATGTTTCGAAAAAAGTTTAAAAAAAAATAAATTAATTAATTAATACAGCAAGTAATAAAAAGTTCGTAATGTAACCAGATTTCTTTAGAAATTTTAAACATAGACTCAATATGAAAGTGGCACGGGCTAACAGGAAATGGACGACATTTCTTACGACCTTCTTGCGCATGTGCAGATATACCTTGGTATAAAGTTTCTCAGTGGTTTAAAGATCTCACGCTACATCTCCACTTCCATTATGGTTTTTTTTATGAAATTCGACTCTTTAGTTTAGTTGCTATGGCATCTTAGAGTTTCTATAGATTTATTTTATTTGTTTGATAGAAATATTGTTCAGCAATCTTGCTTCTGCCTTATGTTTTTAGGCCTACTGCTCATTTTTATTGGTTGCCATTGGAAACCAAAATAAAAAAAAATAGAAAAAAAAACAAGAGTTTTCACTATAACTGAGCAATGCCCCCGTGGGAGCCAATTTGAGGAAAGGTCCGTAACTCCTTCGCAAATGATAGGACCAAGGTGAAAATGGTGTTAGGCATCCCTTCACCTCACAAGGAATGCATGTGCAAAGTGTGGAAGTAGTTCACATCACAAAAAAAGTGCGGACTGACAAACGCACAAACGGACAGTGCAAAAACTATATGCCCACCTACAGGGGCATAAAAAGTGCGGACTAACCCACAAGCACACACACAAAGCCACAAACAAACGGACAGTGCAAAAATTATATGCCCTCCTAAGGGGACATAAAGTTTAACAAAATTGTCGAAGGAATATGGAGGTAGTTCGAGTCACAAGGTTTAAGAATGCGTTTTTTTAGAAAATAAAAGGCAGTAACTCCTTCGTAAATGATAAAATAAATGGAAGTAGACGCAACGATCAGGAAACGATACACTTAACTTACAGCTCCCATCAGAGACACCAGAGGGAAAGAAAGACAAACATGAAGCAACAGACCCCAACGGAAACACCAAGAGCTGAAAGCAAAAAGGACAGTTTCTTTCCAACAAACTGGCCAAAAGACTATCCAAAATAAAATAATATGAGCGACACAAACACCTAAAGACAAACCATTACAAAAATAAACCGCGACAGAAAAACCGCCTTGGAACGGTCAGCGGAAACGAATTCCACATGGCCACAACCCTCGCCCTTACTTCCGTCGCGATTAAGACAAATAATTTGTTCAGTCCGCATGAAGGCCTCCTAACTCATCAGTACAACATCTCCGAGAACACAAAAATCAAACAACCACAGGGATGAAACAACGGTGAGGACTCGACAGCAAGAAACAACAGAAATGCCAGAGCAAAAGACACCAACAGTTAGACTCCAATGGGCCCGACAAGAGACAGAGCATCAGGTACCAACCAACATAATAGCCTCATAGAATCTGAGGCCTGACCCACCGGCTTGCAATAAAAGAGGGAAGCAAAGTTGTCACCCGTGACTGCATGGAGTCTGTCGTCTAACATTGTTGTATCCAATCTTTTTATATCGAAGAACGATTTTACGAAATTGGGTGCTGAAGTCACTTCGGTTATAATTTTTTCTAAATTTATATACTAAGTCACCATAAAATTCGGGTTCCGCAGAAGAGATTTAAGTCCAATATTGAATTTTGAAATTAAATCAGAATGGCGTCTATAAAATTTTGAAAAGGCTTTGCGTAGTTTATGGTACCGATAACTCTGATTAAGCAGTTTAGCCGTTAAAAATTTATTATGAGTGTTGAAGTCAGTTACATGACTACACACTCTAGCAAATCGAATAAATTGCGAAATATAAACGCCATAGGACGGCGCACGAGGAACATCACCATCCAAAAAAGGAAAAAGACATCAAAGGGAAAGATACACAAACATGAAGCGACCAGACCAAAATGGAAACCTAAACAAAGGAAGGCCATAAAGACAGTTACTTTCCCACAAAATGGCCAAATGGCCATCCAAAATAAAAAGACACAAGTGATACACACAGTAAGTAACAAACATAACATAAATAAACCTCCACAGAAGAACCGCCTTGGAACGGTCAGTGGAAAAAATTCCACTGGGGGGCTTAAATCGATTTTACATGGCCATAATCCTCACCCTTACCTCTGTCGCGGTATACACTAATTTTGTTTAGTCCCCATGAAGGCTTCCTAACTCATCAGTGTAACATCTCCGAGAACATACAAATAAACAAAACTACAAAGATTAAACAAGGTTGAGGACTCGACAGCATACAACTACAGAAGGCTGTTAATATCTTGTCAAAGAATATTCTGGAAAATGAGTCATATATTGGTAAACTACTTGTTTACAAGGAAAAGTACTTTGGAATGTTCCAGAAAGTTCAGGGTTGCATTATGTTTAGAACATTACCTAATCTTATTCCACTTTAGGTCTATCAAAGAGCTTGATTTTTTTTTCTTTGAGTCTAACTTTGAAGTTAGAAGTTTGGGTTTTAAGAAAAGTTATTTCTGAATTCTGTGTTGGTTTGTTAAAGGATATTATTTTTTATTTTGGACTGTGAATTATGTTGGAACAAGGCAAATAGATTGGTTCAAGTATATTTCATAACAAAGCTAAGTACATTTAATTCTTTTACATCAACAGTTTAAAAATAGTTTGTAAATATTTTTTTGTTTGCTTTATCCTTCTGCTACGCCTTGCTCGTAAAACCTTCTTTGACTATTTTAGATTGTGGAAGTCTGGACGCTCCTGTGAAAGGTAGTGTTATATATTCAAGTGGAACCACATATCAGTCAGTGGCAACTTTCAGTTGCAACACCGGGTACTCGCTCGATGGTGAGGGAACACGAACATGCCAGGCGTCTAAAATCTGGAATAACACAAGCCCGGTTTGTAATAAAATTGGTAAGCATTGCATAATAAATAGAAGTGGAACCGATGATCATTATGACTTGATTTTGTCTTCACAGCAAACCACTTAGAAATAATCGGAATTAATGATGCTTGTATTAACGTCACAATCCATGCGACAGTTACCCTTAATTCTAGGAGACGAATTATAATTTCGTAAGGACCGAAATATCGATTCCCTGATAACATTGATTTCAAAAAGTGAGAGAAAAATCGCTGCTGCCTTAAATGAATTTGGTAATCAATGGTGTTAGTGAGAGTATGTTGAGCATAAAGCCCTTAAAGCATGGAAACGTAGCCTTCTGACACTATTTCTGTTACGAGCCAGGCGTAGCAGAAAGAAAAAGCAAACAAGCCTTTTGGAAAAATTTAACAAAATTTATTTACAAGTTAACTTTAACCTGTAGAAGTAAGAAAATTCAATGTACTTAGCTCTGTTATGAAATATCCTGAATGAATCTATTTTCCTTGATCCCACAGAATTCACAGTCCAAAATGAAAAGTAAAATCCTTCAACAACCCAACTCAGAATTTAGAAATAACTTTTCTTAAAAGCCCAAACCTCAAACTCCAAAGTCTCACTCAATGAGAAAAATCAAGCTCTTTTATAGACCCTAAGATTTCTCAAGAAAATTCCAGAGGGCTGTGAATACAATTGAGGTACTTTTCTAAAAATAATGCAACCCAGAACTTTCTGGAAGGTTCTAAAATACTTTTCCTTGTAAACATATTGTTTTCAAAAATGAAATTAATCTGTGACTCAGTTTTCTAGAATCCTCTATAAGAAGATTAACAAGATATTTATAGCACTATGAGATCAACAGTGGGGTGAAAGTGGGAATCAGAAAAAATAAATTATTATGCATAACACTCCCCCTCTTCGAGGAAAAGTAAGATTTATGTAATAAAGCTTTCTTTTGCTTTAAGAATAATAAAATATTGAGCATATAAAGTTACATGTATCTACAATCCACTTTAGTAGGAAAGAAAAACACAACTCCTGACACTGCTCAATCTCTTGAAAGGGCATCAGGGATAATGTTATATCACCCTCTGATATGTCTTATGTCTAAATTATACTCTTGTAGCATAAGACTCCACCTGAGCAACCGCTGATTTTTGTTTTTCATTTTATGTATGAAAGTCAGTGGATTGTGATCACTGAGAACAACAATCGGTGCAGTAGTAGGGGTAAGATAAACTTCGAAATGTTGCAGACTGATTATTGCTCTGCATCTGTCTATGTTAGAGAATTAATCCTTTTTAGAGTCTGCAAACATTTTTGTCCTTTCATGTTCTAGTATAAGAATACTAGGAGAACTCCATTCCAGTCATTGTCCAGCAAATACTGAATTTCTTCTATAAGATTTTTCTGTTTCATCATAGTATTCATCCTGTAAAGGTGTTGTTTTACAGGTTTAGAACCATATTTTTCCACATCGTGAAATATTTTGTCTGTCCGTGTTGGAATGTCAGGAAATAAGTGTTCACTGCAGCTGGTGTTGTGCCGTGTGGCGGTCGTAAAACGTCTCCCCGTACATCAAACATAGTGCAGTTTATATTTTACTTTTGGTCCTTTCAGATCAGCGTCAATATTCTGAGAAATTAGAAATAAATTATTGGTTTAGACTCATATTCTAAACAGGTTTTTAATTATTTGGACCCCATTTCGATTTATAAAAGTCTTTGAATCGACTGCCTATTCGAAATTCGCAAAATTGCAGTATGTTTCCTCTGGCTTTCTTTGCCGGATCATTACAGGGTCACTGATGAGGCTTTATTAGCCGAAACTACGTAGTATGATCCATCTTCTTTCTTATGAATGTTTTCATTGCTCTTAAAGGAACTCATTTTTTATTTTTATTCATATTCAAAATCAGCTGTTTCAGTTCATTCCGTTGATTTTGGCTCTAGATGTGACAGTTTCTGGTCGAGATTCCTCAGAATGTCAGAATTCTGAAGTTTTGATGATGTGGGATCCGATTTCGCTGAATTAATATTCTCACAGTCATTGTTACATGAATTAAGTGGAACAGAGCTAACTAGATTGACTGATGTTAAAGATGTATTGTCACTATCTATGTATTCCTTAAGCATGTTAATATGACATAGCTACTTTAGCTTGCGCCTCCAAGGACTGTTTATAATGTAATTTACGTCACTGATCTTTTTGTCTACAGTGTATGGACCATAATACCTGGCCTGCAACGATTTTCCTGGAATAGGCAAAACAGCTAGTACCTTATCGCCTGGTTTAAAATTCCTTTCTTTTGTCCCTATGTCATATAGCTGTTTCATTTTCCTTTGGACTGACTGAAGATTGGTCCGAGCAGCCTCACAAGCTTTTGAAAGTCTAGTTTTGAAATCAGACACATACTGAAGTAAATTCAGGGAGGTGTTATCATTGGAGAGAAATTTCTCTTTGAGAAGTTTAAAAGGACCACGAACAGTATGGCCAAATACTAATTCAAATGGACTGAAGCCAAGAGATTCTTGCACAGATTCTCTAACAGCAAATAAAAGGAGATGGATGCCTTCATCCCAATCCTTCTCTGTGTCAAAGCAATATGATCTTATCATGTTTTTCAATGTTTGATGGAATCTTTCAAGGGCGCCTTGACTTTCATGATGATAGGCCGATGACTTATACTGTACAATGCCAAGTTCATGCATTACTTGTTGAAATATTCCAGACATAAAATTTGAGCCTTGGTCTGACTGAATAGATTTAGGAAGCCCAACAAATGTGAAAAACTTCACTAAGGCCTTGACGATTGTCTTAGTTTTGATATTTCTTAGTGGAATGTCTTCAGGAAAACTTGTGGAAGCACACATAATAGCCAATAGATATTCACCAGACTTTGTTCATGGCGATGGACCCACACAGTCTATAATTGTTCGACTGAAAGGTTCACCAAAAGCAGGTATAGGCTGAAAATGAGCCTTAGGTATAGTCTGATTGGGTTTTCCTACCATTTGGCATGTATGGCAGGACCTACAATGCTGAGAAACATCTGAATTTAACCCAGGCCATTAAAAATGATTAAGAATCTTGTGATAGGTTTTATTGACACCTAAATGTCCTGACATGGGAGTTTCATGTGCCAAGTTTAATATTTCAGGACGGTAAATCCGTGGAACCACTATCTGATGGTTGACAGTCCACTCGTCTTCTGCTGAGACGTCTGTTGGACGCCATTTTCTCATAAGAATGCCATTTTTGACATGAAAACGGACTGGGACCTGAGATACTTCCTGCTCATCTAGAGCCCTTTCAAACAAAGGCGAAATTTCAGGATCTTTGTGCTGTTCTATAGCTAGTTGAGACCCGGACATTTTGTCATGGCCTAGATCGAAAGATGAGTTATTTTCATGAAAAGCTGTCTGCTTATCAGGCAGGCTTGAACACAGAGACCTTGTTATCTCGTCATTAAAAGACTGACCCAGAAAGGTATCAGTAAAATCAAAATCCTGTTTCCCATCAGTTTGCTTGGCCTTACGTGCCATAGCCCTTGTGACTGCACAAGACGGATAAAGATCAGGAATTTCCTGCTCAATTGGATAAGGCGGTTGGTCTATGCAAGAATAAGAAGTCAAAAGTGGGTTTACCACAACCTTATCTCCAGCTAAGTCATTGCCTAGCAACAAATGAACACCTTTAAAAGGTAAAGAAAGTCTAATACCAACAGCCACTGAACCGGATACCAAGTCTGATGACAAATAAACGTTATGAAGCGGAACATTAACAAATCCACATTCCACACCCTGAATAAGGACATTTTGGCCCATAGAAGTCTTCTCAGAAAAAGGCAGAGTATCTGCTAGAACAAAAGATTGAGAAGCTCCGGTATCTCGTAAGATTTTAATTGGGGTAGGATGGGCATAACTGTCACCATTTAGTGACGCAAAACCATATAATAAGAATGGTTCATAAATCTCCATAACTGAATCAGTCTCAGATAATTTGATATCAGAAAGAGTTTCCTCCCTTACACAAGACTGTGGTTTTGGCCTTATAGAAGTCAAGCTGTAGGCTTAAGTTTCCTCTTGTCTTTCTCTTTCTTTTCTTCGCTTTAATTTTAAACATTCAGAGATCAAATGACCTGTATTTTTGCAATAGTTACAAAGTACTTGAGATTGAGATTAGGGATTCTGGTCTTTGTTTTCACCAGAAGGTTTGGAAGAATTCTGGCTTCTATTTTCACCAGAAGGTTTGGAAGGATTCTGGCTTTTATTTTCACCAGTAAGTTTGGGCATAGTACTAGATGTATGGCTATAACAACCAGATGGATTACTAGGATAAAATCTTGGACCTGTCTGTGGGTTATAAGGTTTTCTAGGATAAGGCCTATTCACAAAAGAGACTTTACGAGTCAAAGCATAATCATCTGCCAAACTAGAAGCTTCCTCCAAAGTTTCAAACTGTCTCTCATCGAGAAAAATATTTAATGTCTGAATTTATGCACCGTTTGAACTCTTCAACAAGGACAAGCTGTCTAAGTTTGTCATGATCAGAGCCTACTTTTTTAGAAGAACACCTATCAAATAACTGTTCTTTAGTTCGAGCAAATTCTACATGGGTCTGGGAAATGTCTTTTTTACAGTTCCTAAATTTCTGCCTGTAAGTCTCAGGGACCAACTCATATGCCTTAAGAATAAGCTCCTTAACCAGATCATAGTCTGAGCTTTGCTCGACAGTTAGCTGATTGTAAATGTCTCGAGCCTTTCCGACAACAACGCTTTGCAAAAGTAAAGTCCAATGCTCTTTCGGCCATTTTAAATTTTCTGCAACTTTTTCAAAATGCAAAAAATACTTATCTACCTCTTTTTCCTGAAATGGCGGAACTAACCTTATGTGCTTTGTGGCATCAAAGTAACTACCAGAGTCAAAAACAGGGGTATGTTTCACCCTATCCTGACCCTGGAGTTCCATTTCCTTCAGTCTTAATTGAAATTGCCTTTCCCTTTCTTTTTCCTCAATACTATATTTCATTTTTTCCTTTTCTAACTCAATCCGTTCCTCCATTTCTCTTAGTTTTTCTTCCTGTTCTAATTTTTCTTTTCGAATTCGTTCTTCCATTTCTAATATTTCCATCCGCACTTGTCTCTGCATTTCTCTTTCTTTTTCCTTCTCTCTTTCTTTCATTTCTAATCTTAACTTCTCTAATTCAATTTGCCTTCCTATTTCAATTTGTCGCATTTGTAATTCAGTATGTGGAACCTTAATGAGAGACAAAGCAGATGGATCGAAAAGTTCTTCATCAACAAAAAACTGTACCAAAATATTCTTAATTTCATGTGTTTTCATGCTTGTTTTGACAGCAGTGACCCCATAGTGGGAAGCAATATCTAACAAATCTGTCCTTTTGGCCAGATTAAACAACTCCTGAGTAGGCTGAGCCATAAAGCTTCTCAAATCAAACGACATGTTTGCCTTTTGTATGTTTTATAAAGTATTTACGGTAATAAGGATTGAGGTTAATTTGACAATTTTTTTTTTGAAATGACAAGCCCAATAAGAATTTCACATGAAATGACAAGTATTATTTCACCTGAAAGGACAATTCACATTAAATGACAATCCCCTTTATGCCTACAGGGAAATACCAATCATGTATGCAACTGCCAAGTCTATATTTGACAAGTAATAACAATTACCTGCCGTCACACGAAATGTCGGTTTTAAAATGCTCGAAATGGTTTATCCCGGACGAGCCCCCAATTTCTGTTACGAGCCAGGTGTAGCAGAAATAAAAAAGCAAACAAGCCTTTTGGAAAAATTTAACAAAATTTATTTACAAGTTAACTTTAACCTGTAGAAGTAAGAAAATTAAATGTACTTAGCTCTGTTATGAAATATCCTGAATGAATCTATTTTCCTTGATCCCACAGAATTCACAGTCCAAAATGAAAAGTAATATCCTTCAACAACCCGACACAGAATTTAGAAATAACTTTTCTTAAAAGCCCAAACTTCAAACTCCAACGTCTGACTCAATGAGAAAAAATCAAGCTCTTTTATAGACCCTAAGATTTCTCTAGAACATTCTAGAGGGCTGTGGAATAAGATGAGGTAATTTTCTAAAAATAATGCAACCCAGAACTTTCTGGAAGGTTCTGAAATACTTTTCCTTGTAAACATGTTGTTTATAAAAATGAAATTAATCTGTGACTCAGTTTTCTAGAATCTTCAATAAGAAGATTTACAAGATTTTTATAGCACTATTAGGTCAACAGTGGGGTGAAAGTGGGAATCAGAAAAATAAATTCTTATGCATAACAACTGAACAAACACATTTTTTCTGCTCTCAAAATGCGAACTTATTACCTCCTAAACCTAAGAAGTTTTTACGTCACCTTAAACTAGGTATTCAAAAATTTCATAAGAAAATTGTTTTAGCTCGTGCAGACAAGAGCGCCAACAATGTGGTCGTTGTTTGACGGCTTCACTATGTTAACACTCTTCAACAAGAGCTTGGTGGTACTAAGACCTATGAACTGCAGCATTTGGCTGTAGAGATGATTGCTGTTGATGACCACATCTGTAATTCAGCCACAAAGTATGTTGTATGTGTTACAGAATGACAATACCAGCTTCTTAACTCTTGTCACCCCAAAACACACTAAAACTAGTATTGAATTCTCACTAGCACGCATAATATGAACTGTTACAAATGAGGAAACGCTAAAATACGCTTTGATGAATTACGAATAGCATTAACACTTCACAATGCCCAAAGAATGTTATTGAGAGAAGCATTCAGAAAGCATTGAATATATTAAATAGGGTGGTAAGGGAAAAGACGGAAGATAAGATATTACTGTTTGTATCCACATTCAATCCCTAGAAAACCGAAATGTTTAATACCATGGGGCAAAACCTTTCCATTCTATACGAAGACGAAGGATGAACGAAATAAGATAAGTATCTCAAATCATAAAATGTAAACGCCAAGCCTGGAATCTGAAGAGACTGTTAACACAATAAAAATTTAATGAAACACAAGACTTTCAAAGCGTAACAGACCAAATTGCGGAGTATGTGCATATTTCATAACAGATAATCATTGTAGGTTTAAGTGCGATGTAACATTTATGGTAGAAACGTATATGTCATCTGACGCCAAAATACTTATTTACATAATTCAGTCCAATGGCTGCCAGGACTAAATGGACGACACTCTCCGTCACCGATTTATTGTCACCGATTTATTGTCTTTCGACAATAATTAATAGGTGCTAGATTAGGCTTTTTGTGTCTTTTTGTTTTGGATGGCCATTTGGCCATTTTGTGGGAATCGTGTCTTTGATGGGTGGAGTAAGTTAATTGTATCGATTCCTGATGTTTGTTTTACTTCTACTTTATGTTAGTGGGCATATTGAAAATTGTGCAGGAAATCAGTTAGTGGAGTTTCGAACAAGGGCACTTTATTTAATGCAGCGTCATAGTTTTCAGCAAGTAAATAAAATAAAAAACATTTTATTGCTCGTTTCGAAGTAAAATTAAACAAAAAAATCAGGTTTCTTGCTGTCGAGTCCTCACCGTTGTCTCACCTCTGTGGTTCTTTGATTTCTGTGTTCACGGAGATGTTGCACTGATGAGTTAGGAGGTCTTCATGCGGACTGAACAAATTATTTGTCTAAATCGCGACGGAAGTAAGGGCGAGGATTGTGGCCACGTAAAATCGATTTAAGCCCCCCAGTGGAAATCTTCCACTGACCGTTCCAAGGCGGCTCTTCTGTGGCGATTTATTTATGTTGTTGTTTGTTACTTACTGTGTGTATCAATTATGTCTTTTAATTTTGGATGGCCATATGGCCATTTTGTGGGAAAGTAACTGTCCATATGGCCTTCCTTTGTTTAGGTTTCCATTATGGTCTGGTCGCTTAATGTTTGTATTTCTTTCCCTTTGGTGTCTTTTATGGATGGAGTAAGTTAATTGTATCAATTCCTGATCTTTGTGTTACTGCTACTTTATGTATCTGTCAATCTTTTTCACATGTGCAGCCCTTTCTCAAACTAACAATACCGGTGACGTCACTTTCTTGTGTAACAGCGTTTTTGCTACAGACGCTGAAGTCGTTATTCACTATGGCTTATGATCTACATTGCTTTTTCTGACCCTGCCACTAATATAGAATATTATCCAATATTGCACGTAGCCTTACCTAATGTTGACCCAAGTTCCATTTAACAACATCTTTAGTGTATTTAAAATAGCTCTGCCAGGTGTTTGGCCCTGTCAAGAAGATGTTGATCAGTGGGGAACCACGTGGAATGAGACAGTAGCTGGGGAAACAGTAACCGTGAAATGTATGAAAGACGGCTACACAGGTATCACATATTCCTTTTACATGTACAGTTTCGTTTATGTTCTTATTCTGGTAGACTAATACGATAGTTTGTTGATCACTATATAACTATATAGGTTCAAAGAAGATCACTTCTTCTCATTACCTTCTGTCCTTTTCGTCGCAAAAAACATAAATTAGTAAACACAACAGTCACTTCAAGCAACAGAAAGGACACAGGGATTCTTTAACATTATCCTGGTGAATAGTTTAATAAACCACACCTATATTTGACTATTGGTTAATCAGATTACCTGATATAAAGTTTCGTTCAAATGCAAATAGAGGCTGAATGACAAACAGTATAGATACTGATCAGATTGCTTCTTAAGAAGCCGGATGAGCAGTATCTACACAGTCGCAGAGGTAGGGGGTAAAGGTTGCCGTACACAGCAGAATAAGAGTAGCACAACGACACGCACAACCCAAAAACACAACATTACGTAAACACACCCGTGCGAAACAAGGCATTTTTCACATCTCCAAAATGGCTACTTTTCTGATGAAAATCCGTAATATTTTTCTTAATTATACTGCAAATATAGGTTGTAGGTGCTCGTTTGAACCGCCTCTTTGCGGCGGTTCTAACGAATACCCAAGGCGGTTCTAACGAGCACCCAAAACCTATGTCTTGGAGCAGAAATTAGAACAATAATGTATACCCCCGTAAACCTCATTTTCTGACTTTTTTTTTTTTCAAGGAAAAATTCCGTCTTTTAGAATAGCGATGTCCGTGCGGGCGGGTGGGCGGGAGGTCGGGCGGGCGTCCGCGTCCTGGTTTACCTTTTGATTAACCTTTTTTTTCAAACACCCTCCATAATGCCATTTGGCGTTTTTCTTGTACTCTATATAAAATGTGTTTTTTTTTTGTTATTGTTTTTCTTTGAGTGTTTGGATTGCTTATATTATTTTGTTTTGGATAGCTAATTGGCCATTTTGTGGGGAAGTAACTGTCATTTTGGCTTTACGCTATTGATGTTTCCATTGGGGTTGTTGTTTCATGTTTGTATTTCTTTCCTTTTGTTGTCTCTGATGGGAGCTGTGGGTCAATTGTATCCATTCCTGATCATTGCCTTCACTTCTAGTTAGGGGGTGGTCATTTCACGGACTTGTTCACGTGATGAAAAGGATGCATGATGCTGGAAAACAATGCCAAAATTACATACAACGCGCTGTAAACGTACGATTTCATTGAGACGGTAGTCATTAAAACTACCCGGAGTTTAAATTCCGGTATTAAAACATAAATCAAATTCAAACCTCGCATCGTGTTCTAGTTATACATAAGCTTCTAGACGTATATCCTTTGACAAAATTCTAGGAGCTGAGTTTAACGCTGTTTGATAAAGTTTCATGCTAAATAAATTGTAGGTGACTCCAAACACGCGCAGCATGAACATAAGCAGAAAACAAGAGCTGTCGCTATAGATGATTAATGTCCCCCACCCCTGTGGGAGCCAATTTCTGTGTTTTTGCAAAATTTCAAGGGGTGATAATTCAGCCAAAAATGACAACAGAATTAGGGCCCTCGGTCAGAATGTAGCCCTTGTGATGGTTAATAAGTGTGTGAAGTTTCATTGGGCTAGGCCAAATACTTTTGAAGTGATGGTCAAGGTTAAAGTTTTTGTGATGGACAGACAGACAAACAAACAAACAAACAAACAGACAGACAGACAGACAGATAGGGCAAATACTATATGCCCCTAGTATCAAAGATTCTCGGGGGACATAATAGGCAAGATCCTGTCATCTTCATGTTTTGTTTCCTTTTTGGCTCACCAATATTGCCTGTCGTTACAAAAACAATCCAACACGAGTTAATGCCAACGTTCATTTCTCCAAGAAAGGCAATTGTTGTCTGCACAGTTTTTTTCTTGTTTATACTCAAAACAAATTATCGCCCTGACAGAATATCACAATAACATAATGACCACCGTAAATCCAATACCCATTGAGATAAGTTGATGATAATTGGTATAAATATACACGGAGTTAAGCAGGTTGGTTTGTCTTTGGGTGTTTGTGTCGCTTATATTATTTTATTTTTGGATAGCCTTTTGGCCATTTTGTGGGAAAGTAACTGTCCTTTTGGCTTTCCGCTGTGAGTGTTTCCGTTGGGGTATTTTGCTTCATGTTTGTGTTTATTACCCTTTGGTGTCTCTGATGGGAGCTGTGGGTTAATTGGATCGATTCCTGATCATTGCCGCTTCTTCTGTTTTGTCAAAACCAGGCGTCCAAAGGATATAGAACATATTTAACGTCACTTCAGTTGATGTGTGGGAAAGTATGCCGGCCGCAAAACGTCTTTCTGCCCAACATCATAGTGTAGTTTATATTTTCTTGTATTTTGGTATCATTGATTCTATTGTGGAATTTCGAAAATATATGAGGGTTACTTCTGAGGCCTAATTGGCCGAAACTAGCTAGTCTGGTCCAGAAAACATGTACACTCCATATTTTCCAGCGCTGTGATGTATTCCTTGCATCCAAAGGATAAACCTTTTATAGACCATATTTAACGTCAATACAGCTGATGTGTGGGAATGTGTTGCGGCCGTAAAACGTCCCCCTGCCCTACACCATAGTGTAGTTTATATATTGTTTTCCTTTGGGATCATTGATTCCATTGTGGAATTCTGAAAATATTTGAGGGTCACTGATGATGCCTTATTGGCCGAAACTAGCTAGACTGCCTAGAAAACGTGTACACTCAATATTTTCAAGTTCTGTGGTGTATTTCTTGCTTCTAAAGTATAACCCTTTCATAGAACATATTTGTCCTCAACAAGAACTAAATCTCAATTTTTTTACACACCAGACAAGGAAATTCGTGATTTTACCCTGGGATAGAAATTTATGTTCTGACCCTGGTGTTCCGACCCCAAATCGAATATAATCGCGTGTTGGATAAATGCACTGGTTGATAACAACCTCATGTGCGGCGTCGTCATGCGTGACGTCACTAAACATTCCTGTTGTGTCATCACAAAATGGCGGACGTCGGTAATCGAAGTGACAGCAGCATCAAAAATTTGCAATAGAAATGGAAGGTATGCAAGAAAAAGAATCCAATATGGGTGTGAGGGGTGGATAGAAAAATCCGTCCCTCGGAATCACTGTCCGGCATCACTCGGCAAGCCTCGTGATGCCGGACAGTGTCTCTCGGGACGGATTTTTCAATCCACCCTCACACCCATATAAGATTCTTATAATCTACCCTGAGAATATAACATTGTTATGCCATAACTTCAATACTTTTGAATCTATTGATGGGCCTCGGTATGGGCCCTGTCAAGCGATTTTGGTACTTATCGCCTATGCGAGCAGCGGAGGTTCAGGCGAGCCTGCGCATCCGCGCAGTCTCGCCAGAACCTTCGCTGCTCGCTCATACAAGCAGAGAATCAAGAGGAACCTTCAGACAGAAAGCCATATCCCTGGCCTCTCTGAATGGCTAGGCATTCGCAATTAAAATTTGTCATGACGGAATGCTCGAAGACACTAATTCGCTTGGCGGGGCTCGTATAATGAAACATGAGGTTAGGAAGGTGTGTCTGGCACAGACCAACAACTCTGTTTGCCGTGGTACTCAAGTTATGTCACCTTACAATTGAGCCCCGCCAAGCGAATTTGGGTCTTCGTGCATTTTAACTGCGCATATACAGCCATTCAGAGGGGCCAGGGATATGGCTTTCTGTCTGAAGGTTCCTCTTGATTCACTGCTTGTATGAGCGAGCAGCGAAGGTTCTGGCTAGACTGCGCGGATGCGCAGGCTCGCCTGAACCTTCGCTGCTCGCATAGGCGATAAGTATCAAAATCGCTTGACGGGGCCCAATTTACCTTGTAATCACATTGCATCCAATACCTTTCGATTGTCCTTGGTGTAGTAGCACTCGAGGTTAAGAAGACAGTACTTTAATCGCCGCCCCTGATAATATACACTCGTGATTCCAAAACTCTAGGAACCGTTGAAATAAATTGATGGTACTTGGTTTAATGAAACATGGGATTAAGGTGTATAATGAGAAAGCATAGCAAACTAAAAGTGAAGATAATGGTCGAGAATCGATACAATTAGCCCACAGCTCAATTCAGAGACACCAAAGGGATAGAAAAGCAAACACTCAAAGCCAAAGCACAACAAAAATAAACCGTGACAAAAAACCCGCCTTGGAACGGTCAGTGAAAAGAATTTCACTGGGGGTGGGGGTTGGGGGGGGCTTAAATCGACTTCATGCGGCCGCAATCCTCGTCCTCTCCGTATGCCATGATGGTGTTTTAGTTATCTACCCGCATAGTAACACATTTGTATCGCCAGAACCCCTAATCCTTTGACCATATAAAATATGCAATACCTGGCAGATATCTTGCTGATATGTACAGCAGTATCCATGTTGATAAGCTGGTGTGTCTTATTTCACGTGTATTGTCTGAGTGTATAAATGTCATTTTACGAAAACACGCCTATAAAAATACATTGTAAACTTTACCGCTGAAATTAGAAAATTCAACGGTGAAAAACAGTGATATTTTTCTTAATTCTGCTCAAAATATAGTTTGTGGGTACTCGTTAGAACCGCCCACAATCTACATTTTAGAGCAGAAATTAGCAAAATAAGGTTTACCCCTCTAAACCCCAGGTTTACTATATAAAAGTGGGGTTCAAGGGGGTCAAAACTGTATATGCGTATTTTCGTGATGTATGGCTTTCGGTCGGGGTATTGGTCATTACTCGGTCATTTTTTATCCAAAATGTGTGAAACGATGCATTTTCGTTGCAGGACGTATATCACGGCAATGCTCTAATGATGGCAAATGGAAAATCCCACTTTATGAATGTATCCGGGCAGCTATAGCTGAAGTTGAAGAAAAGGTAAACTATACATTTATCATACAACTGTCATTCAGTGGATCACGTCATATGAGCCCCGCCAAGCGAATTTGGGTCTTCGAGCATTCCGTCATGACAAATGTTAACTGCGCATGCCCAGCCATTCAGAGGGGCCAGTGATATGGCTTTCTGTCTGAAGGTTCCTCTTGCTTCACTGCTTGTTTGAGCGAGCAGCGAAGGTTCTGGCGAGACTGCGCGGATGCGCAGGCTCGCCTGAACCTTCGCTGCTCGCATAGTCGATAAGTACCAAAATCGCTTGACGGGGCCCATATAATAGAATTCATGTGACTGCAAGTAACACATGGTTACTAGCGCGTTACATCACGACACCGGCTGTGACAAAACTGAAGTGAAGGCAATGATATTTCTGTATATCTATTGACATCTGAGTGTCTTCGCCAAAAGAATCCGATTTGAAATCTGTTTATAATAAACAGAAACTTAACATGTTGTTGTTTGTTACTTACTGTTTGTATCACTTGTGTCTTTTAATTTTGGATGGCCATATGACCATTTTGTGGGAAAGTAACTGTCCTTATGGCCTTCCTTTGTTTAGGTTTCCATTATGGTCTGGTCGCTTAATGTTTGTATTTCTTTCCCTTTGGTGTCTTTTATGGGTGGAGTAAGTTAATTGTATCAATTCCTGATCTTTGTTTTACGTCTACTTTACACTAGTATTCATTACATATAAGTAGAAAAGTAGACGTTAAACAAAGATCAGGAATCGATACAATTAACTTACTCCACCCTACAAAGACATCAAAGGGAAAGAAACACAAACATTAAGCGACCAGACCATAATGGAAACCTAAACAAAGGAAGGCCATAAGGACAGTTACTTTCCCACAAAATGGCCATATGGCCATCCAAAAAAAAAAAAGACACAAGTGGTACACACAGAAAGTAACAAACAACAACATAAATAAATCGCCACAGAAGAGACGCCTTGGAACGGTCAGTGGAAAGATTTCCACCTGGGGGCTTAAATCGATTTTACGTGGCCACAATCCTCGCCCTTACTTCCGTTGCGATTTAGACAAATAATTTGTTCAGTCCGCATGAAGGCCTCCTAACTCATCAGTGCAACATCTCCGTGTACACATAAAAATCAAAGAACCACAGAGGTGAGACAACAGTGAGGACTCGACAGCAAGAAACCACTGAAATGCTGGAACATATATGTTGTACCCAATCTTTTTATATCGAAGAATGATTAAAACGAAATTGTGTGCTGAAGTCATTGCGGCTATATATTTTCTCGATTTATAGACTAAGTCACCATAAAATTCGGGTTCCGATATACCTTGTTGCAGAAGGGATTTCAACTCCGATATTGAATTTTGAAAAGGCTTTGCGTAGTTTATGGTACCGATAACCGTTAGCAATTTATTACGACTGTTGAAGTCAGTTACATGACTACACACTCTGGCAAATCGAATTAAATGTGAAATATAAACGCCATTGGATGGCGCATGATGAATATCACCATCCAAAAAAGAAAAAAAAATACAATCTCAAAATCAAAATCATCGCGTTTATCATAATTTTAGCACGAAACAAATCCATATACAATATATAGATGTAAATCAAAAAACGGGACTCGGTATCCGAAGAATTTGCTTGTAAATCGGTGGGGGGGGGGGCGTAAATTTGACTGATCAAACCATCGAAATAGGTATTATCAATATTTAATAAATTATCGAAAGATCTAGAAGTGGAGCTAAAAGATTCAATGATTTCAGACTGGATTTCAGCAGTAACGGACGTCATGAAGTCTCTCTCATAACAAAACAAAAGCAAATCAGCCAAAAGTGGTGCGCAATTAGTACCTAGTTAGCGGGAGTCTTTACTATGAAATGCCCATTCAATTAAATCATTAAGTTTTTCTTTTATAAGATTATGAGGAAGTGTAGTGTAAAGGGTGGAAAAATCATAAGTAGACAGACTTGAAGCACGAAAACGCCTGGATTTCAATTTATTTTAAACTCCGTTAGAATTTTTCACAGACCAAAACATATTTCTGCCTGATCTTTCGGAGACTTTGTCGCAATTTTTTATCACATGTTTTTTATGGCAGTCAAACATGATGATAATAATTTGGAGAGTTGAGTGGTGGTACAAGAGCTTGAATTTGCAATAAACCGTGCTTTGTATAATCTTTTATGAAGTTTGGGTAAACCGTCAATAGCACTTTAAATACTCCTAAAAGTTGGCTCTTAGTCTTTCAAGCAATGATATCTTAAACTACTGCCTGAATCAAACTAATTTTTGGGCCAGTATTGTTTTGGTATTGTCCCTTAGATTGAAGCTCCATTATATTACTGACAATCTGTTGCTTTCTCAACCTTAAATCAAATCAGAAGAGAAGGCAATGATCAGGACTCAATACAATTAACCCACAGCTTCCACCAGAGACACCAAAGTGAAGAAGCACAAACATGAAACAACTAGACGCAAATGGAAACATCAATAGCGGAAAGCCAAAAGGACAGCTACTTTCCCACAAAATGGCCAATTGGCTATCAGAAACAAAAAATAAAAGCGATACACACACTCAAAGAAAAAACATAACAAAAATAAACCAACAATTCACTTGTAGATTCAGATAAGAAGGGTCGCACAAACTTTTATATAATGTTATTATCAAATAATTTCTTATTGGCCCAGTTACTGGTCCGAGGTCTGCTGTATTGGCACGAGGCCGAAGGCCGAGGCCAATACAGCTGACCGAGGACCTGTAACTGTGCCAATACGAAATTATTTGATTAATGACAATTTTATTAATTGACACAATTAAAAACATGATTTATGATATTTGAATATTGGTTGACCTTGTGTAATATAGGATAATCAATTAATAATAAATATTATCAGCGATTGCTAAATGTCATGGATGTTTGATCTGTGAAATGTATACATTCAAACTCTAATCTCGAACACCATTGGGACGGGGTTAGTTCGAACCATTGATGGTTTATCATCGCGCAAGGTTTTTTTTGCATAATTGGGGTTGACTTACGCATTGAAAAGAATGCTATGGTCAGGAATCGATACAATTACCTGACACGTTCAGACCAAGACACCAAAGGGATAGTGATGGTTATTTCGCGTTTACAGACGTCTCGACCCTCTTTGTGGGTCAAAGTGTCTAGCTGTTGGTTTCTTTTTTCTCCATCATTTCAATGGCTTCTTGCTGTGGAGTCCTCACCGTTGTGTCATCTCGGTTGTTGTTTGAGTTTTGTGTTCTCGGACATGTTGCACTGCTGAATGAGGAGGCCTTCCTACGGACTGACCAAATTATTTGTCTTAATCGCGATGGAAGTAAGGCCGAGGATTACAGCGTCGTAAAATTGATTTACGCACCCCCAACCCCAGTGGTAGTCGATTCATTGACCATTCCGAGGCGGTTCTTCTGTCGCTGTTTATTTTTTATGGTTTGTCTTTGAGTGTGTGTTTCGATTATATTATTTTGTTTTGGATAGCCAGTTGGCCATTTTGAGGTAAGTAACTGTCCTTTTGGCTTTACGCTATTGATGTTTCCATTTGTGTCTAGTTATATCATGTTTGTTTTTCCTTCCCTTTGGTGTCACTGCTGGAAGCTCTGGGTTAATTGTATCGTTTCCAGATCATAGCCTCCACTTCTATTTTTCAAACAATTTTCGATAAAAGAGTTTTAGGTATTATGACGATTATGAGAGAAAATGTTAGGGTTTTTGGTGTGTGTGTGGGGGGTGGGGTAGTTTTACGGCGCTTTCAAAATTATTTCACTCATATCGATTCGATAGTTATTCAGAGGTTGGCGAAAACCGGAGAATCCCGAGAAAAAACACCTAATGATTAAGAGTCAGCGCTCTTACTAACTAGGTCCCGGAGCATCCCCCTCCACCCTCAACAACAATGTTAGAATAATGGTGTCTAAAAATCTGAATAATAAAACCAAATCGCGACGGAAGTTAGGGCGAGGATTGTGGCCACGTAAAATTGATTTAAGCCCCCCCCCCCCACCAAGTGGAATTCGTTTCCGCTGACCGTTCCAAGGCGGTTCTTCTGTCGTGGTTTATTTTTGTTATGGTTTGTCTTTGGGTGTATGTGTCGCCAAGATTATTTTATTTTGGATAGCCTATTAGCCATTTTGTGGGAAACTAATTGTCCTTTTGGCTTTCCGCTGTTGATGTTTCCATTGGGGCCTGTTGTTTCATGTTTATGTTTCTTTCCGTTTGGTGTCGCTGATGGGAGCTGTGGGTTAATTGTATCGATTCCTGACCATTGCCTCCACTTCTATTTTGAAACAATCTACAAACAGAGTGGTATGTCACCAACGGGAAACAATAGCGCTCTTAAACAAACGGCACCATAGATAACACAAGCTTGCGACATAAAGCATTTTTTTTCAAATCTCCAAAACTTTTCTAAAGAAAATCCGTGATATATTCTTATTTATACTGCAAAATTAGGTTGTGGGTTCTCTTTAGTATAGGCGAAATGAATCCGTTCTAACGAACACACATAACGTATGGCTTGGAGCAAAGATATACCCCATAATACCCAGTTTTCCCTATATAAAAATGAGTGTATATAAATTAATCATTGAGTGACAATGGTTGTGAAATCTCATACAACCGTTTGTAACATTTTGTTCAAAAACGAACTTTATCGTGGTTTTTCTGTTTCGTATATAATAATCATTATGCCTGCATGATACATGATGTTTGGCTTTTCAAGTCAAACCTATAAACAACTCATCACGAAAATACGACATAAGTCTGACTCCCTTGAACCCCACTTTTATATAGTAAAACTTGGGTTTACAGGAGCAAACTTTATTGTTTCGTATTTCTGCTCACAAATATAGAGTGTGGGTACTCCATAGAAATGCCTCGACATTTGCATCTGATTTTTTTTTTATTATTTTCAGCGTTAACATTTTCAATGTATTTGTATAGGGGTATTTTCAAAATGTTTAATTTCTGTTGCACCGGTGAAGCTGGAACAATTGACCAAAAACGTATCGAGCTCGGGTTTGACGTCTGTGCTTGATGAGCTGGTGAATATTACCAACACTGACGTTGAGGAAGCTGGCGTGTTGTATGCTGGAGAGCTAGAAAGTATGACAAAGGCATTGGATGTTGTAGCTTCAATAGCAGATAGCGGTCCACCACCTACAGAGGAGCAGTCGCGGGTATATATTCTTCTCATGTTCAATGCGTTTGTAGGTACTTAAATATGTTCTATAAAAGGGTTATCCTTTGGAAGCAAGGAATACACCACAGAAGTGAAAAATATGGAGTGTACATGTTTTCTGGGCCAGACTAGCTAGTTTCGGCCAAATAGCCTCATCAGTGACCCTCAGATATTTTCAAAGTTCCACAATGGAATCAATGATCCCAAAGGACAAGAAAATATAATCTACACTATGATGTAGGGCAGGGAGGCGTTTTACCGCCGCCACGCATTCCCACACACCAGCTGTAGTAAAGTTAAATACGTTCTATAAAAGTGTTATCCTTTGGAAGCAAGGGATACACCACAGATGGGAAAAATATGGAGTGTACATGTTTTCTGGGCCAGACTAGCTAGTTTCGGCCAATTAGGCCTCATCAGTGACCCTCAGATATTTTCAAAATTCCACAATGGAATCAATGATCCCAAAGGACAAGAAAATATAATCTACACTATGATGTAGGGCAGGGAGACGTTTTACCGCCGCCACACATTCCCAAACACCAGCTGTAGTGAAGTTAAATATGTTCTCTAAAAGGGTTATCCTTTGGAAGCAAGGAATACACCACAGAAGTGAAAAATATGGAGTGTACATTTTTTCTGGGCCAGACTAGCTAGTTTAGGCCTCATTAGTGACCCTCAGATATTTTCAAAATTCCACAATGGAATCAATGATCCCAAAGGACAAGAAAATATAGTCTATACTATGATGTCGTCATTTTTGTTCTCGGTTTCCTGTTATAATCCCTGAAATAATTTAAAAAGCATAATGAGTGACGGTTGTGTTACCGTTCTACTTCGAGTTAGGTTTGTGAATCCCTCTCTTTTGTTCTTGTCCTATTCGTTTAGCGGGCATATGCATTTGACAAACGTAAATCAGATAATGCTAAGGACCCCTTTGTCACGTGTTAACTCATTTATTGTTTTGTTTCCAGTCATTTCTAAATACAGTAAGCAACCTTCTGAAAGAGGAGAACAAGGATTCTTGGAAATCGCTATCCGAGGCAAAGGTAACTGCCGTTATATATGCTACATAATTGTAATTCACTTTATTTAACACATGTACTTTGCAAATGTTTGTTATAAAAAGCAAATATCCAAAATACGGCATTTTTTAAGTTCTGTCAGTGGTCAGCGAATAATAAGTAGAATATTCTAACAATTACAAACACGATTTCGCCTAACAATTCCATTCATGTGGTTATGAAAAATAGAAGTGAAGGCAATGAACAGGAATCGAAACAATTAACCAACAGCTCCCATATGTTAAACATTGCACAAAACTGTGTTGGGGGTTGTCACCATCAAGGAAAGTCAAGGAATTTGAAAAATGATCATGGTCAATGAAAAAGTCAGGGAAGTTTGAGAAAAAAAGCTCTTTGAATCTTGTCAGGGATTTTTTTATGATTCTATGACAAACAGCTCTAATAATGTAACACATTAGAAGTGAAGGCAATGATCAGGAATCGATAAATTAACCCACAGCTCCCATCAGAGACATCAAAGGGAAAGAAAGACAAACATGAAATAACCAGACCCTAGTGGAAACATCAATAGCGGAAAGCCAAAAGGACAGTTATTTTCCCACGAAATGGCCAATTGCCTATCCAAATCAAAACAATAAGCGATACTAACACTCAAAGACAAGCCATAACAACAGTAAACCGCGAACAACGCTAAGATTATATTTCATGATCAAAACATTAGCTTGCTATTGAAATGTAATGAATTAGACATTTATCAAATGATAATCATATGATTGCATTTTTGTATCAAAGTTGTAAAATATCCTTTTCCACCACCAGGAGAGTCTAGCGTATGCCGCAATGCGGCCATCAGATGTAGGCATTTTGATCAGTGAAAATGAGAATAAAGTAAGAGAAAAGTTAGTGAAAAGTCAGGTAATTTAGATTTGATCCGATGGTGGCAACCCTGGTGTTAGATATGTTTTTATAGTGACAATTTTCGCAATGTACATATTTGATTAATAATAAAATGTCAATTGCAAATGTGTGTAGCAAACACTTCTGCTACTGGAATGTAGGAACTTGAGTGTTTTGTAGAGTTGGTTTATAAACTAAGAGTAATGTTGTTTAAAGAGTAATTTTCAAGCGCAGTTCAGGAGCATTATTGTCAAGAACATAATGATTGGCTAAAGGATAGATGTTATGGAATAGATAGCCTTCCTTAGTGTCGACCCTTTTGCAATTGACAAGTGCACAGTAATCTACATGGCGGTTGATTAGCCTTCAGAGCGTATGAGGAACCCATCCTAAATTTTTCAGTGGGAACGAGTAAAATGGTTTATGCAATGAGGTTGGATCTCAGTTAACCGGCGGTTTTCTTCTGCTCTATCGCCAGATTGCTTTTGCGTTGTAAAATAGAAGTGACGGCAATGATGCTGACTCGAAACAATTAACCCACAACTCCCAACAGAGACCCCAAAGGGACAGTAACACAGACATGAAATAACTAGACCCTTATGTAAACATCAATAGCAGAAAGCCAAAAGGATAGTTACTTTCCCATAAAAAGGCCAATTGGCTATCCAAAACAAACAAATATAAGCGATACATACACTCAAAGATAAACCATAACTAAATTAAACCGCGGCAGAAGAATGATCAGTGAAAAGAATTTCACTGTGGGGCATAAATCGATTTTACACGGCGCAATCCTCGCCCTTACTTTAGTCACGATGAAGACAAATGATTTGTTCAGTCCGCATGAAGGCCTCTTAACTCATCAGTGCAACATCTTTGAGAACACAAAACTCAAACAACCACAGAGATGAAACAACGGCGTGGATCCACTGAAATGCTGGAGCAAAAGAAAACCAACAGTAAAACTCTAATTGGCAAAACCAGAGACAGAGCATCAGTAAATCCTGAATTATAACGAAACACATCCGTGTGACGTAGTGCATTCTTTCATACACCCAAAACATCTTTTATGCTTATTTATGCTATTTTTACTTATTAATACTCCAAACATAGGCCGTGGGTTCTTGTTAGAAGGCGCTCCAGCAGCCACCAGTAGTTTTTTTCTCCTGCTGATCGTTCCCAGGCGGTCCTTCATGATATCAACACTCTCTCCGTTCAGTGGTTTGAGATGTCTTTTTCAATAATTGTGCCTTTTCAGTGCCATCATCTTTCTTGCGCAAGAAAATTACACTGAACCAATATTAATGTGAGTTTATAGAGCAAATCACAATAACTCTCTGTTTCCGACAGTCCCTACTTGAAGATCGAAGAGAAAGTATTGGTTCATGTACATCCACACATACAAAATAGTGAAGGCAATGATCAGGAATCGATACAATTGACATACAACTCCCATCAAAGACATGTAAACGGAATCACCACCTTGGAATGGTCAACAGAAAGACTATTAGTAGATTCAACGCGTATGTCTACGAACATTCAGCACTCCCCTTAATTTCTGTGCAGATATCTACAAAATAAGAATAACAAAATGATCTGCATGGAAGAATACTACCTCAACAGCCATTTCAGAAATATACAAAGTTAACCAACAGTAAATGAATGCAGTGAATCATGCAACGGAGATGTAGCGCTGATGAGCACTGATGAGTTAGAAAATAGAAGTGAAGGCAATGATCAGGAATCGATACAATTAACCCACTGCTCCCATCAGAGACACCAAGGGAAAGAAACACAAACATGAAACAACTAGACCCTAAAGGAAAAATCACTAGTGGAAAGCCAAAAGGACAATTACTTTCCCACAAAATGGCCAATTGGCTATCCAAATCAAAATAATATAAGCTGGGGAGTGTGTGGGGGGTGGGGGGGGGGTGGGGCGGGGCTTTAATCGATTTTACGTGACCATACTAAGTTGCCATAAAATTCGGGTTGCGATAGACCTGGTTGCAGCAGAGATTAAAGTCCAGCATTGAATTTTAAAGATAAATCGGAATGACGTATATAAAATTTTGAAAAGGATTTGCGTAGTTTATGATACCGATAACCCTGATTTAGAAGTTTAGCAGTTAACAATTTATTATGAGTGTTGAAGTCAGTTACATGACTAGACACTCTGACAATTGAATTGCGAAATATGTACGCCATAGGATGCCGCACGAAGAACATCACCATCCAAGAAAGAGAAATTTACAATCTCTGAAGTTTTGGGGCGTGGGGCGGGAGTAAAATTGACTGAACAAACAATAGGTATTGTCATTATTTAATAAATCGTCCAAATATCTAGAAGTCGATAATTTCAGATTGGTTTTCAACGGAAAGGGACATCATGAAGTCTGTTTCATAACAAAACAAGAACAAATCAGACACAAGAGGTGCGCAATTTGTACCCATCGGAATACCCACAACTTGTTGTTGTTTGTTACTTACTGTGTGTATCACTTGTGTCTTTTAATTTTGGATGGCCATATGGCCATTTTGTGGGAAAGTAACTGTCCATATGGCCTTCCTTTGTTTAGGTTTCCATTATGGTCTGGTCGCTTAATGTTTGTATTTCTTTCCCTTTGGTGTCTTTTATGGATGGAGTAAGTTAATTGTATCAATTCCTGATCTTTGTTTTACTTCTACTTTGTACCAAATCGTATGTAAATGTTATCAAGTAGAAAGTTGAGAGCTTCACACACTTACTGACATGACCATAAAGTATAATTTGTATGCTCTTCAGAAGTGAAAAAAAAACATTTCTTACATTACATGCAAGATAGATGGAGTCTTTCCGATGAAATGTTCATTCAATTAAATCATTAAGTTTTTCTTTTATAAGGTTATGATGAAGTGTAATGTAAAGTGTGGAAGAATCATAAGTAGACAGACTTGAAGCACGAAAACGTCTGGATTTCAATTTATTCAAAACTTCGTTAGAATTTGTTATAGACAAAAACAGATTTCTGCCTGATCTTTCAAAGACTTTGTCGCAATTGCCGAAAGCCTTCATGCGGAGTGTCGGCCCCTGCCAATCGGGGCTTGAAGAAATATATGGTCTGCATGATGCTTCCACGCAGAGCTGAAACTGACCCGCACACGAGCACTGGTAAACCGCTTAAGGTATCTTAGCCTGCCCAAGCGAGCGGTGCGAGTCGGACCGTCCATGCTTATAAACCCTGTTGGTTTCATTGGGCAGGGCTTGATATGTCATTTCATCTCAGTGTCGGGTAATAGGCCCACATAATTGGAAGCAACGTCTCCAAAATGACCTTTACAGTGTTGACGGGGCCGTTAAATAAAAGTGGAGGCAATGATCAGGAATCGATACAATTAACCCACAGCTCCAATCAAAGACACCAAAGAGAAAGAAAAAAAAACATGAAACAACAGACTCCAATGGAAACATCAACAGCGGAAAGCCAAAAGGACAGATACTTTCCCACAAAATGGCCAATAGGCTATCCAAATTAAAATGATAAAAGCGACACAAACACCCAGACAAACCATAACAAAAATACGCTTCAAATCAAAGAAACAAAACCATTCGGAGTGAACCAAATATTTGTCTAAAAACCGACGGAACCAAGGTCCAAGTCGGTTCCTCTGTCGTGGTACATTAATTGTTATAGCTTTTTGACATTCATTATAGCTTATGTATATGCTTTATTTCTGGATCGCCGTTTGGCCATTTTGTCGGAAAGAATCCGTCCTTTCGGCTATTCGCTAGTGATGTTTCCATTAGGGTCTGTTTTCTTCACGTTCGTGTTCCTTTCCTTTTGATGTCTCTGATGGGTAGTATGAGGCACTGGTATCGAGTCTTGATAAGTGCTTTCACTTTTATTTTTATGGGAATGTGGTGTGGCCATAAAATGTTTCCCTGCCCTTTGTCATAGTGTAGTTTACATTTTTGTCGTTTTGAATCATTGATTTTATTGTGATATTTTGGAAATATTTAAGGGTCACTGATGAGGTCTAACTAGCTTGTTTGACCAGACAAAACATATTCTGTCTCTATGGTTGTTTGGTTGTTTGATTTTTGTGTTTTCGGAGATGTTACACTGATGAGTTAAGAGGCCTTCATTCGGACTGAACATATTATTTGTCTAAATCAAGACAGAAGTAAGGGCGAGGACTGAAGCCGCGTTAAATCGATTTTAGCCCTCCCCCCCCCCCCCCCACCCCTCAGTGGAATTCGTTTTACTGACCGTTCCGATGTGTTTTTCTGACGCGGTTTATTTTTGGTATGGTTTGTGTCTTTGAGTGTGTGTATATCTTTTATTTATATACTCTTTTGTTGTTGTTGTTTTTGTTTTTGGATAGGCAATTCGCCATTTTGTGGGAAAGAAACTGTCCTTTTGGCTTTCCGCTATTGATGTTTCCATCAGGCTATAGTTATTTCATGCTTGCGTTTCTTTCCCTTCGGTGTCTCTGGTTGGAGGTGTGAGGTAATTGAATCCATTCCTAATAATTTGCCTTCACTTTTTCACTTTAATTATAAGGGAATGTGATTTGGCCATGTAATGTCTCCCTGCCCTTCATCATAGTGTAGTTTATATTTTTGTCTTTTTTGGATCATTGATTCCATTGTGAAATTTGAAAAATATTTAAGGGTCACTAATGAGGCCTAATGGCCAAAACTAGCTAATCTGACCCAGAAAAAAAAAATCATCTCTGTGGTTTTTTGGTTGTTTGATTTTTGTGTTCTCGGAGATGTTACACTGATGAGATAGGAGGCCTTCATGCGGACTGAACAAATTATTTGTCTAAATCGGGACGGAAGAATGGGCGAGGATCGCGGCCGCGTAAAATCGATTCACCCCCCCCCCCCACCCCCAACACACACAGTGGATTTCGCTTCACTGGCCGTTCCAAGGCGGTTCTGTCGCGACTTGTATTTGTTATGGTTTGTCTTTGAGTGTGTATATCGCTTTCATTTTTATTATTTTGTTGTTTGTTTTGGATAGCCAATTTGTTATTTTGTGGGAAAGAAACTGTCCTTTTGGCTTTCTGCTATCGATGTTTCCATTAGAGTCTAGTTATTTCATGTTTGTGTTTCTTTCCATTTGGTGTCTCTGATGGGAGCTGGGGGTTAATTGTACCGATTCCTGATCATTGCCTTCACTTCTATATTTTATACTCCCGTAGTACTTTATACTTGTTAGTTCTGTGGTTCATTCCTTGCTTCCAAATGGCTAACCCATAAATAAAGTAGAAGTAAAACAAAGATCAGGAATTGATACAATTAACTTACTCCATCCATAAAAGACACCAAAGGGAAAGAAATACAAACATTAAGCGACCAGACCATAATGGAAACCTAAACAAAGGAAGGCCATATGGACAGTTACTTTCCCACAAAATGGCCATATGGCCATCCAAAATTAAAAGACACAAGTGATACACACAGTAAGTAACAAACAACAACATAAATAAATCGCCACAGAAGAGCCTTATTTGAGGACTCACACTTTTTCTGACTTCAGAGCAGAAGGAAATTGCCAGGTTAGATCTTAGAGGACCGAACCCAGAACCGGGGATATCGGGTTCCATCCTATTTAAAATGATTTAGGACGGAATGTTAAGGCCGACACATCGCTGTGCAAAGTTGCCGAACCTAAAACAAATAAGCATGTTATCCAATGGAAAGCGACGTTACTTGATGACGTCGGACTGACACATTTTAGCAGTGGTCTGTTCGTTTACTGTCGTCACGCCATGTTTCGAATTATTTCCCTAGTGATAGTGTGGGGAGGATTTGAGAACTGATTGTATCCGTTTCTGATCGTGTCCCTTTTCAATTTTTTGATAATATATTGCAGAATATACCGTCGTAATACTGACCTTATCAAAATTACATATAAATTAACAGAATTTGGCAGAACGCCGGGCAGAAGAAAATGTATTCGCTTGCCCCCTTATCATTTATTTTACAGGCTGAGAATGGAGCCTCGAAATTATTGCAGTCTATGGACACTTTATCAGGTGCTATGACTAAAGGCTTAGAAGACAAAAATACTTCCAGAGTGACGATCATACAGCCAAACATAGGTATAGCACTTGAGGTTTACAAATCTGGGCTCAGTTATTTAAAGAATCTTAAGTTTTACAAATTCATTGAATAACGCGTACATCAAATGTTTTCAGCAAGTTCAAAGGAAAAGAAACACAAACAAATTACATATTCACCGTAATGAAAACATCACAAAGAAAATAGAAATGGAGGCAATGATCAGGAATCGGTACAATCAACCCACAACTCCCATCAGAGACACCATAGGGAAAGAAACATAAACATGGAAAAACAGACCTAATGGAAACATTATAGCGGAAAGCCAAAAGGATAGTCACTTTTCCACAAAACGGCAAATAGGCTATCCAAAATAAAATAATATAAGCGACACAAACACCCAAACAAAAACAAACCGCCACAGAAGAACCGCCTTGGAACGGTCAGCGGAAACGAATTCTTTTGGGGGCTTAAATCGATTTTACGTGGCCACAAGCCTCGCCCTTACTTCCGTCGCGATTTAGACAAATAATTTGTTCAGTCCGCATGAAGGCCTCCTAACTCATCAGTGCAACATCTCCGTGAAAACAATAATCATGCAACCGAAGAGATGAAACAACGGTCAGGACGCGACAGCAAGAAACCAATGAAATGCTTGAGTGAAAGAAAGCCAACAGTTAGACTCCGATGGGCCCGACCAGAAATGACAGCCGCAATGACAGTAACTTTCGCAATGGCCAAACGTCTATCAAAAAATGAACAGGTTCGAGCGTATTAGCAATTAATACATGCAGAGGCGAACAATAATAAACCACAGCAGAATAACTGCCTTGGAAAGATCAGTAAATTGTTTTTACAGGTGACTTAAATCGATTTTACGCCCTTGGTTCTGTCGTGGTTTAGAAAGATTATAAGAATCTTATATGGGGTTCTGTTGTAGATGAGCGTTTCCAACCCGAGGGATGACCGTGCTGAGCGGAACCGAGGTTACGCCGAGGTTCCGCTCAGCACGGTCATCCCGAGGGTTGGAAACGCCCATCTACAATAGAACCCCATATTGGATTCTTTTTCTTGCACAAGACCTCCGGTTAGTTTTGACAGCTCGCACATGTGAATTGTTTACAAAATAAAAGTAGTGCGGAAGTAGTACCGGCAGTTGAATAGAATTGAAGGGCATAAGTTTAGTTGCCTGGGTTAGACACCAGGGTCAGAACATAAATTTCCATCCCAGGGTAAAATCACGGATTTCCTTGTCTGGTGTGCAAGAAAACTTGTTCCGTGCGCATGATGGATTTCTTACTTATCAGTACAACTTATCTCCGAGAGCATAAAATTAAGTGACAGCAGAGATGGAACAATGATGAGGACTCGACAGCATGAAAAAAAACTGGGATGCTGGATTAAAAATAAAAACAAAAACAGTTGGACTCCGGTTGGCCCGTCTACAGACAGAGCATCAGGTACCAACCGACATTACTTAAAGTGTTGAAGTGTCTGTAGTCTGAAAATTTTCTAGAGAAGGGTTATCCTTTGGATTAAAGGACCACAAGAAAACTGAAGTGTAGAAGATTGTTCTGGGCCCGACCAGCTAGTTTCGGCCAATAATTTCTCATCAGTGACCCTCAAACATTTTCAGAATTACACAATCTATGATCCTAAAAGGCCAGAAAATAAACCACACTGTGATGAAGGACAAGAAGACTTTTTACTCCCGCCACACATTCCCTTAACAACAGCCGTCATAGAGACTGAGGCCCATCGAGCCGGCGTGGAATTAAAAAGGGAATCATAGTTATCAACTTTTAGAGTGGATTATCTTCAATACATACAGTTTGTTGTAAAAAAAATCATGTACCGGATCTTTTTATATCGAAGAATAATTTTACGAAATTGTGCATTGAAATCATTGCCAGCATATATTTTCAGGTTTTATACTACGTCAGCATAAAATTAAGATTCCGATAGGCTTTATTCCAGCAAAAAGTATAATATGTTCTACAAAAGAGAATACGGCACGAAACTGAAAAGTATATAGAGTGTGCATGTTTTCTAAGCCAGACAAGCTCGTTTAGGCCAATTAGGCCTCATCAGTGACCCTCAAATTCCAAGAATGAATTTTAAAACTGAATCAAAATAATGTCTATCTCAAATATACCTCTCTTGAATGATTCTTTTTATCAAGCGGGCCCTTTGCATTTTATCCGTAGAACAAAGGAGACAGTATGTACAGGACAAATATTCTTGCATACCAGACAAGGAAATCCGCGATTTTACGCTGGGATAGAAATTTATGTTCTGACCCTGGTGTTCCGACCCCAAATCGAATATAATCGCTCGTTTGATAAATGCACTGGTTGATTGCGACCGTGTGCGCGCCGTCGTTAAGGTTGACGTCATGCACGATCCGTGACATCAGTTAACATTCCTGCAGTGTCAACACAACATGGCGGACGTTGGTAACCGAAGTGACTGCAGCATTGAAACTCCGCACTAAGAAATGGAAGGTATGCAAGAAAAAGAATCCAATATGGGTGTGAGGGTTGGATAGAAAAATCCGTCTCTTGGGATCACTGTCCGGCATCACTCGGCAAGCCTCGTGATGCCGGACAGTGTCCCTCGGGACGGATTTTTTAATCCACCCCTCACACCCATATAAGATTTTTATATTGTTGTCATGGACGCTTTGATGTTTTGTAAAGTTTCTACACGATATTGCACGTTTGCATACGGGAAATACGAAACGGCGTTTTGCAAGGGAATAAAAGCAACGTCATATGAGTCCCGCCAAGCGAATTTGTGGCTTCGAGCATTCCGCCATGACAAATTTTAACTGCGCTTGCCCAGCCATTCAGAGGGGCCAGGGATATGGCTTTCTGTCTGAAGGTTCCTCTTGATTCACTGCTTGTATGAGCGAGTTACGAAGGTTCTGGCGAGACTGCGCGGATGCGCAGGCTCGCCTGAACCTTCGCTGCTCGCATAGGCGATAAGTACCAAAATCGCTTGACGGGGCCCATATGATAAAATATTTATCCTGGAGTAGAAAATTCCTTACATTGTATTCCTATTTTAGTCTTGGAAGCCAGCAAAGTGCGTGAGAGCCAACAAGAAATTGAATTTCCTTTGCCTTCAGAAACTTCGGGGTCAAAATCGTTTTCGGGCGCGAAGCTTTCTTTACCCATTGGCAACAACACAGGTAAGATGATAAAATCTTACATATTTCTTTTTTATTATTTTTTCATATAAAGATTGACTGTGTATGTTCATTATATTATCGCCTTAGAGACAGTTCTAACGAGAACCAAAAATGTCATGCATTATTGAATTTATTAAGCGAGTTTAGGAAAAGCGATCAAATGCGAGGCTAGACCGAGCATTTTATCCCTTTTCTTCAACGAATATTACTTGCTTTTTTTTTATTTAAATCTAATAGAGGATCTTACATGAGTGTTCATGTATTATTGAATTTATTAAACGAGTTGAGGAAAAAGAGAGGCTTTGCCGAGCATTTTATCCTTTTTCCCCAACGAGTTTAATAAATTTAACAATACATGAGCACGACTGCAAGATTCTGTTTATCATATGACATTTAAAACATTGTATTCGCGACATTTAATAGCAATGTCTATATCCCGCCATTAAGAAACGCGACATCATTAAGAACGTCATGCGTGTAACGTTACGGAGTGTGTTTCTAACTAATAAGCATATTTAATCCACTAGTGGGTTATTGAATTTATTACATGGCGTTATAACACCCTCAAACGCGACGTCTTTTGATAATAGGGTGTACATAACAACTTTATAAAAAAAAACTTGATAATGTGAAGAACATCGTTAAACTGTTTACCTAAAATAAGTTTTAGTCAGTTTAAATGTATGCCCAATAACTGTATAAAACATGCAACGTGGATATGTTTAATAGCGCTTTATCATATGACGTCGCGTCTTAGAGTGTAATAACGCCATGTATTATTTTCGATAATCCACTAGTGGATTAAATATGCAAATTAGCTAGATACGTCCCGTAACGTTACATGTACGACGTCCTTAACGACGTCGCGTTTATTAATGGCGGAATATTGACATTTTTTGTAAAACAATCGTGAATAAAATGCGTTTTAAATGTCATATGATAAATAGAATCTTGCATTCGTGCACATGTATTATTGAATTTATTAAACTCGTTGAGGAAAATCTATTATTCGTTGAGGAAAAGGGATAAAATGCTCGGCAAAGCCTCGCATTTTATCCCTTTTCCTCAACTCGTTTAATAAATTCAATAATACATGAACACTCATGTAAGATCCTGTATAAAACATGCAACGTGGATATGTTTAATAGCGCTTTAATGCAGTGGCAAAAGAACACTGACAAAATAGAAGTGAATGCAATGATCAGGGGTTGATACAATAAACACACAGCGCCCATCAGAGACACCAAAGGAACAGGAACACATGCAACCTTTTAAGCATAAATAAGAAACAAGTGCGGTTGATTACCAGATACAAATCCCGATGATACAGTCAGGATTGATGAGATTATGATTTTATGCCATAATTGGTTGCATTTCCTTGTTGCCTCTTGTATAGCATCATTAACGCGTGAATTAATGACAACCTCGCTGAATTAATATCAAATATAAGAGAATAAATTCCTACTTAAAAAAGTTAAACTGGAGTTTAGAGGGGTATACATTATTTTTCTTGTTTCTGCTAGAAAACATATATTGTGGTTACTCGTTAGAACCGCATTGACGAAGCTGTTCTATCGGGTACCTGCAGTCTATGTTTTGAGCAGATATATGAAAAATATCCAAATTTTTATCTGAAGGTCATGGTTAGCTTTTGTGACCGTGAGATGTCCGGCGTAGTCGTTTGTCATCCGTCGTCCGTGCGTAAAAAATTTTTGTTAGCATTCTAGAGGCCATAGTTTTGGTCCAGTCCTCATCAAACTGGGTCAGAATGATAATCATTACAATATCTCAGTCAGCATTTAATATGGGTCGTGTCGGGCCAAAACGTAGGTCAGTAGGTCAAATCATAGAAAAACCTTGTTAAACCCGTGAACACAAAAGCGTTCAAACTCCTATGAAATAACTTTCAATGAATCTCTTTGCATCAAGTCAGTTTGACAAGCAAATGTCATTCATGAAAGAATTCTGAAACTAGATCAAACAATTGATTGGTCTTACTTTGGAAAACACTTTCTGACTGACATTTGAGGTGTATTTTGATTGGACAGTGCAGGAGTCAACAATGAAATGAACACCACCTTGTGTTTTGAATTTATTTCTGTCTAAAAGTTGACTGATAGGATGTTAGGATTTATTGAATGATATTTCAAGTCAGAATGAAATGAAGCTCATAAAAGTTTGAACGCTTTTGTGTCCACAGGTATAACACTCTAGAGGTCGCTATTTTGTCCAATGATCATCATATTTGCTCAGAATGATTATCTTGACAATATTAAGGTCAGGTTTGAATATGGGTCATGTCGGGTCTAAAAGTATGTCAAATCATAGAAAAACATTGTTAACACTCTAGAGGTCACAGTTTTGGTCCAGTCATCATCAATCTTGCTCTGAATTATCAACTCGACAATATATATGTCATGTTAAAATATGGGTCATGTGGGGTCAAAAAGTATGTCTGTTTTGGTCCAATCATCATCAGACGTGCTCAGAATGATTATCATGACAATATCTAGGTCAAGTTTGAATATATTTGTCATTTAGGGTCAAAAACTAGGTCAGTAGTTCATAGAATAATCGTGCTAACACTTCAGAGGCCGCAATTTTGGTTCAGTCATCATCAAATTTGTCCAAAATGATCATCTTGACAATATCTAGGTCAAGTTTGAATACAGGTCATGTCGTGTTAAAAAGTAGATCAGTATGTCAAATCATAGAAAAACCTTGTTAACACTCCACAAGTTTGGTCCAGTCATCATCAAACTTGCTCCGATTTATCACCTAGACAATATCCTGGTCAGGTGGGGTATTTTATGAATAGGGTGGTACCTTTTTACAAAGGGGTCCACCCCCAACCCCCACCCCCACACACACACACTTGTCACCATGAGTCATTGTAGGTTAGACTAGGTTAGACTAGGTTAGACTGAGCCCGTTCATCTCCGTCTGGTGCATTAGGACCTGATCCTCAGTGTCCACAAGGTGCCAAGATAATAAAATAAAAGTCAGCTCTGCATAGGGATCCAGGATCCACCAACCCCGCCCCTTGTCACCATGATTCATTGTTAGTTACACTGAGTCCGTTCATCTCTGTCTGCTGCACTAGGACCTGACCCTCAATGTCCACAAGGTGCCCAGATAGTGACTAAGACGTCAGTTCTGAAGGGATCCACTAACCCCTCTCGTGTCACCATGAATCATCGTTAGTTAGACTGAGCCTGTTCATCTCCGTCTGGTGCACTAGGACCTGACCCTCAATGTCCACAAGTATGCCAGATAGTGACATACAAGTCCGCTCTGTATTGTCAAAGGGATCAACTAACCACTACCTCCCACTTGTCACTATGAGTCATCGATAGCTAGATTAAGCCTGTTCATCTCCGTCTGGTGCACTAGGACCTGACACTCAATGTTCACAAGGTGTACAAGTCAGCTCTGTATTGTAAAGGGATCCACCAACCCCCACCCAACCCCACTCTGCTCCCCTTCAAAGCGAACCACCAGTTTTGAAGTGTAGCTCCTGATACCATCTCTCTCCCATCCCATCTCCTTCCCCTCCTTTGTCACCACACGCATTATAAGTTAGACTTAGCCGGTTCATCTCTGTCATGTGCACTAGAACCTGACCTGCTATGTCCACAATGTGCCCAGATAGTCACGTACAAGTCAGCTCTTTATTGACAAAGGGAACTTTCGAAAGACTTCTTCCTCTGGCAATTTTCCATTGAACATGATAGCCACTAGAAAAAAAAATACAAAATAGAAGTGGAGGCAATGATCAGGAATCGATACAATTAACCCACAGCTCCCATCAGAGACACCAAAGGGAAAGAAACACAAACATGAAACAACAGACCCTAATGGAAACATCAATAGCGGAAAGCCGAAAGGACAGTTACCATAGTGCAGTTTATATTTTACTTTTGGTCCTTTGAGATCACGTAAATATTCTGAGAAATCAGAATTAAATTATTGGTTTAGACTCATATTCTAGACAGGTTTTTAATTATTTGGACCCCTTTTTGATTTATACCAGTCTTTGAATCGACTGCATATTCGAAATTCGCAAAATTGCAGTACGTTACCTCTGGCTTTCGTTGCCGGATCATTACAGGGTCACTGATGAGGCTTTATTAGCCGAAACTACGTAGTATGGCCCATATTCTTTCTTATGAATGTTTTCATTGCTCTTAAAGGAACTTATTTTAGATTTTTATTTCCCACAAAATGGCCTATAGGATATCCAAAATAAAATAATATAAGCGACACAAACACCCAAAGACAAACCATAAGAAAAAATAAACCGCGACAGAAGAACCGCCTTGGAACGGCCAGCGGAAACGAATTACACTGGGGGTCTTGAATCGATTTTACGTGGCCACAATCCTCGCCCTTACTGCCGTCGCGATAATGGCAAATAATGTGTTCAGTCTTTTAAAATGACTTCAATTCCTTAATAGCTAGATTGATTTTGAAATAATTTCACAAAAATGTTCCTTGGGTCACTGTCAGCGAAAATTGCTCAAACCCTCCACTCCACCTTGTATTGCCTACCGTAAGGATCAAGTAAGCGATCCAGGGCGATTATGACTGTCTTGATTTGGTGGTAAAATTGTCAATTTATTTCAAAAGGCGTGTTTTCGTAATGTGATTAAATGCATTCCACATACGAGGTCTTTTGATATTGAATTCATGAAATTCTACAATGCTCTTCGACTACAATGCATTCTTTTTTTTTGGGATGTCCAAGCAAGTAAAGTTCTATATTACATACCGGTGGGTCAGGCCTCAGATTCTATGGCGATCCCAGCGTAAAGGCTTACTGAGAATTAGACAGAATCTAATTCTATGTAATGTTGGTTGGTGCCTGATGCTCTGTCTATGGCTGGGCCCATCGGAGTCTAACTGTTGGTTTTCTTTTGCTCAAGTATTTCAGCGGTTTCTTGCTGTCGAGTCCTCATCTTTGTTTAATTTCTACATTTGTTTGATTTTTTTTCGTGTGTTCACGGAGATATTGCACTGATGAATTAGGAGGTCTTCTTGCGGACTGAACAAATTTTTGTCTCAATCGCGACGGAAGTAAGGGCGAGGATTGTGGCCACGTAAAATCGATTTAAGCCCCCAGTGGAATTCGTTTCACTGACCGTTCCAAGCCGGTTCTTCTGTCGCGGTTTATTTTGTTATGGTTTGTCTTTGCGTGGTTGTATCGCTTTGGATAACCAATTGGCCATTTTGTCGGACAGTGACCGTCCCTTTGGCTTTCCGTTGTCGGTGTTTCCATTAGGATCTTTTGTTTCATGTTTGTGTTGTTTTCCCTTCGGTGTATCTGATGGGAGCCGTGTGTTAATGGTATCGATTCCTGATCATTGCCTTCGCTTCTGTGTTGGATTATCCTTGTGCTTTTGTCGTCGTTAAGCTGAATGAATCCAAAACGGATTTTCTGCTATTTTGCTAGACAACTTTCAGATATGTTTTTGTCACATTGGGATTTTGAAAAATATGTTTGTTTAGAAAAAGGTTTTGGAGAAACAATTGTTATGTCTATCAGTTGTTTTGGGTTCAGCATTCCTGTTGTCCTCCTGCGCTGGTTCAGCTTACTCTCTTTAATTGGAATGGATACACCTTCTGGGGAGGCAACTCCTGCAACGTATTTTTGTCTCCCATGTCAATAGGGGTCAACGCTAAGGAGCAAATTCTTTTCTTTAAGAGAAGACCCCTTTTTCAGCGGGACAGGGCTTACAGGAAAGCGAACAGGAAGTCCCGAAAGTTGTCTCCCTTTGAAAAATGGCGGAAAAATCTGCCAGGTGATCCCATTCCCCTTAAATTCTCTATTTCAGGTTCGGTTCCTGAGACATACACAGTGGCGCTATATAAAAGCTTGGCTGGCATCCTTCCTGATACAGTTGCTTCGCCGTAAGTGATTTGAGCCTCAGCATACATGGAGGATCTTACACGAGTGGTCATTTCATATGATATTTATGAAACGAGCCTTCGACGAGTTTCATAAATATCATATGGAATGACCACGAGTGTAAGATTCTCTTTATCATATGACTACTTTAAATTGGATTTTATCGCCTTTTAATTCGACAATTTTTCTACGAAAAATGCATTGTTGACATGGCCGTCGTCATTACGTTACTTATTCCCGCCAAAGTGTTATTACACGTGTGGTCATACAATTTTTATTACACGACGTCAACAACTGCTTATCAACGACGTCATATGATAAATTAGGTTAACAAGACAGATTAATGAACACCCGCGTCAACACCAATTTATGTAGAGAACAGTGGGGTATACAAACTACAGGGGTATAATATAACAATCTTACATGGGTGTGAGGGGTGAATTGAAAAATCTGTCCCGCGAGTCAATGTCCGGCATCACAAGGCTTGCCGAGTGATGCCGGACAGTGATCTCGAGGGACGGATTTTTCTGTTCACCCCTCACACCCATATCGGATTCTTTTTCTTGCATACCTTCCATTTCTATTGCGAATTTTTAATGCTGCTGTCACTTCGGTTACCGACATCCGCCATTTCCTGGTGACACAGCAGGAATGTTTAGTGACGTCACGCATGACGACGTCGCGCATGAGGTTGTAATCAACCAGTGCATTTATCAAACACGCGATTATATTCGATTTGGGGTCGTAACACCAGGGTTAGAACATTAATTTCTATCCCATGGTAAAATAACGGATTTCCTTGTCTGGTGTGCAAGAATATAAGAATCTTACATGGGTGTGAGGGGTGAATTGAAAAATCTGTCCCGAGAGTCACTGTCCGGCATCACGAGGCTTACCGAGTGACGCCGTACAGTGATCCCGAGGGACGGATTTTTCTATCCACCCCTTATGCCTATGTAGAATTATTTTTCTTGCAAACGTTACATTTCTAAGCGCTGCAGTCACTTCGGTTGCCGAGGTCCACCATATTTTGATGACACTACAGTGATGTTTAGTGACAACATGTAACGTGCTCTGGCGTCAACCTTTACAGCGGCGCATATTAGGTCGTATTCAACCAGTGCATTTATTAAACACGCAAGAATATTCGATTCTGGGTAAGAGCACCAGGGTTAGAACAGAATTTCTATCCAGAGCTAAAACTATGAATTTCCTTATCTGGTGTGCAAGATTTTATTTTCCTTTATTTTACTCAATAATATATGCCATAGGTACTCGTTAGAACCGCCTAAATATGGTGGTTCTAACGAGCACTCACACTAAGCGTTTGAGGTAAAAATAAGAAACATATCAAAATTTTCATCTGAGAAATGCTAGTTCTAGAGAAATGAAAGGCGTCATTTTGTAACACGGATGTGTTATCGTAATGTGACCAAAGTACAAAAAAGACCTCTGTCACTAGGCAAGACATAGAGCACGCACTGCGTGACGCCAGTCTGACCAGTGTTTTAGCTCGCGTGTACGAAAGTACAGAAGAGCTATAGCAGTAATACCGTCGTCGGCGCCGGCTTCAGCGTCGAAGTATACGTATCCGTGTACATGGACGTCATTCAAAACTAAAGCTTTTGATTAAAGTTTTCTATTGTTCTGTATCTCTAAAACCACTTGATAGAATTAGTTACTTCTTAAACTGATGTTACATATTGGTCACAAGTTTCGCACAGTTCCAGCCCAACTCCCTTCAGTTACCTTAAGGTCAAGGCCACGGAATTTTATGTTGAAGTTTTTGGATAAAGTTTTCAGTTGCTTTATATCTCTAAAACTACTTGATGGATTTAGTTGCTTCTTGGACTGATGTTATATAATGGTCTAAACTTGCACACAGTACCAGTCCCAACCCCTCAGTGACCTTGTGTTCAAGGTCAAGGACTTAGAAATTTTATGTTGAAGTTTTTGGTTAAAGTTTTCTATTGCTCTATATCTATATAACCACTTGATGGATATTTAGTTGCGTCTTGGACTGATGTTACATAGTGGTCTCAAGTTTCACACAGTACCACTCCCACCCCCTCAGTGAAATTTTATGTTGAAGTTTTTGGTTCAAGTTTTCTATTGCTCTATATCTCTAAAAAAATTGATGGATTTAGTTACTTCTTAGACTAATGTTATATATTGGTCTAAACATTCGCACAGTACCCGCCCCACCCCCAGAGTGACCTTGACCTCAAGGTCACGGAAATAGAAAATTTATGTTGACGTTTTTGGTTACATTTTTCTATTGCTCTATATCTCTAAAACCATTTGATGGATTTAGTTACTTCTTCGACTGTTGTTAAACACTGGTCTTAAGTTTCGCACAGTACCAGCCCCAACCCCTCAGAATTACGCCTGGTTGTTTAGTGGAATCCTACAAGAAAGGCTACCCTTTGAAAAATATTTTATCCCCGTGTTCAATAGAGTTCTACTAATAAAGGAAATAATTCGCTGGAAAGAAGCACTTTTTTAGGGGATGAGGGTATTTAAGATTGTCATTGGTGGCGCGTTCGAAAAAGAAATTAAAAAAAAAAACAGAAACTTTACGGAGCCTTTTTTATTTCTATTTTTTGTTTTATGTTTCAGGGAAAACAATGGCAGTAAACAAAATCACAAGCTAAACACGCCTGTTTTGTCTTTGCAAATATTCCCTCATCAGAAAAAGTTGCACAAGCCTCTGGAAATGGTATTCGATCAACAGCAGGTACTGACAATACTCTTTATACCAATATTCGATGTAACGTCAAGATTTTCATAACAATAATTTCAACGGAATGAATTTTATGCTCAATTTGAATTATTCAGAAGATTGTATTTTATACTCTGAGAATAGACTTTGTTGATATGTGTTACAATCACTTTATCGTACTCTTTATTGGGATTCTCAAGAGCGACTATTTTCTTAAAACCGGAAAAAGTTAGGAATCAAATACTGTCAATATAACAAAAGCCCTCTATATATGTTTAGAAAAATAGAAGTGAAAGGGATGATCAGGAATCGATACAAGTAACCCACAGCTCCCAGCAGCGACACCAAAGGGAAAGAAACACAAACATGAAATTATTAGACATAATTGAAGCATCAAAAGTGGTTCTGACGAGTACCCACAATCTATGTTTTTTGAGCAAAAATAAGGCAGATAATGTTGTTACATGTGGGTTTACGGCGTCCCGCAAACCCCCATGCTGACAAGATAACCGAGCGTTATCTCTGACAGATGCACGGGCAGATGTGGGGTAAGGCACAAGAAAGATATCAAATGAATGGCATGAATTATTTACAGTATCTATATACAACAATACTAACACAAAACATCACATTTATTTGCTTCTATAGCACATTCACGACGTCCGCCCTGAAGGCAAAACAATGTTCTGTGCTCAGAACGGGGTGACGTGAATATCTACAGAAGCAAATAACAAAAACAACAATAAAATAAGAAAGATAAACAACACAAAAACGGGTCTGGCCAGATTATAAATTCACTTAAGTGAACCCCCTCTCGCGCACTGCTGTCAACTAGTCTGTCGACCTTGTTGTCGACCACAAGTTGATTTATAATATTTATCGATTGGATACGAACTTGAAGTACCGGTAACTTCTACGTTTAAATCGACTCCAGGTGTTTTTCCACGACCTGTTTTATATGGTTGAATCGACTCTAGGTTGTTTTTCACAACCTGTCTAATATGGTTTCGGCGGTCTGTTATTGGGTCTGTCCGCCCTTGCTGGACACTAAACCGGCAGCGTCGCACCAGTACCTGCTCCTATATGGCAGGGAGCAGCAGGTCACCACACACCGTTGTGACGTTCTATATTCATTCTCCATCCCACCACTATGTTGTGTGCATTTATTCGCACTTGACCTGCTGCTGAATAGTGTTCGCTTTCCAGGGTATTTATACCTATGAACTACCGGAAAATCATGCATACTCGTGTTAGCTCGCTAAAATCGTGGCAAGGTGAAGATACCGTCCACAATCATAGCCAGATAGCAAAAATCGAGTAGATAATGGATTTGCGTTCAAATAGTATTTCCCCTAGGGAAAAAAATGATGAAACGTCCCTACAAATCAATGCTATAACTCTCGTCAAAACGAACACACACAACATTGTGACTGGAATGAAAATTATATATGGCACCATTTGGCGGTTGGCGATTTTTAGGCAAATTTTATAGAAATCAGCCTAAAAAAATCTCCACAAACCACTCATGCATACATCGTATGATATGTGCATGACTTGTACATGGTGCAGCAAATTTTGACTACCGTATTATATCTAAAATATTTTACTCGCACCGCCTTGCCATATACCTTCTAAAATAATTTAGATGTGCATAAGCACCAGAGAGGTTTTCTATTCCAGCTCGTAACAAATGTATACCCCCGTAAACACCAGTTTTCTCTATATAAAGTGGGGTTTAGCGGGGTCTTCGTTTCACGGACTTGTTATCGTCATGCTTATTGTATAAAGCATGAGTAGACCGTATTCAAATCTAGGTGTCGCTGGTGATTTTAATGATTTCAAAAGAGGTTTTCCAATTTATGTTCTGCAAAATATAAAAATGCTTTCCTTTGAAATACAGCAGAATACATTTCTAACGGAATATTGAAACTTGTCTTACGCAGTACTATTATAGCTGCCTAGCAAGGATACGCTATCCTAAGCTGATATTAATAGAAACCATGATCCAAACACGAATTACATTCTATTGAAAATATTTGAGGGTCACTGATGAGGCCTAATTTGCCGAAACTAGCCAGGAAAAATTTGACCCAGGAAAAATGTACACTTCATATTTTCTAGTTCTGTGGTGTATTCCTTGCTTCCAAAGGATAACCCTTTTATAGAACATATTTGTTATTAACTTGAATAACATAACAGCAGTAATATGTACTATGATAGATCTTTAATTTAATTTTATCAAAATAGAAGTGAAGGCAATGAACAGAAACCGACACATTTAACCCACAGCTCCCATCAGAGACACCAAAGGGAAAGAAAGACAAACATGAAACAACAGACCCTAATGGAAACATCAATAGCTTAAAGCCAAAAGGACAGTTACTGTCCCATAAAATGACCAATTGGCTATCCAAAACAAAAAAAGATATAAGCGATACACACATTCAAAGACAAACCACAACAAAAATATACCGCGACAGAAGAACATGAACAGTCAGTGAAAGTATTCCGTTTGTTAATAAATGTAGTAACAATTACTTATATCTAGCAATACACAAGTACTGTTTAAATATCATAGTGTACCTCTGAAATCGAGAAGCTTTTTGACATTCCATAGCAATACTTATGGAGTATAACCATTCAGAAAATTCCAATTTTTTAGTTATACTTACTTTTGAAGTGCTGTTGCTTTGCATTGGACGTTTTCTGGCGTTGCAATCCAAAAATCTGCCAAATGCCAATTTAAAAGATACGGAATAGTAAAAAGTTAACACATAAAGGCAACAACCAGTTTGTCCGTTCATATTTAAAGATCAGCAATGGATGTCAGTTTATTTTATTTTCAGCCGAAAATTCGTTTCAAATGTCATAAATAGAATCTTGCATTCATGCTCACGTATTATTGAATTTATTAAACTCGTTGTAGAAAAGAGATAAATGCTCGGCATAGCCTCGCATTTTATCCCTTTTCCTCATCTCGTTTAATAAATTCAATAATACATGAACACTCATGTAAGATCATCTATGTCACAATTTATTAAAATCGTTGTAGAAAATGGATAAAATGCTCGGCATAGCCTCGCATTTTATCCCTTTCCTCAACTTGTTTAATAAATTCAATAATACATGAACACTCATGTAAGCTCCTCTATATCTTATTTTCAGCCGAATTACCGAGGTGCCATATGCAGTTATTGGAACTTTGAAGTAACGCCGTAAGATAATTGTATTTCTTGTCCGTATAAGCATATACAAATCCTTTTCCACAATTGTCTAACTAGTCAATATTATTATTTATAAGCAATTAATACCGTTGTAAACTAGAGGTAACGGCAATGATCAGGATATGATACAATTATCTCACACCTCCCATTCAATACACCAAAGGGCATCACGAAAACACGCCTTTATAATTTTGACCCCATAACACCCCACTTTTACAAAGAAAAACTGGGGTCAACATGGCTGCACATTACTTTTCCTATTTCTGCTCAACACAAAGATTGTGGGTCATCGTTAGAAACAGGTGGAGGCTGTTTTAACGAGTTCCCACAATCTATGTTTTGAGCAGAAATATGAACAATATCATATTTTTTTATCTAGAAATTTTCTTTTTTTTTGGTCGTAAAAGTTTCAATTTAATTGAATAGGCATGTTTTCGTAATCGAACAAAGCACAAACACAAAGCAAGGATATCGCATTTAAAACATTAAGACTAGAAAGACAGTTTATATCTCATAAAATGGCCAAAAGGCTATCCAAAATAATACTTATTACCAGCACACATTACCGAAAACACAGACAAACAGTTACAATAATAAACCACAACAGAAGAACCCCTTTGAACGGTCAGTGAATATTTTACTGGGGGCTTAAATCGGTTTTGCATCGCCAGATAAGTAATTTTTACATTCCTTGTGAAAGATTCCTTTTCACCACATTCTTTTTACAAAACATTAACAATAATAAACATAATACACCAAAACAGAAGGGCCGCTTTTGAATAGTCAGTAACGGGGGGTTAATTTCTATTGCATCGCCACAACACCGCCCTTAGTTTTGTTGTAGTTTACTCAAGTAACTTATTTAGCCCTTGTGAAAGGTTTCTTTTTTTCACATTTTTACTGGTCTTTATTACATTCTTTGAAATGAAAACCTTTGTAAAGCCATAAAAATGGAATTTTACAGTACTGCTGTATTTCTGTACCGAAACATAGAATGTTGGTACGCGAGAGAACTACCCCATTGAAACAATTCAAATGAGTAGTCAAATATTCCATGACGGGAGGAATAAAAAACAAATATTTTCTCATACACTAGAAGACCAATGGCTCGTGCACCGATGGCTCGTTTACCATGTATGGTTCGAACTCGTTCTCTTCTTCCTAAGAAATTCGTCTCAGAGATTCAAGTAACAAATATTAATGGATAATTTATGGATATATGAGCCGGGGCACACCATTTCCTACAATTTACATGTGCGTCCTGCGAGGGATCAGACCAGCCTGCGCATCCATATAGTCTGACCAGAGACTTCTCCTGCTGCATGAAGGAGCACTGGGCCCTTAGCTATCCTTAGAGCGCACAACGAAAACTCTGATCACACTGCGCGGGTTTCCAGGCTGATCAGAGTCTTCGCTTGGCGTACATGATTTATTGTAGGTTTTGTCTTCATTTATCATGCTAACACACCACCTCCCATATTCTACAGAATATTGTAAAGAAACCGTTAAGCTAGTCCTAGTACAAACACAATAGTGTATACCCGTGTAACACACTTTTCGATGTATTAAATGATTTTTATCATATGACGTCGCTGATAAGCAGTGGATAACGTCGTGCAATAAAAATCGTATGACCACACGGGTGATAACACTATGGTGGGATTAAGTAACATCATGACGACGCCCATGTCAAAAACGCATTTTTTGTGGAAACGTTGTCAAATTTAAAGGCGATGAAATTCAATTAAAAGTGGTCATATGATTAACAGGTCTTACACGAGTGGTCATTTCATATGAAATGTATGAAACGAGCCTTCGGCGAGTTTCATAAATTTCATATGAAATGACCACGAGTGTAAGATTTTGTTTATCATATGACCACTTTGAATTGGATTTTATTGCCTTTAAACTTGACTATTTTTCCACAAAATTACATGGTTGACATGGACGTCGTCATGACGTTACTTAATCCCGCCAAAGTGTTATTACACGTGTGGTCATACGATTTTTATTACACGACGTTATCCACTGCTTATCGACGACGTCATGTGATAAACAGAATCTTACACTCGTGGTCATTTTATATGAAATATACGTTTGAAAAATGAACATAGTGCAAATCCATTACCACTAAAGTAACTTGATCTACCGCACGATGGTACGTCTGATGCCTGATTCAAGGTCTAACGCATCACCCACACGCTACCTGTCTTGTGTAATACTTCGATCTGAAATTATCGTCTTTGTTTGTTTGTTTGATTTGAGGTTAAACGTCCCCGTCAACACTGTAAAGGTAATTTTGGAGACGTTGCTTCCAATTTTGTGGGACTTTTACCCGACATTGAGATGAAATGACATCTCAAGCCCTATCGCCCAATGACACCAATAGGGTTTATTAGCATGGACGGTCCGCCTCGTACCGCGGTTCCTGCACAGGCTTAGATCCTCTAAGCGGTTTACCAGTACTAGTGTGCGGGCCAGATTCAGCTCTGCGTGGAAGCATCATGCAGCCTATATATTTCTTCAAGCCCCTATGGGCGGGGGCTTGAAATTATCGTCTTGAAGTGTTATAACAAGGCAGCTCAGATTACTACATTGGTAATATGTTTACATAGTAACAATGAGTATTTATCATATGACGTCGCGTCTGAGAATATAATAACGCCATGTATTGAATTCGGTAATCCACTAGTGAATTAAATATGCAAATAAGTTAGATACATACCGTAACGTAAGAGGTACGACGTCTTTAGCAACGCCGCGATTACTTATGGCGGAATATTAACATTTTTGTTGAAAAATCGTGAATAATGGCGGAATGTTGACATCCTTGTTGAAAATCGTGAATAAATGCGTTTTAAGGTCATATGATGAATAGAATCTTGCATTCATGTCAATGTATTGTATAACTTATTAAACTCTTTGAGGAAAAGGGGTTAAATGCTCGGCGAATTTGAAGGCAAAAAAGAACTGTTATGGTGATAGGGGCAGAAGGACATTTTCTGCTGAGAACCAGTTGCTCAGAGGGCACTTAATATTAAATGATCACCAGGCGAAACTTAACAAGGATTTGTCAAGTTTATGTGAGGTGTGTAACATGAAAGAATATGTAGATCATTACTTGTTCTACTATCAGATATTTACTACAGAAATGGCTATTTTAGAGCATACAGTCGAAGGGATTCTGAGTAGGGAAGATATGGGAGTAATTACATTAACTTGAAAGTGTTAACATGTATGGTGAAAGACATATTAAGTAAACAAGGACAGAAGGAGATTATGACTGCACTGATGGAGTTCATCAGTAGCACAAAAAGATTTTGATTTGTGACATGTTTACACATGCGTTTAGTACCATGTGTAACACACAAGATGTTTATTAAAGCACCTAGTGGTTATAAGCAGCGATATAATGCTTTATAGACAAACAACAACACTGGCAACATTGTATCCCTTTTCCTCAACTCGTTTGATAAATTCAATAATACATACCCACTCGTGTATGATCCTGTATGTTTCATGCTGGTATATTATCTTTTATCATATGACGTCGGATCTGATAATGTAATAACGCCGTCTAATAAATTTGATAATACATTAGTGGATTAAATATGTAAATTAGTTAGACACGCTCTGTAACGTTATATGTACGACGTCGTCAGCGACGTCGCGTTTACTAATTGCGGATAATGACATTTTTGTGCAACATTAGTGAATTAAATGCGTTTAAAATGTCATATGATAAATAGAATCTTGCATTCATGTTCATGTATTTTGTTAAATTTATTAAACGAGATGAGGAAGGGGATAAAATGCGAGGCTTCGCCTAGCATTTTATCCCTTTTACACAACTCGTTTAATAAAGTCAATAATACATGAACACTCGTGTAAGAGCCTGTATTCATCATGCTGGTATATTCTTGTACACCAGACAAGAAACTCCGTGGTTTTACCCTGGGATAGAAATTTATGTTCTGACCGTGATGATACGACCCAAAATTTAATATAATCGCGTGTTTAATAAATGCACTGGTTGAAAACGACATCGTATGCGTCGTCGTTAAGGTTGACGTCACAGCACGTTACGTGAGGTCACTAAACATCCCTGTAGTGTCATCACAATATAGAGGACGTCGGTTACTGAAGTGACTGCAACATTAAAAATCCGCGCTAAGAAGTGGAAGGTATACAAGAAAAAGAATCCTATATAGGTGTTAGGGGTGGACAGAAAAATCCGTCCCTTGGGATCACTGTCCGGCATCACTGGGCAAGCCTCGTGATGCCGGACCGTGACCCTTGGGACGGATTTATCTATCCACCTCTCACACCCATATAAGATTCTTATATTTTCCCAAATCAATACAAACGCCATCTTACAGAAACAGATGGGAATCAGACGGATGTCGAGTTAAAAGTTCAGACGGAAAGTCTATTGTTTGTGAATGCGAACATCTGACGAACTTTGCTGTTCTTATGAGCCCATGGCAAAAGGTAAGGCCTCGTAAGCATGAAATCAGTAGTTAATTTTTTTCAAGGGGAATCAATTAACCTTCAGAGGACCCACCTTTCTAAATCGCTTTGCTACTATTTAGATAGGGATAATAGAACTTCGATGATCCAAACATTGATATTTCGTTTACCATGACAGAGACAAACCCGTTCTTAAGGGGAATGGGAATACCTTCAAGGGAGGCAACTCCTGCAAACATTTTTTTGTCTCCCAAGTCAATAGGGGTCAACTCTTAAAGAAAAAAATTTTCTCCTGAGGAGCAAATTCTTTCCTTTAAGAGTAAACCCTTTTTCAGCGGGACATGGCTTACAGAAAAGGGCTCTGGAAGTTCCAAAAGTTGTCCCCCTTTGAAAAATGGCGTAAACTTCTGCCAGGTGTTCCCATTCCCCTTAAGTCCCTTGGGAATCCTTGTACTTACGAAATAGTGAGGGATAACTTAGGATTGTCTTTTTTATCTTGATATTCTATGCAATGTGTACTCATTAGAATAGTCTCGACGAAAGGATTACAATGAGTATACACAATAAACATTGTTATTATAGAACACTGAAATGATGTCCCGGCACTATCTACATTTTTCCTCCTGGCAGTAACCTTCAATTGCCCGAATAATTCTTTGACAAATTTTTAAGGTTCCAAAGGTGTTCGAGCCATTGAAGTTCGACTGTAAAATGAAAACATTTCGTCACTAAATTAGCCGCAAATCCACATAATTCAGCGTATGACTCCATGGCTATGAAAATTAAAAAGAGAAACGATCAGGAACTGATACAATCAGATCCCAAATTCTTCCCATAATATCAATAGGGAAAGAAGTCGAAACACGGAGTGGGTGAGGAGTAAACAGTTTCCTTTATGATGTTTTGTTTGCCAAAAACCAAACAGGATAGAACAACGATTGTCTGGGTTGTAAACATACATATGGAAAGCTTTTATTGCGGCTTCTCCCTCATAAATATTCATTTCGTCATGTGAACAATTGCGGTAAGCCAAAAGGACAGTTACTTTCCCATAAAATGGCCAACTGGCTATGAAGGTTTTTTGTACAAAATTTTGCGGATCAAAAATTTGCCAAGAAAGTGTCAATAAAATTTTCCTATTTTTGATTTTTTTCTACGTTTTTTTAACGTTTCTATCTATGTTTTTTCGATGTTTTTTTTTTTCTATCTTAATTTTCTATGTTGGGTCGCTCCGTCCCCCGCCGCGTCCATCCTACGTCCGGTCCATGCTCAGCCCCTCTATGTCCCGCCATGAACCCCGCACGAATGTACACACATACGCCAGCATTCATGTATGTACATGAGTTTAGCGGCATTACTCGTTTATTGATATTATTTGATTTCATTCGCGGGTGGCACGATATGTTTGAGAGGTTTACTGTATTGTCCTTCCAGCGGCGACAGAACCGGATTATGGCCACGTAAAATCAATTTAAGCCCCCCAGTGGAATTCGTTTCCACTGATCGTTCCAATGCGGATCTTCTTTCGCGGTTTATTTTTGTTATGGTTTGTCTTTGGGTGTTTGTGTCGCTTATATTATTTCATTTTGGATTGCCTATTCGCCATTTTGTGGGGAAGTAACTGTCCTTTTGGCTTCCCGCTATTGATGTTTCCATAAGGGTCTGTTGTTTCGTGTTTGTGTTTCTTTCCCTTTGGTGTCTCTGATGGGAGCTTTGGGTTAATTGCATCGATTCCTGATCATTGCTTCCACTTCTATTTCACCTTAGGAAAGCCAAACTTGTGGCCCAGACATCCATTCGGTTTTCCCACCCCGAGCCGACCTCAACACCGCTTGAATGACAATGTTCTTAATCCTCCCCCTCACCTCTCTTTTTTTCATTTCTTTAATATATTCAAGGCGGGTTTTCTGTCGCGGTAAATTTTTGTTATGGTTTATATCGTTTATATTATTGTTTTGATTTGGATAGCCAATTGGCCATTGTTTGGGAAAGTAACTGTCCTTTTGGCTGTCCGCTATTGATGTTTCCGCTAGGGTTTAGTTATTTCATGTTTGTGTTTCTTTCCCTTTCGTGTCTCTGATTGGAGCTGTTGGTTAATTGTATCGATTCCTGATCATTGCCTTCATTTCTATTTTTCATAGCCGATTTGAGGCTATTCCGACTAACAATTCAAAATAATCCGGCCACCGGAGGCGAGGTGCGTTCTTAGGCAAGAAAGTTATGACAATGCAATGCCCCACTCGACCCAGGTGCAAATGGGTAGCAGTGCTGCAAAAGTCACTGCATCTCTCCCTCTCGCGCGTGCGCGTTTTAACATCCGGACTGAGTGTCCAAGAGGGATTCAATAAGCTTGGAGCTTTCGCCGCAATCGAACTAAAATAAATTAGTACAAACTAAATAACTCGTTCAATAACTAATCATCGACTGGCTGGTAAATGACTATTTACTTAGAAAGAAAAGAAAAAAAGAGAAAAAATCATGAGAACAATTACTTGAAATTAACACAATCTTATACGTAGAAGTGGAAGCAATGATCAGGAATCGATACAATTAACCCACAGCTCCCATCAGAGACACCAAAGGGAAAGAAGCACAAACTTGAAACAACATACCCTAATGGAAACACCAAAAGCGGAAAGCCGAAAGGACAGTTACTTTCCCACAAAAGGCTAATAGGCTAGCCAAAATAAAATAATATAAACCACACAAACACACAAAGACAAACCATTACAAAAAATAAACCGCGATAGAGGAACGGTCAGCGGAAACGAATTCCACCGCGTGTGTGTGTGTGTGTGGGGGGGGGGGGGCTTTAATCGATTTTACGTGGCCACAATCATTGCTCTTACTTCCGACGCGATTTAGACAAATAATTTGTTCAGTCGGCATGAACCTAATCTCATATAGGGAATACTGGGATATGCATTTTTATTTCTACTCAAAGACATATGTTGTGCGTATTTGTTAGAACCGCCTCTAGGTTTGCAGTATAAATAAAAAAAAAAGGATTTTTGTCAGTTAGGGGGACATTTTGGAGATATGAAAAAAAGCATTTTGTCACACGGGTGTGATATCGTAATTGCAGGCGTGAAGTGTTTCGTTTACCGGAAAGCAAACAGGAAAATACAAAGTATTTTAACAAATGGTGGAAAGCTCTCATTGTGGTTTCTACCCTCATAAATATGCATATGAAAATGATCAGGGACAAATTGACATCTTGAGCTCTGGTAAGAATTCCCTAAGGACTCAATTTCTAGTTCGAATTAGCCTTGGTAAACGAGTCATTCATTTTCTAGGTTTGAAGTTTCAATGTACTTTATTTCAAGTTATAGTTCGAACAAATTGACATAAGACTGGTGAACTCTATTACAGTAATTTCACACCCGACTGAATGCATGTCGTTTTCTTCGCCGTCACCCAAAGATAGCGATATTGTTATTCAATATATAGAGATCGGTAAATGGGTTGCGATTCACAAGATGCCGAAAATTCACGAAAAGTTTACGACGTCCGACGTATTAGGCGATAACATTGACTAATTTATTCCTTGCATAAAGGTCAGTCTCATGTCAAATTGTTCGAACTATACTCCTTAATGATCCCACATACGATTATATATTTAGTTATCGGAAATACTACCTTGGGACTGAAGAAAGAATTTGAAACAGCCATGGTGTGTGAGCCATTTCTGTTCGACACATAGGAATTTCACTGTAATAATCTTTTTATTTCAGCCCTCTGCTGACGAGACAGCTATTGAAGTTATTTCAATCGTTGGATGTAGCATCTCAATTATCTGCCTTATTGCAACAGCTGTCCTTCACATTCTGCTCTGGAGGTAAATTCATCCACAACACAACCTTTGTGGGAAAGTAACTGCCATTTTGGGTTTCCACTATTGATGTTTCCATTAGTGTCCAGTGATTCCATGTTTGTGTTTCTTTCCTTTTAGTGCCTCTGATGGGAGCTGTGGGTTAATTGCATTGATTCCTAACCAATGCCTTCAATTCTATTTTGCCCTTGACCTACTGAATAATTTAATTTAGCCGTATCCATTTCTGTTATTGATATAATGTATTGTTTCTATTCATTAGCTGCATAAAACCCTGTTGAGATCCTGATCTGAGGACTTTGAAACCATCTTATCTGTGTCTACACTGTTTCCAAGGGTAATGGTTGTCGTTTTCTGCAGAACAAGTCATTGTTATAACACAAGCATTAGTATAAATGCATACTCGCTCCTGTATGTATATATTCCTTATTTTTGTCAAACATAGATCATGAATGCTCGTAAGAACTCCCCAAATCTATGTTTTTAAGCAAGCATAAGAAATAATGTATACCCATGTAAACCCTACTTTTCTGCATATTAACTGGGGGTCTATGGGGTGTTTATTGCACGATCATGTTAACCTGGTGTAGAGCTTGTAATTACCTTATTTAAAACTTGAGTGATTCGTTTTAAAATTATGCATGATTGCAATATTGTACATGCGTTTTATGTTGTAAGAAAATAATCAAACGTCCATCTGTCCATCTCCAGCGAAATCAGAGAAATCCAAATAAAGGGATAACGTACAAAGTCAGATGGAGGACGGATTCTTTTTTTTTCAGTACACACTACATACATTTTATAGTAAGAATAAAAGAAGTAAAGGCAATGATCAGGAATCGATACAATTCACCCACAGCTCCCACCAGAGACACCAAAGGGGAAGAAACACAAACATGAAATAACTAGACCCTAATGGAAACACCAATAACGGAAAGCCGAAAGAACAGTCACTTTCCCACAAAATGGCCAATTGGCTATTCAAAACAAAAAAGTATAAGCGAAACACACACTCAAAGACAAACCATAAAAAATAAACCCCGACAGAAGAACCGCATTGGAACGGTCAATAAAACTAATTCTTATGGGGGTGGGGGTGGCTTAAACCGATCTTGCGTGGCCGCGTATCCTCGCCCTTACTTCCGACGCGATTTAAAAATATTTTGTTCAGTCCGCATGAAAATTAGAAGGAAGCGAAGGCAACGATCTGGACCCCCTTGAATAAAAATCAAAAATGAGTTCCTTTAAGAGCAATAAAAACATTCATAAGAAAGAAGATGGGTCATACTACGTAGTAGAACCCTACTTTTATATATTAAAACAGAAGTGGAGGCATTGATCAGGAATCGATACAACTAACCCACACCTCCCACCAGAGACACCAAAGGGAAAGAAACACGCATCCAAAGACAAACCATAATAAAAATAAACGGCGACAGAAGAACCGCCTTGGAGCTTTATGTTTTTCCTGAATTGTCCAAGTATATTAATATATGTATTTGTAGATACGATTAAACCCAAAGGCTCGAGCTACCCCTGTCTCGAATAAATATTCTTGCACGTCAGATACGGAAATCCATGGTTTTAGACTCGGATTTAAATTTTGTTCTTACCCGGATGTTCCTACCCAGAAAAATTACATAAGTAAAATGCGCGAAAATAAAATGTTAAATGAAGGAAACTGAAAATTTTCGGTGTTGGCGTGCAAGAAAAAGATTCTTATATGGGGTTCTGTCGTAGATGGGCATTTTCAAACCTCGGAATGACCGTGCTGAGCCTCGGCTCCGCACAGCAAGGTCAGCCCTCAGTGTGGACACGCCTATCTACAACATAACCCCATATCAGATTCTTATATTCATAGCCAAAAAGGTGACGAGCCACTGAATTTGGACTGTTTAAAAGCTGTTTTTATTTATTTTGGTTTTACGACCCTTATTTCACTCATATCGAGCCGATCGTTAATCAGAGGTTGGCGATAACCGAAGTACCCGAAGAAAAAAAATCACCTCACCTGTCGCTGCAGAACTTGGCGTCCCACGTGTATCCCGAACCTGACTCGAACCACAGCGGTGAGAGACCTAATGATTAAGAGTCATCGCTCTTATCCACTGCGCCAAGGAGGCCTACTGAATAAAAGGTGTCTTTTACTGAAAGTGATATTGACCAGAAACAACAGAAGTAAAACTTCCATAACTCAAACGCGGATTGATCAGTTAACAAGGCTAATTCGATCCTGATGTCCATAAAGAATTCTTCGTATAGCTCCAGATATCCATATTTTAAGATAAATTACAGAGATTTTCTCAATTTATCGTGAAAAGGTATATTCTTGGTACTCATCTAATCGCGTCACAGTGGCGTTTCTAAAGAGATAGCACAACATTTCTTCCTTTTACAGGAGATCGCAAATACAACTTTAAGTCTCCCTATGATGCTTCTTGGCCTTGCGCTATGCTAACCCCTCAGTTGTTCAAAGTACCCTCAAACAAAATTTCCCAAAGGTGTTCGAGCCATTGAAGTTTGCCAGGAATATGACAAAAACAATTAGTAGTGAAATTCCGCTATTAAGACCACATAAAATTAAGACTAGTTCTGCTTTACAAAGTTGATTTAGTAGATTGCAGTTATTTACTCTTTGGGTTTTCTGCATACTGTGTGCTCTGGTCAGAGACCACCCTTGAGACTGCTCAAAAGTGGTCTTTAAGACCCACTTTTAAACAGTCCCAAAGGTGGTCTTAATATAGGAATATTATTGTACTTTGTATGCGTAACTGAATCATGTTGTATTGGATTTACATCTGGAATGAACATGTTTTTTAGTGACATTAACAACAAATCACTCTTTACAGGAACTTAAAGAACGATAGAGCAATAATATTGATTAATATCTGTGTGGCTTTGACAGTAACCTATATTATATTCTTGGCTGGAATCAACCAAACAGCAAACAAGGTATGTTGATATGGATATATGATGATATGATATGTTGTCCGAGTGTCCGTCTGTAACATTTTTCTTGCACACCAGATAAGGAAATCCATAGTTTTAGCTTAGGATAGAAATTCTGTTCTTACCCTGTTGTTCTTACCCAAAATCAAATATTCTTGCGTGTTTGATAAATCACTGGTTGTATACGATCTGAAATGTGCCGTCGTTAAGCTTGACGTCATAGCACGTTACATGATGTCACTACGGGTAACAATTTATGTAAGGTCATCACAAAATGCCGGACGTAGGTAACTGAAGTGACTGCAGCATTAAACTTCGCGCTAAGAAGGTCTTTTTCTCATCCACCCCTCACACCCATGCATGATTCTTATTTTCTTAGCCGCAGATAATATTGTCAATATATGTCAAACTCGCATGTCCACGCTTTTTGCAAGCGGGGTAAATGGCCTTATTCTGTCGCGGTTAATTTTTGATATGGTTTGTCTTTGAGTTTGTTAATCGCTTATATCTTTTTCATTTCGGTAGCCAATTGGTCATTTTATGGAAAAGTAAGTAACTGTCCTTTTGGCGTTCCGCTATTGATGTTTCCATTAGGGCCTAGTTATTGCATGTTTGTGTTTCTTTCCCTTTGGTATCTCCGATGGGAAAATTCTGAGCATTACCTTCTTTTCTATTTTCTTATACACCATAGCTTTGTTTGTGTTACAGTTGACTTGCTATAACCGAGTGACTTAGTATACCTTTAAGTAAATAAAATTTCCAAAGGAAGGTACACGTGATACCTTCGCCATGCTAATTGTATTAGCGAGTACCACAACACCATCTACAGTTCAAATTCGATCAAGCTTAAACTTAATTTAGAGTCAAGGATATTATGTTGCGCATCGCATATTGTTTCGCATATTGTCCGCCTGATATAATCAGAATTATGTGCTATCATTTTTTTTAAATTTTCGTTTCCGACATAATTCTCCCAAAGTGTTTATGCAATCAAAAAGGAAATGTTGTAAATAGTTACACCATGATGCGAAGCGCTAACGGCCTATCCAACATTAACAGAATTATACCTCTTGGAAATTTTCTGTAGGCAAGGCAGTGATCAGGATTAGATTAATTTTCCACACACCCCCTATTCAAGAATCGGCCCCCGCCAAGGGGGGCTTGAAGAAATATATGGGCTGCATGATGCTTCCACGCAGACCTGAAAGCGACCGCACATGCGTACTGGTAAACCGCTTAGAGGATCTAAGCATGCCCAGGCGAAGCGGTGCGAGTCGGCCCGTCCATGCTTATAAACCCTATTGGTTCAATCGGCGGCAGGGCTAAAGATGTCATTTCATCTCAATATCGGGTAAAAGTCCCACAAAATTGGAATCACACACTAGACAAAACAAAAATATATAAGCAGTGCATACACGAAATGATGAACAAAAACAATAATAAACCACAACAGCAGAACAGTAAAACGTGGGAAAGCTTATATCGGTTTTACGTGGCCATAATCCTCCATAGTTTTCACAAATTATATGTATCTCATCAGTGAAAGTTCTCAGACAACATGAAAATCAAACGAACACTGAGGTGAAATGTGGACTCGATAACATGAAGGAGCAACACAAAAAAAAACAGTTAGAATCCGGTGGACCCGACCAGAGACAGAGCATCAGGCACCAACCGACATTACGAATAATTGTACGAAAGTCAGTGTTGTTTACGAGGACTGTTCAAATATTAATGCAACTAAGCACATAAAAATGATTCCGTGATAGATTTCGATAAAAAAAAATATTTTGTCCCCTCAAAGTATTCCCCTTTAACAGATATACAAACTTTCAGTCTTCTGATCCACTCATTGAATGCATTTTGGTAGTCTTTTCGAGGTATACTATGAAGGCACTTGAATATTGCAGAACCGAGGTGTTTGTGCTGTACCAATTTTCGACCAGAAAGGTATTTTTTAGCCGCGGGAACAAAAAAAAAGTCACAAGGGGCAAGGTCAGGGAAATACGGGGGGTGAGGGAGTTCAACAACCTTTTCCTGCTCCAGATAGTTTTGCACAATGAACGCCTTGTGCGATGACGCATTGTCATGTAGCAATCTGACATTGGCCAAACCAGTTGCGGGTCTTCGTTTTTTGAAATATTTCTTCAATTTTCGAAGAACTTTAATCTTGTAAAACTTCGCATTTACAGATTTGCCTTTAGGCGCATCAGCCTGAATAGCAGGGCCCTGATTTGAAAAGAATATGGCATACATTACCTTCTTGACGCTCATGGTCCGCTTTGCAATGCATGGTCTTTTGCAATACTTTGTTGTCCATATTTTGTTCTGAATCGTTCGTTTTGGCTCAAAAAAGTTAACCCATGTCTCGTCACCTGTGACGACATTAGCGAAAGACCGTGCATTGTAATTAGGAAACTTTTTAAGCAACTTCTTGGCGCACTGAACGCGTGTCTTTTTCTGCTAATCTGTCAACAGATGGGGAATCCATCTAGCACAGATCTTCCTCATTTTCAAATCCCGTTTCAGAATTGTATGGGCTGCCCCTAATGAGATGCCAACCATACTAGCTATTTGCCTTGTAGTGTATCGTGCATCGGTACCAACTATTTCTTTCACTCTAGCAACCATCTTGGCAGATGTTGCTCTTTTCGGCCGACGATCATGTGGTGCATCTTCCGTTGAGCCTAGCCCACAGCTGAATTTCTTACACCAACAAAAACTGTCGGAAAAGACATTTCATTATGCCCATAAACCGAACATATTTCATCAAAAATGTCTTTGCACCGTATACCAAGAATACAACGATTCGTAATATAGGACCGTATTTCAACGGCGTACTCAGACCTTCTTCAAACCATGTTTTGTATTAGTATACAAGAGTAGACAGTGTTTATCGAACGGTATACATGGCTAAAGTATACGGATTTTAACAGGGTTGGTATCAATGTATAGGTAAAATGTTTTTCTACGCTGTGATATTTATTTCCAGATGATTTTCGCATTAGTGCATGAGAAAACATTCTACTTGCATTCATATTTGAACAGTCCTCGTAGTCACGTAACTGCTTTTAACACTCGTAACAATTTGTTAACTTGCAATCTGGGTTATTGGTATCATAAGTTTTAAAGACGTCATTTTAATTTAGTTTCAAAATTTCAATGTTCAGCACGAATCTCTGCAGCCATAAGGCCTATCAGAACCTGAATGGTTTGGTGACTCAGTATACAATTAAGAAAAACATGGCTTTTATTGCAAATTCAAGCTCTTGTACCACCAATGAACTCTCCAAATTATTAACTTCATGTTTTGCTATCATCAAAAAAACATGTGATAAAATATTGCGGCAAAGTCTTCGAAAGATCAGGTAGAAATCTATTTTGGTCTATAAAAATTTCTAATGAGGTTTTAAATAAATTGAAATCCAGGCGTTTTCGTGCTTCAAATAAAAATCAAAAATGAGTTCCTTTAAGAGCAATGAAAACATTCATCAGAAAGAAAATGGGTCATACTACGTAGTTTCGGCTAATAAAGCCTCATCAGTGACCCTGTAATGATCCGGCAAAGAAAGCCAGAGGAAACATACTGTAATTTTGCGAATTTCGAATAGGCAGTCGATTCAAAGACTGATATAAATCAAAATGGGGTCCAAATAATTAAAAGCTTGTCTAGAATATGAGTCTAAACCAATAATTTATTTCTGATTTCTCAGAATATTCACGCTGATCTCAAAGGACCAAAAGTAAAATATAAACTGCACTATGGTTGATGTACGGGGAGACGTTTTACCGCCGCCACACGGCACAACACCAGCTGCAGTGAAGGCAAATAAAAATCAAAAATGAGTTCCTTTAAGAGCAATGAAAACATTCATAAGAAAGAAAATCAGTCTGTCTACTTATGATTTTTCCGTCCTTTACACTACACTTCCTAATAATCTTATAAAAGAAACACTTAATGATTTAATAGAATGGACATTTCATAGGGAAGACTCCCTCTATCTTGCATGTAATGTAAGAAATTCCTTTTTTACTTCTGAAGAGCATAAAAATTATACTTTATGGTCATGTCAGAAAGTGTGTGAAGCTCTCACCTTTCTCTTGACAATATTTACATAAGATTTGGTACTAAGTTATTTAGACAAGTTGTTGGTATCCCGATGGGTACTAATTGCGCACCACTTGTGGCTGATCTGTTTTTGTTTTGTTATGAGAGAGACTTCATGATGTCCCTTTCTGCTGAAAACCAGCCTGAAATCATTGAAGCTTTTAGATCCACTCCTAGATAATTGGATGATTTACTAAATGTTGATAATACCATTATCGATGGTTTGATCAGTCAAATTAACCCCCCAGAACTTCAGTTGAATAAAGCAAATTCTTCTGTTACCGAGACCCCGTTTTTGGATTTACATCTATTTATTGTAGATTGGTATTTTTTCTTGCAATGTTAATGATAAACGCGATGATTTTGATTTGAGATTTTTGCCTTTTTTGGATGGCGTTGTTCCTCGTGCGCCATCCTATGGCGTTTATATTTCGCAATTATTTCAATTTGCTAGAGTGTGTATTCATGTAGCTGACTTGTAATTCTCGTAATAAATTGTTTACGGCTAAATTTCTTAATCAGGGTTATCGGTACCGTAAACTACGCAAAGTCTTTTCAAAATTTTAATTTAATTTTAATCTTAAGCCCAAGACGTCTTTACGTCATCTTAAACTAGGTATTCAAGAATTTTATAAGAAGTTTGTTTTGGCCCCTGCAGACAAGGCCGCTAACAACGTCGTTATTGTGTGACGGCTCCACTATGTTAACACGCTTAAGCAGTAGCTTGGTGGTACTAAGGCCTATGAACGTCAGCCTTTAGCTGAGGAGAGAGCTATAGTAGATAAACATGTTGTCATTCCGCCACCAAGTTTGCTGTGTGTGTTACCGAAGGCCAAGACAAGCTTCCTACGCTATACTGGTTACCAAAACTTCATAAAAGACCTTACAAAGCACGGTTTATTGCAAATTCTAGCTCTTGCACTACCGCTGAACTTTCTAAATTATTAACGTCCTGTCTTACTGCTATTAAAACGCATGTGATTAAATATTGTGATAAAGTCTTTGAAAGATCAGGTAGAAATCTGTTTTGGTCTATAAAAAATTCGAATGAGGTTTTAAATAAATTGAAATCCAGATATTTTCATGCTTCAAGTCTGTCTACTTATGACTTTTCCGTCCTTTACACTAGACTTCCTAATAATCTGATAAAAGAAACACTCTTGCATGTAATGTCAGAAATGCATTTTCACTTCTTAAGAGCATAAGAATTATACACTTTTGTCATGTCAGAAAGTGTGTGATGCCCTCACCTTTCTACTTGACAATTTTTATATTAGATTCGGTACTAAGTTATTTAGACAAATTGTGGGTATTCCTATGGATACGAATTGCGCACCTCTTGTGGCTGATCTGTTCTTGTATTGTTATGAAAGAGACTTCATGTTGTCGCTTTCCATTGATAACCAATCTGAAATTATTGAAGCTTTTAGCTCCACTTCTAGATATTTAGATGATTTATTAAATATTGATAATACCTATTTCGATGGTTTGATCAGTCAAATTTACCCACCAGAACTTCAGTTAAATAAAGCAAATTCTTCTGTTACCGAGGCCCCGGTTTTGGATAAACATCTATCTATTGTAGATGGGTTTGTTTCGTACAAAATTTATGATAAACGCGATGACTTTGATTTTGAGATTGTAAATTTTCCTTTTTGGATGGTGATGTTCCTCGTGGGCCATCCTATTGCGTTTATATTTCGCAATTAATTCGATTTGCTAGAGTGTGTAGTCATGTAACTGACTTCAACAGTCGTAATAAATTATTAACGGCTAAACTCCTTAATCAGGGTTATCGGTACCATAAACTACGCAAAGCCTTTTCAAAATTTTATAGACGCCATTCTGATTTAATTTCAAAATTCAATGTTGGACTTAAATCTCTTCTGCAACAAGGTCTATCGGAACCCGAATTTTATGGTGACTTAGTATATAAATTCAGAAAAATATATAACCGCAATGACTTCAGCACCCAATTTCGTAAAATCATTCTTCGATATAAAAAGATTGGGTACAACATGGATGTTATACGACAGACTGCATGCATGGTAGTTAACCCAATCACGGTTGGCAACTTTGCTTCCCTCTTTAATTGCACACCGGTGGGTCAGGCCTCAGATTCTATGACGGCTCCAACGTAAAGGCTTATTGAGAATTAGAGAGATCTAATTCAAGGTAATGTTGGTTGGTGCCTGATGCTCTGTCTCTGGTCGGGCCCATCGGAGTCTAACTGTTGGTTTTCTTTTGCTCCAGCATTTCAGTGGTTTCTTGCTGTCGAGTCCTCACCGTTGTCTCACCTCTGTGGTTCTTTGAATTTTTGTGTTTACGGAGATGTTGCACTGATGCGTTGGGAGGCCTTCTTGCGGACTGAACAAATTATTTGTCTAAATCGCGACGGAAGTAAGGGCGAGGATTGTGGCCACGTAAAATCGATTTAAGCCCCCCAGTGGTAATCTTTCCACTGACCGTTCCAATGCGGTTCTTCTGTTGCGGTTTATTTATGTTGTTGTTTGTTACTTACTGTATGTATCACTTGTGTCTTTTTATTTTGGATGGCCATATGGCCATTTTGTGGGAAAGTAACTGTCCTTATGGCCTTCCTTTGTTTAGGTTTCCATTATGGTCTGGTCGCTTAATGTTTGTGTTCCTTTCCCTTTGGTGTCTTTGATGGGTGGAGTAAGTTAATTGTATCGATTCCCGATCTTTGTTTTACTTCTACTTTTAAAGACGTCATTCTGATTTAATTTCAAAATTCAGTATTAGACTTAAATCTCTTCTGCAACAAGGTCTATCGGAACCCGAATTTTATGGTGACTTAGTATATAAATTCAGAAAAATATATAACCGCAAAGACTTCAGCACCCAATTTCGTAAAATCATTCTTCGATATAAAAAAGATGGGTACAACATAAATGTTATAGGACAGACTGCATACATGGCAGTTAACCCAATCACGGTTGACAACTTTGCTTCCCTCTTTAATTGCACGCCGGTAGACCAGGCCTCAGATTCTATGACGGTTCCAACGCATAGGCTTATGTTGGTTGGTACCTGGTGCTCTGCCTCTGGTCGGGCCCATCGGAGTCTAGCCATTGGTTTTATTTTGCTCCAGCATTCAGTGGTTTCTTGCTGTCGAGTCCTAACCGTTGTTTCATCTCTGTGGTTGTTTGATGTTTGTGTTCACGGAGATGTTACACTGATGAGTTAGGAGGCCTTCATGCGGACTGACCAAATTATTTGTCTTAATCGCGACGGAAGTAAGGGCGAGGATTGTGGCTACGTAAAATCGATTTAAGCCCCCCCCCCCCACAGTGGAATTCGTTTCCGCTGACCGTTCGAAGGCGGTTCTTCTGTCGCGGTTTATTTATTTTTGTTTTGGTTTGACTTTGGGTGTTTTTGTCGCTTATATTATTTTATTTTGGATAGCCTATTGTCCATTTTGTGGGAAAGTAACTGTCCTTTTGTCTTTCCGCTATTGATGTTTCAACTGCGGTCTGTTGTTTCATCATTTGTGTTTCTTTCCCTTTAGTGTCTCGGATGGGAGCTGTGGGTTAATTGTATCGATTCCTGATCATTGCCTCAACTTCTATTTTTCAATGATTTCAGAACCCGATTTCGTAAAATCGTTCTGCGATATAAAACGATTGGGTACAACAGTAATGTTATACGATAAAATGCATGCATGATAGTCAACCAAATCACGGTTGATAACTTTGCTTCCCTCTTTAATTGCACGCTGGAGTGTCAGGCTCTATGACGGCTCCAGCCTAAAGACTTATTTAAAATTTTTAAGTAATGTTAACTGTTGTCTGCTGATCTGTCCCCGATCAGGCCCACCGTGCAGATCCCAACTGCTGGTTTTCTTTTGCTTAAACACTTTAGTTATTAAATGCTGTCGAGCCCTCATCGTTATTTTAGCTTTTTATTCGATTGAATTTGTATGTTCCCTGAGATGTTGAATTGATGAGTTAGAAAACCTTAAATCCTTCAACTGAACAAATGATGTCTAAACCTCGTCAGAAACAACTGCAAGGATTGTGACCATGTAAACTCGATTTAAGCCCCAATTAAAAAGAAATGCTGACGGTCCAATAAAAATCAAAAGTGAGTTCCTTTAAGAGCAATGAAAACATTCATAAGAAAGATGGGTCATACTACGTAGTTTCGGCTAATAAAGCCTCATCAGTGACCCTGTAATGATCCGGCAAAGAAAGCCAGAGGAAACATACTGCAATTTCGCGAATTTCGAATAGTCAGTCGATTCAGAGACTGATATAAATCAAAATGGGGTTCAAATAGTTAAAAACCTGTCTAGAATATGAGTCTAAACCAATAATTTATTTCTGATTTCTCAGAATATTCACGCTGATCTCAAAGGACCAAAAGTAAAATATAAACTGCACTATGGTTGATGTACGGGGAGACGTTTTACGGCCGCCACACGGCACAACACCAGCTGCAGTGAAGGCAAATAAAAATCAAAAGTGAGTTCCTTTAAGAGCAATGAAAACATTCATAAGAAAGATGGGTCATACTACGTAGTTTCGGCTAATAAAGCCTCATCAGTGACCCAAGGCGGTTCTTCAGTAATTTGGTATAGTTACGCCTTAATTGCAACCACTGGGTCGGTATCTCTGCTGGTGATTGATTCGTTCGTCCCCGAGGATATCATCAGCTCAGTTTCTGTTTCTTAGTGCTGAGGTTGATATTTCGGTGTTGACGTCAGTACTCGGGTACTGATTTAAATAACTATATTATATGTTTAATTTTTGCAGTATAAATTCTATTTTTCTCAAACATAGACTGACTCGTCAGGTGAGACATGTATGTTAGCGGATTTGGTTGCCACTTTTTGTTATATTTAAAATTTTGCAAGTCTCGCTAATTTGGACATCTCCTTCCTGATGCCCGGGACTTCCGTGGAGTGTGTGCCATGTTTACTGATGTTGGCTCGGTGGGGACGCCTATAAGTCCGCGGGTAGGCGCCTCTTGCCTGATGCCTCAAGTTGACCTGTCTCACGAGCTACGTCGGTCGGTGTGTGCTCGGGGGGGGATGTGCTGTGTTTGCCGGGTCTTGTCCATCATCCGTTTCGGTTTCAGAACTTTGGGGTTGAGACACACTGATGAAGATTAAATATCAGAAAGGCCTCTGTGTCACTAAATTTGGTATAGTTACGCCTTAATTGTAGTTTATTAATGCTTATTATAAGTATTGTTATATTTCGTATTTGCACGTATAAATTTGTATTGCTCTTATATACTTTTTTATTTTGGATTACCGTTTCGCCATTTTGCGGGAAAGCGCTTTCTCATGATACTGAAGTTGTGTTATGTTGGTGTTTCTTTCCCTTTAGTGTCTTGTACCGGAGGTGTGATGTGTTGTTTCGATTCCTGGTTATTCCCTTTACTTCTGTTTAATTGTTCAAGCTTATTTATGTGTCTGAAAGCTATCACTTTGGCACGAGTTCATGAAATTCGGTCAACTTATTTTGTGTGTTGTTAATCATATTGGAACCTAGAGTGAAAATTAAAAAGAGAAACGATCAGAAACTGATAGAAGCAGATCCCAAATCCTCATTAAAATATCACTTAGGAAAGACGTCTAATCATGGAGTGACGACAGAAAATAAAACAGACCACTGGGGACTCAGAATATCCAAACTTAACTAAAAAGGAACAACACACATAGTGGGGAAAAATCAGAATCACCAACATGATAAACATTAAACTTGAAGAACAAAAGTATCTAAAAATGATCAACCAAAACGTGGGGACGTTGGTCTAATAGAATTGATTTAAACGTAACTGACCGTCCGAAGGCGGTGTTTCTAAAGTCGTTCAAGGTTTTTTTTCCGACGGGGCTGTTATATGTGCTTATGGTTGTGCCTTATTATTTTTTTTTTTTCATTAATTGTGCCTGTTGCAGCTTATATAGTTATGGTTTGTCTTTGAGTGTGTGTATCGCTTCTCTTTTTGTTTTGAATAGTCAATTGGCTATTTCGTTGGAAAGTAACTGTCTTTTTGGCTTTTCGCTATTGGTGTTTCGTTTCGGGTCTAGTTATTTCATGTTTGTGTTTCTTTCCCTTTGATGTCTCTGATGAGAGCTGTGGATTAATTGTATCAATTCCTGATCATTGCCTTCACGTCCATTTTAACGATTGTGACGACCACGTAAAAGCGATTTGTGCCCCTCCAAAAACACGTTTCACCGAACTTTCCGTGGCGGTGCCCCTGTGGTTGATTATTATTCTCATTGTTTGTGCTTGCATGTGGGTACTGGTAATTACATTTTATTTTGGGTAGCCGTTTGGCCTTGTTTTGGGGAAAGAAAGCGTGCTTTTGGCATTTAATTTATGGCGCCGTTAATTTATGTTTGTTCTTCCTTCCCTTTGATGTTATGTCATTATAATTATTCTTGGTAATTGCTTTCAATTCCATGTAAATTTTGTTGCTCTTTTCACAACAGTACTCTGTTCAATGTGTAACATCGACGCAATGGCTTCTCAAGGATGTATCAGGCAGCATGCTAAACATGGGCAAAACATTGTCTGCCAATACATTGCAATATGAATTGATAATAGTCTAGTTTATATGTTCGTGCCCTTTGGTAACATTGATTTCATTGTGGAATTTTGAAAATATGTCAGGGTCACTGATGAGACCTTATTGGCCGAAACTAGGTAGTATGGTCCAGAAAACATGTACATTTTATATTTTCCAGTTCTGTGGTGCAGTTCTTGCTTCCAAATGATAGCCCTTTTATAGAACAGATCTAAGCAATAAATGTGTAAAATACCTATTGAAAGGAAAGCAAAAATGAAATAACACGATACAATATGGGTTTCTTACACGCCACTGTCAGGAGACGCTGTATAGGCCTGGTAGAGGCCTAAGCAATAATGATACCTTTAATCTTAAATGGCACACATATCAGATCCTAACTAACCTGGAGCCTGTCGCGTGCGTCACAGTTAAGATTGTGCTTTACCTGTGTTAGGATGCATTTTGGAAGCGGTGAAACAATACTTTTGATGAAAAATTGACATGTTGATTTTATATTGTTTTAAAACAGATTGTGGTGCTCGGTTGAACCGCCTCATAGAGGCGATAGAACGAGTACCCACATGTTATGATTTGACTATAAAGAGGAAAATAATACATACTATATAAGGTGGTGGGAAGGTGTTTAGCACACGGAACTCTTACCGTCATGCCAGGATAAAATGTGGTTTCTAACATCGATGTTCTTACAACGGAGATGTTGCACTGATGAGCAAGGAGGCCTTCATCGGGACTGAACAAATTATTTGTCTAAATCGCGACGGAAGTAAGGGCAATGATTGCGGGCACGTAAAATCGATTTAAGCCCCCCAGTGGAATTTGTTTCACTGACCGTTCCAAGACGGTTCTTCTGTCGCGGTTTATTTTTGTTATGGTCTGTCTTTGAGTGTTTGCTTACATTATTTTGTTTTGGCTAGCCAATTGGCCATTTTGTGGGAAAGTAACTGTCCTTTTTGGCGTTCCGCTATTGCTGTTTCCATTAGCGTCTGTTGTTTCATGTTTGTGTTTCTTTCCCTTTGGTGTCTCTGATGGGAGCTGTGGGTTAATTGTACCGATTCCTGATCATTGCCGTCACTTCTAATATCCTAACAGTGTGCATGTACCGCCGTCACTTCTATATTTTATCAGTTACCCCCTATATTAATTACATTGAAACATCTTGACCTGATAAAGATATGCTATTTCAGGACAAGTGAGTTTTATCAGGTCATTTCGGCATTGCATTGCTATGAACTTGACTGCTGGAAAAAATGCAAAAATGTAAGGGTGTACAAGGGGATTAACTGATAAATAGAATACCAGATTCGTGTCATTTGATAGCAAGTGTATGTATCAGGCTCGCCTTCGAGAACGCGAGTAGAATCGCTCGGCAAGACTCGCGATTCTACAAGCGTTCTCGAAGCCTTGCCTGGTAAACTTGATATCAAAAGACACGAACCTGGTATTCTCTATTTCCTAACAGGCTGCATGTACCGCCGTAGCAGCATTGCTTCACTATATTCTGCTGGTTGTGTTCAGTCTAATGTTGTCTGAGGGCATAGAGATTACAATTACTGTAAAGTATGTTTTCCTGACGAAATCAAGGATAAAATGGATGATCCCGCTAGCATGGGGTAAGTCTTTGGATATTATGGTAAATCCAGTTTTATATTTCGAATGATAAGATTTGGTTGTCGTGTGTTAAGCAGCACGTTAACATTTGAATGTCAACTTCATAGCGAGACAAAATAGAGACAGAAGAGACGGTAGAGCAAATAAAGGCTGTTGCATGAGTGTTCATTAATTTTTGACTCTATTAAACGAGTCGAGGAAAAGGGATAAAATGCGAGGCTCGTCGAGCATTTTAAGCCCTTTCCTCAACGAATGCAAGATTCTATTTATCGTATGACATTTGAAACGCATTTTATTAACGATTCTTTTACAACAATGTCAAATAGTAAATGCGACATACATATAATGTTACGGGGCGTATCTAACTACTTTGCATATCCAATCCACTAGTGGATTACTTAATTTATTACATGGCGTCATTGCATTCTCAGCCACGACGTCATATGATAAAGAGCGATATAGTGGAAAATAACAGAACAAGAAAAATGTTGAGAAACAAAAGAAAATACAGAGAAACGACAGGTTAAAAATAGAGGATCATACATGAGTGCTTATGTTTTATTGAATTTATTAAACGAGTTGAGGAAAATGGATAAAATGCGAGGCTTTGCCGAACTATTTATCCCTTTTCCTAAACGAGTTTAATAAATTTAATAATACATGAGCACGAATACAAGATTCTATTTATAATATGACATTTTGAAATGAATTTTATTCACGATTGCTTTACAAAAAACGTGAATATTCCGCCATTAGTAAACGCGCGACGTCGTTAAGGACGTTGTACATGTAACGTTACGGAGCATATCTAACTAATTTGCATATTTAATCTACTAGTGGATTATCGGAAATATTACATGGCGTTATTACACTCTCAGACGCGACATCATATGATAAAGAGTTTAACGGAATAAAGAACACCAAAAGGTGTAGTATTGCAATAGGTAACAGAATGACGTTTTTCCTTGATTATTCAAAGAAACAAATCCGCTGCAATTTGATAATACCATTTATTTCTTGGTGTATATGAATATAATATTCTTGACTATGCCTATTTACCCTACTCATCCTGAGCTAAGCTGTCGTTCGATTGAAATTATTGTTGTAATGAGTTAGGCCTGTTTTTCGAATGTCGGACTAAAGAGGGGTGACTGCAGAAAACAAAGCCCTCTAAGTACAGCAAGTCTTGTGCAGTTTTAAAACAATATTTCTATGATGCATTTTTAAATTTCATTATGAAAACCTGCCTATACAAATACATTGTAAACTTAAGCGCCGAAAAAACTAAAATTTTAAGATGAAAAATTGTGATATGTTTTCTTATTTCCGCTCAAAATATAGATTGTGGGTACTCGTTAGAACCACCTCATCGAGGTGGTTCTAACGTATACCTACAATCTATATTTTAAACAGAAATAAGTAAAATAAGGTTTACCCCTGTGAACCCCAGTTTTACTATATAAACGTGGGGTTCAAGGTGGTCAAAAATCTTATAGGCGTGTTTTCGTGATGTTTAGCTCGCCTAACTGCCCCTGTATTATAATAATAATGGGTTTCAATTTTTACAGGCGTACCTGGTTTAATAGTTGGCATTTCTCTTGGAAGCACACAACTTGAAGGATATGGAACCGAGCACTTGTAAGTAACCCTCACCGTAGTATGTCCGCATACCTAATACACACAATAGCCTTATTAATCCCTTATACGAAGTGACTGAGATTACAAGGGTTTGTTTCAGTTTTCATTTTTTTTTAGGTTTAATATGTTCTATAAAAGGGGTTATCCTTGAATACACCACAGAACTGGAAAATATGGAGTAGTAATGTTTTCTGGGACAGACACGCCAGTTTCGGCCAATTAGGCCTCTTTAGTGACCCTCAAAATCTTTCCAAAATGTTGATCATTACGATTACACTCCTAGGTGCTAAAACGGCGCCTTCAAATCTCTGAAAGTAGTATATTTTCTTATATATATTTCTTATTTTTAGTCCGAAAAAAGATCACCGCCCCTACCCATCATTGCTTGAAGAAATAGATGCGCTGAATGATGCTTTCATGCAGAGCTCAATCCCATCACACACGAGTAGTGGTAAACCGTTTGAGGATCTAAGTGGAAGTAAAACAAAGATCAGGAATCGATACAATTAACTTACTCCACCCATCGAAGACACCAAAGGGAATGAAACACAGACATTAAGCGACCAGACCATAATGGAAACCTAAACAAAGGAAGGCCATAAAGACAGTTACTTTCCCACAAAATGGCCAAATGACGATCCAAAATAAAAAGACACAAGTGATACACACAGTAAGTAACAAACAACAACATAAATAAGTCGCCACAGAAGAGCCGCCTTGGAACAGTCAGTGGAAAGATTTCCACTGGGGGGGGGGGGGGGGCTTAAATCGACTTTACGTGGCCATAATCCTCGCCCTTACTTCTGTCGCGATTTAGACAAATAATTTGTTCAGTCCGCATGAAGGCCTCCTAACTCATCAGTGCAACATCTCCGTGAACACAAATAATCAAAGAACCACAGAGGTGAGACAACGGTGAGGACTCAACAGCAAGAAACCAATGAAATGCTGGAGCAAAAGAAAACCAACAGTTAGACTCCGATGGGCCCGAACAGAGACAGAGCATCAGGCACCAACCAACATTACCTTGAATTAGATCTCTCTCTAACTCTGCTCATCTAAAGCGGTGTGAGTCGGGCCGTCAATCCTTATTAAAATAGAAGTGGAGGCAATGATCATGAATCGATACAATTAACCCACAGCTCCCATCAGAGACACCAAAGGGAAAGAAACACAAACACGAAACAAGAGACCCTAATGGAAACATCAATAGTGGAAAGCCAAACGGCCAGTTACTTTCCAACATAGTGGCCAATAGGCTATCTGAAATAAAATAACGTTAGCGAAACAACACCCAAAGACAAACCACAACAAAAATAAACCGCGACAGAAGAACCGCCTTTGAACGGTCAGCGGAAACGAATTCCATTTTGGGGTTTAATCGATTTTACATGGCCACAATCCTCGCCCTTACTTCCGTCGCCGTTTAGACAATCTGTCACGATTAAGACAAATAATTTGCTCAGTCCGCATGAAGTCCTCCTTACTCATCAGTGAAACATCTCCGTGAACACAAAAAGCAATCAACCACAGAGATGAAACAATGGTGAGGATTCGACAGCAAGAAACCACTGAAATGCTGGACCAAAAGAAAACCAATAGTTAAGACTCCGATGGGCCCGACCTAAATAGAAGTGGAGGCAATGATCAGGAATCGATACAATTAACCCAAAGCTCCCATCAGAGACCCCAAAGGGAAGGAAACACAAACACGAAACAACAGACCACAACGGACACATTTATAGCGGAAAGCCAAAAGGACAATTACTTTCCCACAATAGGCTATCCAAAATAGAATAGTAAAAGCGACACAAACACCCAAAGACAAACCATAACAAAAATAAACCGCGACAGAAGAACCACCCTGTTGGTTTAATTGGGCTTCGCCTTGAGATGTCATTTCATCTCAATGTCGGGTACAAGTTCCACAAAATTGGAATCAACGTCTCCAAAATGACCTATACAGTGTTGACGGGAACGTTACACGTCAAATCAAACAAACAAACAAACCTAAAAACGTTAAAACCGCTTAATGATGTGGATCTAACGAATAATCATAATATAAGTTATTGAAATAGAGCTATCTAGTTTGAATTTTATAGTCAGAAGGATTTTAGGGCTTTGTTTGTTTGTTTGTTTGCTCGTATTTAATTAACACGGCCAAGTCAACACCAGTTAGGTCATTTTTGATTCGGTCAGTTTACCTATCAACACTTTGCCCGGGCAGGCTTATGAATAAATGGTCAACCAGTACAGTGCACATTCTTTCGCCAGAAACAGACAACTGCCCCTTTTAATTCAGCGGAAGGGAGAGAATGACCGTAGAAAAGATTTCATGATCAATCTCCACGAAAGAATGTTGCCGACCCCGACAGGTATCAAACCCACGTCCTCCTGATCACCAGTCAAACGTGCATATGACTGGGCCACCGAGGCCGGCTTTGGGGTTTTTATGTAGACCTTATTATTCGTTTCAGCTGTTGGCTGTCAGTTGAAAATGGAGTCATATGGGCTTTTGTTGGACCAGCAATGCTGATTATTGTGGTGAGTTTCAACTATTCTATATGAACCAAATTTTTTTGTGCAATTAACAACATTTTAATGTCTGGGAATGTGTGGGGGCCGTAAAAATTTCCCTGCCCTAGATAATAGGGTAGTTTATATTTTCTTGTCCTTTGGGATCATTGATTCCATTGTGGAATTTTGAAAATATTTGAGGGTCACTGATGAGGCCTAAGTGGCCGAAATTCGCTAGTCTGGCCCAGAAAACATGCACATTCGTATATTTTTCACTTCTGTAGTGTATTTCCTGCTTCCAAAGGCTAACCCTTTCGTAGAACATGTTTAACCCCAACTGATACACTGCAATTTCGATAACTAGAACGTAGATTACTTTACAATGGCTGATTCGGACTCGTTCTGGAGTTCTTAGAGAATTCTTCTCAAAGCTTTTGGTTTTCATATTATTATATTAACACAATTTATGGTGTTTCTTCAAATTGTATCATGTAAAGATATGCTGCGTTTATCCATTAGAATGAGGCGATTCTAAGGTGTACACAAACGTTTATTTTTCAGAAGATCAAAGTAGAAGTAAAACAAAGATCAGGAATCGATACAATTTACTTACTCCATCCATCAAAGACACCAAAGGGAAAGAAACACAAACATTAAGCGACCAGACCATAATGGAAACCCAAACAAAGGAAGGCCATAAGGACAGTTACTTTCCCACAAAATGGCCAAATGACCATCCAAAATAAAAAGATACAGGCGACACACACACAGCAAGCAACAAACAACAACATAAATAAACCGCCACAGAAGAACCGTTTTGGAACAGTCAATGGAAAGAATTCCACTGGGGGGGCTTAAATCGATTTTACATGGCCATAATCCTCACCCTTACCTCATCAGTGTCACATCTCCGAGAACATACAAATCAAAAAACTACAGAGATGAAACAAGGTTGAGGACTCGACAGCATACAACAACAGAATTGCTGGAGCAAAAGAAAACCAACAGTTTGACTCCGAGGGGCCCGACCAAAGACGGAGCATCAGGCGCCAACCAACATAAAGAATACTAAAATAAAATAAAATTCAATTTATGCTTTTACGCTGGAACCGTCATATAATCTTAAGGCCGACCCACCTGTGTGCAATCAAAGAGGGAAGCAAAGTTGCCAACCGTGATTGGGTTAACCACCATGCATGCAGTCTGTTTATTAACATTTATGTTGTACCAAATCTTTATATATCGACGAACGATTTTACGAAATTGGGTACTAAAGGCAAAGCCATTCCAAAATGCGTCCTGATCTTGTGCTGTGATTAATACCGTGATGGGAGCTATGGGTTAATTGTATCGATTCCTGATCATTGCCTGCACTTCTATTTATTGGGGTATACATTATGTTTTCTTATTTCTGCTCCAAAACAAAGATTCCCCCGCCCATCGGGACTTGAAGACAGAGATTGGCTTCATGGTGCTTCCGCGTAGAGCTGAAATTGACCCGCACACGTGTACTGGTAAACTGCTTGGAGGATCTAAGCTTGCCCAGGCAAAGTGGTGCGAGTCGGACCGTCCATGCTTATAAACCCATTTGTTTTCATTGCAAGGCAGGGCTTGAGAAGTCATTTTATCTCAATGTCGTGTAAAAGTCCCACAAAATTGGAAGCAACGTCTCCAAAATGACCTTTACAGTGTTGACGGGGACGTTAAACCTCAAATCAAACAAAACAAAACCAAGACAAAGATTGTGTCTACCCGTTAGGCAGTTCTAACGAGCACCCAAAACCTATGTTTGCAATATAAATAAACAATTCCATGGGTTTTCATCACATAGAAGCCATTTTTGAGATGTGAAGAAATAAATGCATTATATCGCACAGGTGAGTTATCATAAAGTGGTACAAAATTCATGGTCCCAAAAGTATTCGAGATAATGAAGATTAGCTGCAAAGGGAAAGTTTGACCGGCCCCGATAGCTAAGTTGGTAGAGTGTCCGCTCCGGGGAACGGGAGGTCACAGGTTCGATCCCGGGCCGCGACATACCAAAGTCATTAAAAATGGTTCTAGCTGCTCCTCGCTTGGCACTCAGGTTTACGGGGTAGAGCTAGGACTGGTCGACCCAGTGTCAGGATAATGTGACTGGGTGTGGTATCATGTAATGTGTCTGGGACATGATACTTCAGTGAGGCAGCACTATAAAAGTGAGCATTGAGCTCCCTGTCGCAACCAGACACCGTCGTGATATGACTGAAAAATTGTTGAAAGCGACGGTAAACCCGAATTCACACACACACAAACAAACACACACACACACACACACACACACATACACACACACACACACACACACACACACACACACACACACACATAGGGAAAGTTTGTCTACAGCCATTACGTTAACAAAATAGAAATGAACAGGAATCTATATAATTAACCCACAGCTCCCATTGGGGACACCAAAGGAAAAGAGCCACAAACACTGACAAGTCCGTGAAATAAAAACCCCTCTAAGCCCCACTTTATAAAGAGGAAACTGGGGTTTGACAGGGAATTAAATTATTTGTCTTATTTCTGCAGCAAGACACATGTTGTGGGTGCTCGTTAGAACCGCCCGAATAAGGTATTTCTAACGAGTACCCTCAACCTATGTTTGCGAATCAAAAAGAATATCAGAAATATTCATCAAAAATATCCGTTGTTTTATATTGGAAAATGCACTCTGCCTCAAGGATATGTATCGTAATGTATGTGTTTTTATTTATGTACCTGCATTGATCATATGACGTCGCGTCTGAAAGTGTAATAACGCCATTTATCATATGACGTCGCGTCCGGGCATGTTATAACGCCATGTAATATTTTCGATAATCCACTAGGGAATTAAATATGCAAATTAGCTAGAAACAGCCCGTAACGTTACATGTACGACGTACTTAACGACGTCGCGTTTACTAATGGCAGAATATTGACGTTTTTGTAAACAATCGTGAATAAAATGCTTTTTAAATGTCATATGATAAATAGAATCTTACATTCGTGCTCATGTATTATTGAATTTATTAAACTCGTCGAGGAAACGGACTAAAATTCTCGGCAAAGCCTCGCATTTTATCCCTTTTCCTCAACTTGTTTAATAAAACAATAATATATGAACACTTATGTAAGATCCTTTATATCTGAAACAAAAAAGTTTTTTTTTTCACACTGTAAAATATATGTGAAAACTAACATGACCTTGTTATTTTTACAGTAGCAGCCCGGGTTACTTTTTTGGTTTGTTTGTTTTTGGTTTTTGTCTTTTTTTTTTTTTTTTTTTTTTTTTTTTGGTATGAAATAAAAAGAAAATTTACTTTTTTTTCGATAAATACCAGTATGTCATCGAATGTTTCGAAACAATTTTGAAAACGATAATTTTCTTGATGCGAAGAATGTTACAAACAACTGTACAATTTCAGTACATGGCCAAAGTCACGAGAAAGGTTCGACAAACACCAAAAATGTTATATCTCGTGTATTGAAAACAACAGAATTTGCACACACTTTTGCGATGTACTGTAACTGAACAGCTGCTCGAACTTCGAAAAATGCTTCACGCTCCTGAACATTTGTGTTGTTTTCATCACACTCATGAAATATGTCTAATGATTACACAAAAATATCTTTATTTCAAAGAAAATCGAAAATATATCCGTTTTATATCTCCTGACCTGGCGCTAAAATAAACCTCGGTGGCTCGAACTACCACTATCTCGAACAATAATTCATAGTAAAATAGGTGTTTGACCTGGTACACAAAAATACCTTTATTTCAAAGAAAATCGGACATATATCCCTATATATCCATATATCCCTAGTCTTCTGACTAGGCGCTATAATTAAACCTAGGCGGTCCCCGCCAATCTGGGCTTGCAGATAAAGATGGGCTGCATGATGCTTCCACGCAGAACTGAAACCTACCGCACACGAGTACTAGAGTACTTAAATAGAAGTAGAGACAATGATCATAAATCGATACAATTAACCCACAGCTCCCATCAGAGACACCAAATTGAAAGAAACACAAACATGAAGCAACAGACCCCAACGGAAACACCAACAACGGAAAGCCAAAAGGACAGTTACTTTCCCACAAAATGGCCAAAAGGCTATCCAAAATGAAATAATATAAGCGGCACAAACACCCAAAGACAAACCATTACAAAAATAAACCGCGACAGAAGAACCGCCTTGGAACGGTCAGCGGAAACGAATTCCACTGGGGGCTTAAATTGATTTAACGTGGCCACAATCATCACCCTTACTTCCGTCGTGATTAAGACATTATTTGTTCAATCCGCATGAAGGCCTCCTAACTCATCAGTGCAACATCTCCGTGAACACAAAAAGCCTGCCCACGCAAAGCTGTGGCAGTCGGACCGTCCATGCTTATTAACCCTATTTGTTTCATTGGGCGACAGGGCTTGAGATGTCATTTCATCTCAATGCCAGGTAAAAGTCCCACAAAATTGGAAGTAACGTCTCCAAAATGACCTATATAGTGTTGACGGGTACGTTGAACCTTAAATCAAAGGCTCGACGATCAAGGTTTAATGGTCCCATAGGTAGTCAGGTTTTCTACGTTTCGACCTTATAGGGGACGCTAATGTTAACTATGGTTTATACGAGACATGAGCAGAAATACGTCTACATATAAGTTTTTGTCAGGCTCCGTTTCCACGTAGTCAGAATACAGCAGTAATACCTTTGATGTGCACATTTTACTTTACCCATCACGAAAATACGCCAATATACTTTTCACCCAATTTATCCCTAGTTTTATTTAGTTTTCAGGAGTATACCATTTTCTTTTTATTCCGGCTCAAAACATATTTGTGGGTACTTGTTAGAACCGCCTCGTGGAGGCGGTTCTAACAATTTCCAACAAATATGTTTTCAGCAGAAATATGGAAGCTATCAGTATTTTTATCAGGCAATTTACATTTTTGGTGGTAAAATTTTCAATTTATTTGAAAAGGGGTGTTTTTGTATAATGCAACGGGGAAAACAAAGTACATTCATTCTTAACTCCATAATTGATATTTTTCTCATGAAAATTTGTAAGAGTTTTATTATTTCTGCTCCAAACATAGGATTACGTACTCGTTAAAACCGCCAGAATGAGGCGGTCCTAATGAGTACCAAATACTTACATTTTGAAGCAGAAATAATAAGATTAATATATGCCCCTGTAATCACCAGAACTAAAGTGATTTTACATTGTTCATGTGATGCAGCTTCGACTGGTATCGCCCCAACTTATATGGTAATAATAACTTGTGCATATTTAATACATAATATTTTACAGGTAAATATGGTATTTCTTGTTCTTCTCTTGCGAACTATGCTACATACAAAGGCTTATGCTCAGATGTCAGAACTCGACCGTATCAAGTGAGTAGCTTTATATTTGGTCTGAATTGAACAGATACACAGGAAGAAACTAAATGTAATTTTGATCACAATTGCGTTCATAAGCACGTAAAAAGAACACCCTTGTTAAATAGACTTGACGGCAAGGATCCGGAATAAATACAATTACCTTGGTATCCAAGGCACCCATTTCGAAAAATTTCGATCCCCTCGAACCCTCTTTTATGTAGTAAAACTGAGGTTTACAAGGGTAAAGCTTATTTTTCTCATTTCTGCAGAAATTCGAAAAATATCACAATTTTTATGCCCCCCCCCCGGGAATCTTTGATTCGGGGGGGGGGGGGCACATAGTTTTTGCCCTGTTTGTTTGTTTGTTTGTTTGTTTGTCTGTCCGTCATATAACATTAACCTTGGCCATAACTTCAAAGGTATTTGACCTAGCCTCATGAAACTTCACACTCTTATTTATAATCGCAAGTACTACATTCTGATAAAGGGCCATAACTCTATTGTCATTTTCGACCACATTATCTTCCCTTGATTGATGAAAAAGTAACAAAAACTTTAACCTTGGTCATAACTTCAAAAATATTTGACCTAGAAACTTCACACACTTATTCGTCGTCGCAAGTGCTACATTCGGACAAAGAGCAATAACTCTAATATCATTTTGACCGACTTATCACCCCTTGATTGATGAAACAAGTAACAAAATCTTTAACCTTGGTCGTAACTTCAAAAGTATTTGACCTAGCCTCATGAAACTTCATACACTTATCCATCATAACAAGTGCTACATTGTGACAAAAGGCCATAGCTGTAATGTCAGTTTTGACCGAATAATCTCCCCTTGATTGATGAAAAAAATCACAAAATCTTTAACATTGGTCATAACTTCAGAAGTATTCGGCCTAGCCTTATGATACTTCAGACACTTATTAATCACACGTGCTACATTCTGACCAAGGGCCATAAGCATAGAACCACATTAAGGGGCCTATATTACCCAACAATCTCTTATACTTAAACATTGGCTCCCACGGGGGGCATTGGTCGCTTACAGTGACAGCTCTTGTTCATCTTAAAATTTTCGTTTTCTTGGTGGTAAAGTAAAGTAGAAGTAAAACAAAGATCAGGAATTGATACAATTAACTTACTCCACCCATAAAAGACACCAAAGGGAAAGAAATACAAACATTAAGCGACCAGACCATAATGGAAACCTAAACAAAGGAAGGTCATAAGGACAGTTACTTTCCCACAAAATGGCCATATGGCCATCCAAAACCAAAAGACACAAGTGATACACACAGTAAGTAACAAACAACAACATAAATAAATCGCCACAGAAGAGCCGCCTTGGAACGGTCAGTGGAAGATTTCCACTGGGGGGCTTAAATCGATTTTACGTGGCCACAATCCTCGCCCTTACTTCCGTCGCGATTTAGACAAATAATTTGTTCAGTCCGCATGAAGGCCTCCTAACTCATCAGTGCAACATCTCCGTGAACACAAAAATCAAAGAACCACAGAGGTGAGACAACGGTGAGGACTCGACAGCAAGAAACCACTGAAATGCTGGAGCAAAAGAAAACCAACAGTTAGACTCCGATGAGCCCGACCAGAGACAGAGTATCAGGCACCAACCGACATTATCTCTCTAATTTTCAATAAGCCTTTACGTTGGAGCCGTCATAGAATCTGAGGCCTGACCCACCGGCGTGCAATTAAAGAGGGAAGCAAAGTTGCCAACCGTGATTGGGTTAACGTAAAGTTTACATTGTATTTGTATAGGCGAGTTTTCGCAATGAAAGGGAAAGAAGTACAAACTTAAAACAACAGCACCAAAACAGTACAAGTAGAAAGCCAAAAAGACGATTGCTTTCCAAATCATTACGATAACACACCCGTGCGACATAGTGCATTTTTTCACATCTCCAAAATGGCCATTTTTCTGATGAAAATCTGTGATATTTTTCTTATAAATACTGCAAACATAGGTTGTGGGTGCTCGTTAGAACCGCCTCATTGAGGCGGTTCTAACGAGTACCCACAACCTATGTCTTGGAGCAAAAATAAGAAAAATAATGTATACCCCCTTAAACCCCAGTTTTCTCTATATAAAGTAGGGTATAGGGGGGTCTTCATTTCACGGACTTGTTCACGTGATGTGGCTATCCAAAAATATATTTCCAGGACCTGCATACAAAGGCAAACACTGGCAATAATAAACTACGACAGAAGCACCGCCTTAGAACGGTCAATAAAAATTTTACTTGGGGTTGGGGCTTTAATCGATTTTATGTGGCCACAACCCTCTCCCTTGTATCTGTCGTGGCTTAAACGCGTAATTTGTTGACTGTGTGAAGGTTTTCTAAAATTTCCCATGTAATAATTTATCAGCTTACTCGTAAACATTGTAAATTATATACAGTTATTGTTGTTGTTGTTGTTGTTGTTTAATGTACTTGAAAATATGGATGTCCAATTGGCGTCGTTTTCTAAATTTTTGGACCCACATACTTTTCAATTCAAATATTACGTGTTTATTTACATGTATTTATTTTTGTTTTTTATTGTTTTTTCGTACATGTCAGGCTACTGGGTGTGATTAAATTTGCATTCCAGCAGAAGAATGCTGACGTTTTATATCGAGTAAAACAAGCCGCAAATGTATCTAAGACGGGTGTGAAGGGTGGATGAAAATATATGTTCCCAGTGTCACTGTCCGGCAGCACGAGGCCGGATTGGAATCTCGAGTGACGGACTTTTCAGTGTACCCCTCACATTTGTATTCGAATCGTTTCCTTGCATACATTATCGAGGTTTTATCAGTGGAAATCTTCCACTGACCGTTCCAAGGCGGCTCTTCTGTGGCGATTTATTTATGTTGTTGTTTGTTACTTACTGTGTGTATCACTTGTGTCTTTTAATTTTGGATGGCCATATGGCCATTTTGTGGGAAAGTATCTGTCCTTATGGCCTTCCTTTGTTTAGGTTTCCATTATGGTCTGGTCGCTTAATGTTTGTATTTCTTTCCCTTTGGTGTCTTTTATGGGTGGAGTAAGTTAATTGTATCAATTCCTGATCTTTGTTTTACTTCTACTTTATCATATAACGTCGCGTCTGATAGTGTAATAACGCCATGTAATATTTTCGATAATCCACTAGTGGATTAAATATGCAAACTAGCTAGATATGTCCCATAACGTTACATGTACGACGTACTGAACGACGTCGCGTTTACTAACAGCGGAATATTGAAATTTTTGTAAACAATGTGCATAAAAAAGCGTTTTAAATACCATATGATAAATAGAATCTTGCATTCGTGCTCATGTATCATTGAATTTATTAAACTCGTTGAGGAAAAGAGATACAATGCTCGGCAAAGCCTCGCATTTTATCCTTTTTCCTCAACTCGATTAATAAATTTAATAATACATGAACACACATTTCTTTTCCTCTGTATCGTTTACAGGGGCAGTGTTAGATGTCTGTGTGTGCTTGTGCCTCTGATGGGCTGTACTTGGGTTCTTGGTATACTGTACGTTAATGACAGAACCGCATGGATACAATATATTTTTGCTCTCTGCAACAGCCTTCAGGTGAGTCTTTCATCACGTGAACAGGACCGTGAAATGAACACCCCTCTAAACCCCACTTTATATTGAAAAAAAACTGGGGTTTAAGGGGGTATATATTATTTTCGTTATTTCTGTCCCAAAGCATTTGCTGTTGGTACTCGTTAGAACCGCCTCAATGAGGCGGTTTTAGCGAGCACCCTCAACCTTTGCTTAGAGTAAAATTAAGAAAAATGTCACATTTTTATCATACAAATTTCCATTTTTAAGATAAGAAAAATACACTATGTCTCACGGACCTGTCATCGTAATGGCATGCTGTTTTTTGTTGATAATTTAAGTTGTGCACAAATTTTGTCGTGTTGGTCATTTATCATTCAAAACTCTACTCCAAATGATTTGATTTTGTATGGTTGGTTTGAAATTGAACGGCCAGTCAATAATATGTAGGTCATATCGAGCGTGTCAGCTTATCTGACAGCCTTATACATAAACGGTTGACGAGTTTCTTTCACCAGAAACTGAACTGCCCTTCTGGAATCATCGGAATGGTAAGAATGACTAAATAAAATATTTCACGATCAATCTCCTCAATAAACAATACAATCTTGTAGATGCCAGAAGGTATCGAACCCCGACCTGCTGATCCTCAGTTTCACGTTTATCTGACTGAGATACCGAATAGAAGTGATAGCAATGACCAGGAATCGAAATAATTAATCCACAGCTCCCATCAGAGACACCAAAGGGAAACAAACACAAACTTAAAATAACTAGACTCTAATGGAAACACAAAAAGCGGAAAGCCAAACGGACAGTCACTTTCCCACCAAATGGCCAATTAGCTTTCCATATCAAAAATATAAGCGATGCACACACTCAAAGACAAACCTTAACACAACTAAACCTCGACAGAAGAACGGCCTAAAATCGATTTCACGCGTCCGCAATCCTCGCCCTTACTTCCTCCGCGATTTAGATAAATACTTTTTCAGTCCGCATGAAAGGCTCCTAACTCATCAGTGCAACACCTCCGAGAACACAAAAATCAAACAACCGCAAAGATGAAACAACGGTGAGGACTCGACAGCAAGAAACCACTGAAATGCCGGAGCAAACGAAAACCAATAGTTAGACTCAGATGGGCCTGACCCGATACACCAGTCAAGCGACACAAACTAATAATATACTCAACAAAAGACACAATCAAAGAACACAGCCAAGTTCAGCTACAGACATTAATATTAGGGGATAACTGTATCAAATGTTTGATAGATATTTATAAAAGAATAATAATTAAATAAGGCTAATTGTGATGATTCTGAAGCCCCATTTTTGGGTTTACTTTTGACTGTTCCTAATGGTGTTGTCTCTTCCAAAATTTATGATAAAAAAAAAGATTATTTTAATTTTAGAATTGTAAATTTTCCTTTCTTGGACGGTGACGACCCTAAGGCTATGTATGTCACAGCTTTTTCGTTTTGCTTGAGCTTCGATTCTTGTTGATGACTTTACTTTTAACAGCTACAACAAGGCTATCGGTATCATTAACTACGCAAAACGTTTTTTTAAAATATTACCGTCGACTTTACGACTTAAATTCGATTTAAGCCCCCCCCCCCCTCCCACCCACTGACCATTCCAGGGCGGTTCTTCTGTCGCAGTTCATTTTGTTATGGTTTGCCTTTGGGTGTTTGTGTCGCTTATATTATGTTATTTTGGATAGCCAGTTGACCAGTTTGTGGGAAAGTAACTGTCCTTTTTGCTTTCCGCTGTTAGTGTTTCCATTGGGGTCTGTTGTTTCATGTTTGTGTTTCTTTCCCTTTGGTGTCTCTGATGGGAGCTGTGGGTTATTTGTATCGATTCCTGATCATTGCCTCCACTTCTATTATTTCTAAATATGACATTTCTTTCTAGACACTTCTGCAACAGGGACTATCGGAACCTGAGTTTTATAAATTCAGAATAATACTAGGTAATGATAATTTTTCTGGTCAGTCCAGAAAAATTGTTGCTTAATACAAGAAAAGTGGTTAAAGCATAGATCTTTTTTCCTGGGTTCGACCATCCGTGATCAAACAGGTGGTTTTCCTCTGCTCTGAGATTGGATTGTTGTTGAGTCGTCAACCCTGATTCATGATAATATTAATCTATTCATAACCAGTTTACCATGTATTTTATTATGACTCACTGCTAGAGTTTAAGCCCCCCCCCCCCCCCCCAAGTAGTTTTTTATTTGTTTGTTGGTTTATGTTTCGTCTGTTTTGTGTGAGCCTCCGTGTCACTTTCTATAGGTGACTTGAGATGGCTGCGTTCTTAGATTGACGCCTTTCCTGATTGACCTTTTCTTACTATCATTTGGGGAGGTAAATCGGCGATTTTACGATCAGAAATTTCTTTATGGCGACGAGTCAGTGGAGCCGTAAAACGGAATTTGCGACCGTAAAGCCGAGGATTTTTCGCCCAATATGACAATTTAAATTCAGTTATCCCTTTTTTGAATGCAGTTAGTCACATGTTTTTGTTGCGAAATTTATCTCTGCCCAAAACGCGAAGCGCCATTATCTGCGAAAAGACACATACCAACAAATAATAAGTGGTTTTACAAGATAGCATCGGGTTTCCAACAGTTCAAAACAAAATAATATAAGCGATACACACACTCAAAGACAAGCCATAACAAAAATAAACAACGACAGAAGAACCGCCTTGGAAAGGCCAGTGAAACAAACTCCACTTGGTGGCTTAAATCGATTTAACGTGGCCACATTCCTCGCCCTTACTGTCGTCGCGATTTAGACAAATAATTTTGTTCTGTCCGCGTGAAGGCCACCTAACTCACCAGTGCAACATCTCTGTGAACACAAAAATCAAACAACCACAAGCGGTTCTACTGTCGCGGTTTACGTTTTTGAGTGTGTGTTTCGCTTATATTCTTTTGTTTTGGATAGCCAGTGGGCCATTTTTGTGGGAAAGTAACTGTCCTTTTGACTTTCCGCTATTGGTGTTTCAATTAGAGTCTAGTTAGTTCATGTTGGTGTTTCTCTCCGTTTGGTGTCACTGCTGGGAGTTGTGGGTTAATTGTACCGATTCCTGATAATTGCGTTCCCTTCTATTTTACAAGTGACCTTCAAACTGTGATTCCTTACTCAACAGATCACAGCAAGAGCTGATTTTTTCCTTAATTAATTTTCTGTTTCAGGGCTTCTTCATCTTTCTGTTTCACGGCTGCTTTAATAAACAGGTACGTCCAAACCTCTGATTTAATTTCGTACCGGATATATATTAAAGTACTTGATTATTATCCCGGGGGAAATATAGCGATCAGCCTCGCGTCAGTCCGTCAGTAGACAAAACCTTGTGATGGCCGTAACTTCAATACCTTATGAGATATATTGATGGTACTTTGCACAATTGTCCACAAGTTGGAGAAGGCGTTACACGCACAAAAACCACAACTCTGGGTGTCATGGTATTTGAGTTATCTCCCCTGACAGCATTTCCTTGTGTTCACATTGTGATCGCTGTAACTCCAATATCCTTTGAGATATATTAATGGTACTTGCCACAATTACACATGAGGTTAAGTAGGCTTGTCATGCGCAAGATCCACAACTCTAGGTACCATGGTATTTGAGTTATCTACCCTGACAGCATTTCCTTGTGATCACCTTATGATCGCTTTAACTCCAAGACGCTTTGAGATATTGATGGCTCTTGGTACAATTATACATGAGGTTGAGTAAGCGTGTCATGCGCAAGAACCACAACTCCAGGTGACATTTATAGGTTGTATTTGAGTTATCTACCCTGACTGTTTCCCTTGTGTACACCTTGTGAACACCATAACTCCAATACCCTTTGAGGTATATTGATGATGCTTAGTACAAATATACATGAGGTTGAGTAGGCGTGTTATGCTGAAGAGCCACAACTCTAGGTCCCATGGTAGTTGAGATATCTCCCCTGACTGTATTTCATTATGATCGCCTTCCAATACCCTTTGAAATGTATTGATGATACTTGGTTAAATTATGCATGAGGTTGAGTAGAAATGTCATGCGCAAGAACCACAACTCTAGTTGCCATGGTATTAGGGCTATCTCTGCTGAGAGCATTTCCTTGTGATCGTTGTAACTCCAATACCTTTGAGATATATTGATATTATGTGGTTAAATTACACATGAAGTTGAGTAGGCAAGTCATTTGCAAGAATCACACATAGGTGTGTTACTGTTTTTTTAGTTATCTCCCCTGACATTATTTCTTCTGATCACCGTGTGGTCTCCAATACGCTTGAGATTTATTTATAGTACTGTGCACATTTATACATGAGGTTGAGTAGGCGTGTTATTCGTTAGAACCATGCTATGATATATAAGTTATCTCTCCTGACACAATTCACTGATGATCGCCGAGACTCAAATACCCTTTGAGATATATTGATGATACTTGATACAATTATACATGGCGTTGAGTAGGTGTGCCATGCATAAAATCCCAACCCATAGATGTCATGGTGTTTGAGATATCTCCCCTGACAGTATTTTCTTGTGATCACCTTGTGATCGCAGTAACTCCAGTGCCCTTTGAAATATATTGCTGGTACCTTGCACATTAATACATAAGGCTGAGTAGGTGTGTTACGCGTAAGAAACACAGGGAGAAATAAAAATGAGTTCTCATCAATACAATATCAGGTAATTTAAGTAGCAAAGGGCCAATACAGTAATTGCCTGAGTATGCCTCTGACGTTTGAATGCCTTCAGTATACCAGTATTCTGTACAGAAATCTCCCTTATGTTCAGAAAATTTCCTTAATAGCATTTGGGCATTGAAACCCTAATTAACACATAACTGACAGAATGTCTACTTTGCAGCAATATACTTGAGGATAGCTTGTGTGTTTTTTCTTGTGCACTTTCTGCATTTGTACAAACCTCTGAATGCCATATTAGCTTTTGGTGGGGGGATTTGCCATCTCATCTGATGGAAGGCCATTAAAACATTCATGGCTAATGCCCCACAATCCCACATTCGCATGCCGCATGGACACAGATCAGATAAATAATTTTTTATTAAAATTATTTAAATTCTAGTTCCTGTATTTGCTAGTGGCTGAATAACATACTGACCTTACTGATCTGTTGAAAACTGCATGTAAAGCACCTAACTCAGTAGTCTAAATCAAATTTTGAATAAAGAAATGGTGGTTTTAAACATTTAAAAAAATACTTAAAACTTAAGTTTGAATGTTGTTTTCAATAAAATTACGCTTTTTGTGTCTACTTTCACCCTGCTTAATATATTTTAAATTTCTTTGGAATTGCTCTTATAAATATGGTATTTATAAACCGAGGAAGGTCAAAACAGTCCAATACAGAAACGAATGCGAAGTATGAGTTTCTTTATAGGAGGATTTACCTCCCGAGGTTATAGTGACGCTGTCTAAATGAGAAACAGGATGGGCGTCATTTTGAAGGTGCTTTCTACAGTTCTGAATAAAAAAAAGAAGCAATGTGTATCAGTGATAAAACAACTAAATATGTGAGATTACCTCCCGAGGTTATGGTGACACCCGGCTGAATATAAGGAGTATTTTAAATTTCTTTGTAATTGATCTTTAAATATTGTATTTATTAACCGAGGAAGCTAAAAAGAGAGAAATAGAGAAACGAATGCGAAGCACGAGATTCTTTAAAGAGATTTTTTACCTTGCGAGGTTATAGTGACGCTGACTGAAAGAGAAGCTTGATGTGTGGTACTTTTATACTGCTTTCTATAGTTCTGAATAGAAAATAAAAGAAAAATGTGTTTATCATATGACGTCGCGTCTGAGAGTGTAATAACGCCATGTATTATTTTCGATAATCCACTAGTGGATTAAATATGCAAATTAGCTAGATACGTCCCGTAACGTTACATGTACGGCGTCCTTAACGACGTCGCTTTTACTAACGGCGGAATATTGACATTTTTGTAAACAAACATGAATAAAATCCCTTTTAAGTGTCATATGATAAATAGAATCTAGCATTCGTGCTCATGCGTTATTGAATTTATTATACTCATTGAGGAAAAGGGATAAAATGCTCGGCAAAGCCTCGCATTTTATCCCTTTTCATCAACTCGTTTAATAAATTCAATAATACATGAACACTCATGTAAGATCCTCTATGTTCGGTGACAAAAAATAAACTTTGGGAAAATAGAAAGCAAAACAATCTTCTAATGCAATGGTTATGCCATATTTTGTTTCAACGTTGCACATTACGATAACACAACCGTGCGATATAGTGCAATTTTTACATCTCCAAAATGGCTACTTTTCTGACGAAAATCTGTGATATTTTTCTTATTTATACGGCAAACATAGGTTGTGGATACTCGTTAGAACCGCCTCATTGAGGCGGTTCTAACGAGTACCCACAACCTATGTTTAGGAGCAGAAATAAGAAAAATATTGTTTACCCCCGTAAACCCCAGTTTTCTCTATATAAAGTGGGGTGTAAGGGGGTGTTCATTTCACGGACTTGTTCACGTGATGAACCGACTCAAACCTCACGGTTGATATCTTCTTAAACGCCATTGAGATGACGTCATGCAATTACGTCTACGTGACTGAAACTTTTCCGCGCGCGTTGAAATATAACTATTTCACTGCTAAAGCAGTATCTTGCATCTTGTACAAAAAAGTAGTTCCAACTGAAAAAATAGGCTTTATTTCCCGACTGAGAGTACCCACAAACTTTGTTTTGAGGGAAATAATAAAAATGAAGTATACCCCTGCGAACCCCAATTTTGCTATACAATAGTGGGGTTTAAGGGGCAAAATTACATAGATGTGTTTTTGTGATGGGGAGAATTTTCTTATTGTATCCTGAAATGTAAAGTGTGTATATTCATTAGAATTACCCCATCATAAGACTCGTCTCATCGAGTCGATTCCAATGAATACATAGGCCCCCGCACATCGGATCTTGAAGAAATAGATGGGTTGCATGATGATTCCACGCAGAGCTGAAACCGACCGCACACGAGTACAGGTAAACCGTTTAGAGGACCTAAGCTTGCCCAGGCAAAGCGGTGTGATTCGGACCGCCCATGCTTATAAACCCTATTGGTTTCATTAGGCGACAGGGCTTGAGATGTCATTTCATCTCAATGTCGGGTTAAAGTCCCACAAAATTGTAAGCAACGTCTCCAAAATGACCTATACAGTGTTGACGGGGACGTTAAACCTCAAATCAAACAAACAAACCAATAAATACACACGACAAAATTTTGTTTTAAAAATATATAAACACACCCGTCTCCTGATCTGGCGTTGTTCTTAACCCCCGGTGGCTTGACCTACCCCCTGTCTCGAACCAATTCTTGTGGTCCCAGATGTGTTTGAGCCATTAACGCTCGACCGGAAGTAATTTGATATATACAGACACTGCGTACGCAGTGTCTGTATATATCAAATTACGCGGTGTCTGTATATATCATAATACTTCATATATACAGACACTGCGTAAATTAGGTAAGTAATTTACGCAGTGTCTGTATATATCAAATTACTCAGTGTCTGTATATATCAAATTACGCAGTGTCTGTATATATCAAAGGAAGTATTTTGATATATACCGACACTGCGTAAATTACGTAAGTAATTTACGCAGTGTCTGTATATCTAATTACGCTGTGTCTATATATCAAAGGAAGTATTTTGATATATACAGGCACTGCGTAAATTACGTAAGTAATTTACGCAGTGTCTGTATATATTTGATATATACAGACACTGTGTAATTTACGTAAGTAATTTACGCAGTGTCTGTATATATCAAATTACGCATTGTCTGTATATATCAAAATACTTCACATATGCATAAAACATCTTGTAGACTGGTAGAATTCAGACGTACATCCCTAGATCATGTCATTAGATAAAAATGTTGTTCATATTGTTTACTTTGAAATACACAGACATGTGTGGCGGCCGTCAAATGTCTTCCTGTCCTTCATCATAGTGTAGATTACATTTGCTAGTACTTTAAAATCGTTTTAGTATTTTGAAAATTTAGGGTCATTGATAAGGCCTTATTTGTACAGACAATAGCCGATCTGGCCCCGAAAAAAACATGAACATGGTTTTTAGTTCTCCGGTGCGTTCTTGGCTTCGACAGGATAAATCTTTTAAAAAATATTTTATCAATTTTAACATTCATTTACCCTACAGCTTCGCACGGCAATAATAGGCAGACATAAGAAGTACAAAGACTCTCATTCGCTGTGTAAAGGCTCTCATTCTCTGAGTAAGACTCCAAGTATGAAGCACACTGAAGTTACAGGCGTAATGAATCCTGTTGTAAGTATTATACGCAGCCGGTGCATGACAAAATCTACAAGAAGGCTTAATCGACCAGCAGAGACTCAGATCAGCCTGCGCATTCGCGCAGTCTGATCAGAGTCTTCGCAGTTTGCATGTATCTACTTTAGACTAATCTCTATTCAAAAAGACATAAGTAAAAGGTCTTGTCATAGTGGATGGGTGAGCAGGTTGATTTGAGTCTCTGCTGTTTGCACTGGTCTTGTTGAAGGCTTTGTTATGCGCTGGCTCATTTGCAGTGTCTTATACGTCCGAAATCGTTTTCGTTCTATAGCATGGTTATTGCTTCAGAAGGATGACTTTTTAGCGTCACTAAAGCTGATTTTAAGGGAATGTGTAGCGACCATAAGAAGTCTATCGACTAGCTAGTGTGTCCTAGAAAAAGAATGTACAATCCATAATTTCTAGTTCTGATGTGTATTCCTTATTTCCATACGACGTCTCGTCTGATTTTGTAATAGCGCCATGTAATAAATTCAATAATCCACTAGTGGATTCAATATGCAAATTAGTTAGATACGTCCAGTCACGTAATGACGTCGCGTTTACTTATGGCGGAATATTGACATTTTGAATAATTGTGAATAAAATGCGCTTTAAATGTCATATGATAAACAGAATCCTGCATCCGTGCTCATGTATGCTTATTAAATTTATTTGAGCATTTTATCTCTTTTGCGCAACTCGTTTAATAAATTCAATAATACATGAGCACTCATGTAAGATCCTCTACCTTCCGATGGATAACATTATAACAGAACATGTTTATATCTGCATTCGATATAATTTCAAAACTCGTTTTAACGACAATTGTAGTGGAGCGAATCCTTAGCTCTAGGTGCGACCGATTAATTGAGACATTCGGGAATATTATATTGAACACTCGAAGAAAAACATGTGGATATCCGTAAAAGCCGTCGCAGGCCGAACTCTGAGTCGTCACTCAATCCGCATTTCTAACACTAATTTCGCTGGAGATCAACCTGCGCATTCGCATATTCTAACAAGTCTTCGCTATGTATCATATGGATGCCAATTAACACAAAGCTTCATGACATGGAACCAGTGACCGTTAGGATCTGATCATGTTTGTGTACAGACCGTAGTCCAACTATAGGTTTTTCTTTTGCTTTCGCATTTGCGTTATTTTATATTGTCGAGTCTTCAACGTTGTTTCATCTGCCGTTTGTATGTTCTACGAGAGTAAGAAAGCCTCCGCAAAACAGAACCAATTGCTTATGTAGTAGGAGCGGGGGTCGCGACCAAGCATAATCGACTTCAGCCTCTTCATCCCCACCTCCTTCTTCAACACACTGACACTGAGAAGCAATACCGACTGTTCTAAGATGATGCCTCTGTTGTGGTTTATTATTGTAACTGTTTGTCTTGGTATGAATTGAGATATTGAGTGAGTGATGTTTTAAGCTTTACGTCTCGCTAACAGCTAAGGTCTTACGGAGACGGGACCTCAGTTTAAATACTCATCCAAAAGTCTGGAGAAGCCCGAGATCGATCCTGCGACCCCAGGTCGACAAGGCAAGTAGCATAACCACTACCCCACTGAAGCTTCTAATTGTGATATTGAACTAAGGAACAATGCTGTGGATACATGTTAGAATCGTCGCAGACTCAATTCTGAGTAGAAGTTGGCAGCACATTTCGAACACCCATTTCAAGATGATGAGGATTATGGGAGATAGTACGAAAATAGAGGCTCTTACACGAGTGATCATTTTATATGAAATATATGAAACAAGCCTGCGGTGAGTTTCATAAATTTCATATACTGTGACCTCGAGTGTAAGGTTCTGTTTATCATAAGACTACTTTAAATTGGATTTCATCGCCTTAAGATTTGACAAATTCTACACAAAAATCCTTGGTTGACATGGACGTCGTCATGACGTCACTTAATCCCGCCAAAGTGTTATTACACGTATGGTCATACAACTTTTGTGACTCGACGTTATCAACTGCTTATCAACGATGTCAAATGATAATATAGGGATCAACCATGGTTTTTCATGCATTAACATTTGCCGGGTCCCGAGGAAGCCTTTTGAACATGAGGCCGCCAGGCCGAATGTTCAAATATCTTCCGAGGGACCCGGAATGTTCAAATATCTTCCGAGGGACCCGGCAAATGTTAATGCAATGAAATAACCATGGATGATCGTTGTTATGCATAACTTACGAATCCGACCGCAAATTTTGACGAAAACGCCAAAAGCTCCATATAGATTCCATATAAACTCTTCAAATGCGACAGGCAAACCATAATGGCGGCCAGTTTAGAATGTTGTTTACAATGGCGTTGTCATGCAGTAACGATCTGACGTCATCATAGAACCCTAAAACGCTTCGTTCAGGGCGATTACGTTGCGGCACAAACGTAACGTAAACAAAGCAAGGCCCGTCTTGTGATATCAAAAGCTCAAAATCCATGTTCAAACAGCACGCGAATTTCATGATTTGAACATGGTTTTTGCTGTTTGAGCATGGCTTTCTGTCCATTTGACAATGGCTTCAAACAGCCATGCGCATAGGTACTTATGCAAGAATATTATTTATCACATGACGTCGCGTTAGAGAATGTAATAACGACATTGAGATGAAATGACATCTCAAGCCCTGTTGACCAATAAAACCAATAGGATTTATAAGCATGGACGGTCCGATTCACACCGCTTTTTCTGGGCAGCCTTAGATCCATCCTCTAAGTGGTTTACCAGTACTCATGTGCGGTCGGATTCAGCTCTGCGTGGCCGGCCCCCGCCCAAAGGGACTTGAAGAAATATATGGGCTGCATTATTCTTCCACGCAGAGCTGAAACCGACCCGCACACGAGTTCTGGTAAACCGCTTAGAGGATCTAAGCCTGCCCAGACAAAGCGGTGCGAGTTGGCCCGTCCATACTTATAAACCCTATTGGTTTCATTGGGCTTCAGGGCTTGAGATGTCATTTCATCTCAATGTCGGGTAAAAGTCCCACAAAATTGGAAGCAACGTCTCCAAAATGATCTTTACAGTGTTGACGGGGACGTTCAACCTCAAATCAAACAAACAAAATCAGCTCTGCGTGGAAGCATCATGCAGCCAATCTATATCTTCAAGCCCCGATGGGCGGGGGGAGGGTGGGTAGCGGCACAAATTTTGTTGGAGGATTGCCCGTATAAAGTGCATCTTTTTTCCAGTATTCGTCAACAATTGACCCTGATTCCGAGTCTGTTACAGCCAAACCGCTTGAAGATGACGAAAAGAATAAGGACGAGAATATAGGGATCAACCATGGTTTTTCATGCATTAACATTTGCCGGATCCCGAGGAAGCTGTTTGAACATGAAACCGCAAGGCCGAATGTTCAAATAACCTATGAGGGATCCGGCAAATGTTACTGCATTGAAATAACCATGGATGATCGTTGTTCTTACATAACTTACGAATCCGACAGCAAATTTTGACGAAAACGACCAAAAGTCCATATAAACTCTTCAAATGCGACAGGCAAACCAAAATGGCGGCCAGTTCAGAATGTTGTTTACAATGACGTTGTCATGCAGGGACGTCATCATAGAACCCTAAAACGCTACGTTCAGGGCGATAACGTTACGTCGCTCAACGTAACGTAAACAAAGCAAGGCCCGTCTTGTGATATCAAAAGCTCAAAATCCATGTTCAAACAGCACGCGAATTTCATGATTTGAACATGGTTTTTGCTGTTTGAGCACGGCGTTCGGTCCACTTGACAACGGCTTCAAACAGCTATGCGCATAGGTTTTTATGCAAGAAGATATTTTCTGCAGTCAAGACACTGGATAAAAAGCCAGCACAGGTGCAGAACTACGGATTTCGGAGAATGCGATTCTATCAGTTCAAAAAACGACGAAGTTTTTCTCCCATGCAGTGAGATTAATAAAATCTATGATGGGAGTTACACCGAAACAAGGTAATTTCAGTTTATTTAAGTCCCACGCGAGGCTGTGCCGAGCATGAGACTTAAATTAACAGAAAGCGAGTCTGAGGTTTACTTGTCGAGGTCTTGGTCCCATCATTGATTATTTTGCCCACCCACCAACATAAACCCATTTTGAACCGGCAACCCCAAAACGGGTAACCTGACAAACAGTTCAGGCCCAGATCAGACGCCGCAAAACGCCCTGTACTGTAATTTAACCTCAGTAGTTTGAACCATCTGTATTTGAAACAAATATTCATGACCACGTTGTTGGCAATTAATTGTAAGTCATTTTTGCGCCACCAAGTACTGTTGTCGGAAGATAAGTTGAAAGTGACGTCAGCGAATGTTTTTTTGTTTTTTTTTTTGTTATTAAGCATTGTCCACTGTTGTCAAAAGGTAACGATGCATCTGCAGTGATAATTGTAACGGTAAAGTCTGTCTTACAAGCCAATGATGGGAATGATAGTGATAACGGTATAACGTGATAACGTGTCAAACCTACCTGAGGTGGTATACTCTTTTACGTCACTTTCTACCTATCCTCCGACAACAGTATGTTGGAGATCTGACAGTATAAAGTGTATGTTTTTTTGTTATAGTATTCGTCATCAGTTGACCCTGAATCGGAGTCTGTTACAGCCAAACCACTTGAAGATAACGAAAAGAATAAAGACGAGAAGAAGATGATTTCTGCAGTCGAGACACTGGATAAAAAGCCAGCACAGATGCTGAATTACGGATTTCGGAGAATGCGATTCTGGCAGTTCAAAAAACGTGGAAGTTTTTCTCCCATGCAGTGAGATTAATGAAATCTATGATGGCGGTTAGACCGAGACCAGGAAATTTCAGTTCATTTAAGTCTCACGCGAGGCTATGCCTCGCGTGAGACTTAAATGAACTGAAAGCGAGCCTGAGGTTTCCTTGTCGAGGTCTTGGTCCCATCATTGATTATTTTGCTCACCAACCAACTTTAAAGAATGAGTTATGAATGGCAAAATGTTTGTAAAACTATGACCATCAGACTGCCCAAGAATACAGAAAATCAACATGCAAAATGCCCATAAATGTAACACAACAAAACAGAGATAGAGTATTTATTATTCCTACTTTCTAAAGAAAGTTGATTAAATATTTTTAACACATCACGAAAACATGCCTATATAATTTGACCCCCCTTGAACCCCACTTTTATATAGCAAAACAGAAGTGGAGGCAATGATCAGGAATCGATACAATTAACCCACAGCTCCCATCAGAGACACCAAAAGGGAAAGAAACACAAACATGAAACAACAGACCCGAATGGAAACATCAGTAGCGGAAAGCTAAAAGGACAGTTACTTTCCCACAAAATGGCCAATAGGCTATCCAAAATAAAATAATATAAGCGACACAAACACTCAGAGACAAACCATAACAAAAATAAACCGCGACAGAAGAACCGCCTTGGAACGGCAACGGAAATGTATTCCACTGGGAGCTTAAAACTGGGGTTTGCAGGGGTAAACCTTATTTTTCTTATTTCTGCTCTAAAATATAGATTGTGGCTACTCGTTAGAACCGAGTAACCGCTAACGAGTACCAACAATCTATATTTTGAGCAGAAATAAGAAAAAAGATCACAGTTTTTTATCTTAAAAATTTCCTTTTTCCGGCGATAAAATTAACAATGTGTTTGTGTATATATATTATATATATATATAAAAGTCCCACAAAATTGGAAGCAACGTCTCCAAAATGACCTTTACAGTGTTGACGGGGACGTTAAACCTCAAATCAAACAAACAAAACAAACATATATATATATATAGGCGCGTTTTCGTAATGATTCGTAATGAGTCATTTACATGTAGCGGTAATTTGAAATGAAAACCATTTGTTAATTTCTACATTACAGTATGTACATGTCTTGATTTTCTTCCTGACGCCTGACAGCGGTTCGATGACACACTGAAAAGACTGATCATAGTAAAGACATGACATTTGGACTGTTTAAAATGTATAACAGGTGGGAAATGGAAAAGGTGCCTCCCAGTTTGCACTGGTAACAAAATGTGCAACAGAAGAATAGATCAAGTGCAGTGTACATGTTTGTATGATTTGAGGTTTAACGTCCCCGTCAACACAGTATAGGTCATTTTGGAGACGTTGCTTCCAATTTTGTGGGACTTTTACCCGACACTGAGATGAAATGACATCTCAAGCTCTGTCGCCCAATGAAACCAATAGGGTTTATAAGCATGGACCGTCCGCCTTGCACCGCGGTTCCTGGACAGGCTGAGATCATCTAAGCGGTTTAGATGCAGTACTAGTGTGCAGACGCTTTCAACTCTGCGTGGAAGCATCACGCAGCCCATCTATTTCTTCAAGCCCCGATGGGTGGGGGCGTAAGCAGCTTCAGAAGCAGAAATTCCTCATTCTTGAAGGGCTACGTTTAAGAGAAAGTAAACATGGCATTTGCAAAATTTATGTTACCTACCTTGGAAAGTTTGTAAACTATTTAATGTTACCTTAACCCTTTTAAAACAAGCGTAATGACATACAGGCTGCGGCGTCTGATCAGGGCCTTCACTGTTTTGAAGGAAAAAAACGCGGTTCTCTGAATAAGTTTCCCAAACTAACACAGCTTGACGCTCCTAGATGTTACAATGGACTACCCTTATATGTTAAAATGGACTCCAAGTACATGTTAAAATGGAATCCCCGTACATGTATATAAAGACAGATGATTGCATTCAGTACAAGATGCGTTAACCCATTTTATACGGAAAACCCTCAAAAGGAGTCACTGCCAAAAAGGGCAAGTCCAAATCAGAAGGCCACAGATCAGACGCCGCATCTGATAATGGCCTTCACTGTTTGCAAAGAGGTCAGAATTTTTAATCAGTTCAGCCTGGTACCCCTTAATTTAGAAATAAACACCTCTATATTTAAGATGGACATTTCCAATCCATACAAAACGGGGTTATTATTCTCAATACTTCTCGTTTGGTTCTGTACAAAATGGCTTAAACGTCTGTTTGATTTGAGGTTTAACGTCCCCGTCAGCACTGTTTAGGTCATTTTAGAGACGTTGCTTCCAATTATGTGGGACTTTTACCTGACACTGAGATGAAATGACATCTCAGTCCCTGCCACCCAAGGAAACTCATAGGGTTTATATGCTTGGACGGTCCGACTCGCACCACTTTGCATTGGCAGGCTTTGATCTTCTAAGCGGTTTACGAGTACTTATGTGCGGTCGGTATCAGCTCTGCGGGGAAGCATCATGCCGTCAAATTTATTTCGCCACGCCCCGATGAGCGGGCTTAAAAAGTTTGGAACGAAATAGAAATTAAGATTTACTACGGAAAAGGAATTAGCATAGAACAAAAACATCTCACGCTACCAAGTACGAAACATACATCGCAACACAGAGACACATGCACGAACGCACACACGCATGCAGTTTTCGAATTTTCACCCCTCACTTTCAGTTACAATGCCAAATCCTTAGCGGTTAATAAGGCCATTTATTAATTGACTATCCTGTATTGATCTGAGGTCATCCGTATTAACACCAAGTCAACCAATATTAACTAAGGTAAAGTGAGGTCAAAAAATCAATAGTCATGTTTTTTAATTGTGTCATTTATTAAAATTATCATTAATCAAGTAATTTCGCGCTTACCAAGTTACAGGTCCTCGGTCAGCTGTATTGGCCTCGGCCTTCGGCCTCGGGCCAATACAGCAGACCTCGGACCTGTACCTGGGCCAATACGAAATTACTAGATTAATAACAATATAGAAATGAACATCCCTTTAAACCACACTTTGTACAGAGAAAGATGGATGTACAGAGTTATACACTAGTTGCCGTTTTTTTTTTTTTTTTTTTTTTTTGTTGTTGTTGTTTTTGCTAAAAAACAAATATTGTGGGTATTCATTATATATATTAGAAACGCCTCAATGAGGCGATTCTAACGAGCATCCACAATCTATGTTTGAACTAGAAATGAGAAAAAATGTCCAAAAAATCATCTGAAAACACACTAGTAGAGGCTATTTTTGACACGGATGTGTTATTATTACAATGTACGAGCCGACGCATAACAAAACCTACAATTTTACCGGTGCGACCAGCAGAGACTCAAATCAACCTGCGCACCAATCCAGCATGACAAGACCCTTTGTTTATGTCTCTTTGCATAGACATTAGCCTATAGTAGGTACATTCGTTCAGCGACGACTCTGATCAGACTGCACGAATGTGCAGGCTGATCTGAGTCTTCGCTGGTCGCTCAAGCCTTCTTGTAGGTTTAGTCATGCCCTGGCTCAAATTTAATTACAGCAATTTGGTAGGTTGCATGGTGCATCCACACAGAGCTGAAACCCACAGAATATGAATATTGGTAATCCGTTTAGGTCTAAGCCTGCCCAGGCAAAGTGGTAGCGTGTCGGACTGTCCCTGCATATAGGCCCAAACATTTTTGGTGTGTTCGCGTGGTAGGGCTTCAGATGCCATTTCATTTCAATGTCGGGTAAACATCCCACCAAATTGGAAGCACTGTCTCCCAAATTATCTAAATGGTGTTTACGGGGACGTAAAACCTCAATGCAAACAAAGCAGCAGTTTGGCCTATCTGATGAAATCCTAGCTCAATGATTCAGTCGATATGTAATAATACAGAATGTTGTTTGTTTCTGTTGAGGTTTAACGTCCCAGTCAAAACTATTTAAGTCATTTTGGAGACGTTGCATTCGATTGTGTGGGACTTTTACCTAACACTGTGATGGAATGACATCTCAAACCCTATAGCTCATAGAGACCGCTAGGGTTTAAAGGGCAGTCTGACTTGTCCTGGGCAGGCTTGGACTTAAGCGGTTCACCAGTACTCAAGTAAGGTCGGTTTCAGCTCTGCACCATGCGGCCCAATCTATTTCTCCAAGCCCCGAAGGGCGGGGGAATATAGCAACTACAGAAAAGCTTCGATGGTTCATATTTCTGCTCAAACCATAGATTGTGGGTACTCGTAAGAACCGCCTCACAACCGCCTCAGTGAGACAGTTTTAATGAGTACCCACAATCTATGTTTGAGCAGATTTAGAAAATATAATGTATACCCCTCTTTACCCTAATTTTGCTGTATGAAAGTGAGGTTTAATGGTGTCAAAATTATAATGGCGCGTTTTTGTGATGAATTCGAACCCTTTCCTGGAGACTTTCTTAAAATATCAAACTACAGTTACAGTAGAACTTCAATGGCTTAAACACCGATGGCTCGTTTACCATGGCTGAGTCGAGCCTGTTCTGGCGTCCCTAGGGAATTCCTCTTCATAAGAAATAGCACGGGATAATTGAGGAGATGTTCGACTTTTATCTTGCCAATGTATACTGTGTGTACTCATTAGAAGCGCCTCGATGAGGCTATTCTAATGAGTACACACAGCATACATTTTTATTGTAGCACATTCAAAGCATGTCCCAAAATTAACCCCGTTATGCCTCCTGGCAGTAACCTTCAGTGGCTCGAACTACCCCTGTCTCGAACAGATTTTATGGGTCCCAAAAGTGTCCGAGCCATTGAAGTTCGACTGTATTTAGTACAATTTAGATATGTTTTGCTATTTAATTGCACCACGAAGACATGGCAATGTAATTTTGACCCATTTATACCCCACTTTTACACAGTAAAACTGGGGTTTACAGGGGTATACATTATTTTCCTTATTTTTTATTTTTCCTCAGTGAGGAGGTTCTAATAAGTACCCACAATCTATGGTTTTGAGCAATAATAAGAAAAATAATGTATGTTTTTGCTTCAATTTGTTAAGCTTTCATTAATTTTTGATGGAAAAAAAATCATGTTTGTCCCCTTGCTCGGAGTTAAACGACCCAATCAACACTATCTAGGTCATATCGAGCCGGTCAGTTTACCTAACCACAGCTCCTGGGCAGGGTTATTTATAAGCTGTTAATCAGACCAATGCACCCTCTTTCTCCAGATGCTTGAATCAACAGAAAGGTGATTTTGAATGACCTAAGGAAAGATACTGTGATCAATCTTAACGAATGTTGCCGACCCCGACAGGGAAAACATCCTGGAGCAAACAGTGTAAACCCTGATGACAACAACGGAGCGTCCGATCCGGGTCTGCACTGATTGTCTATGCTCCTTAAGGGGTTTCCAGATGAGAATTGGAAACGGTTACACTGGCGAACAGTGCAGGTCCAGATCAGACGCCTCTGTGCGCAGAATGTGACCTGGATCCACACTATTTGCAAAATGCCTTATATGAACCCTAAGGTATTGGGCCATTACGAATACACACCCGTGCGGCATTGTGCATTTTTCACATCTCCAAAATGGCTACTTTTCTGATGAAAATCTGTAATATTTTTCTTATTTACACTGCAAACATAGGTTGTGGGTGCTCGTTAGAACCGCCTCGTTGAGGCGGTTCTAACGAGTACCCACAAAACATAGGTTGTGGGTGCTCGTTAGAACCGCCTCGTTGAGGCGGTTCTAACGAGTACCCACAACCTATGTCTTCGAGCAGAAATAAGGAAAATAATGTATACCCCGGTTAACCCCAGTTTTCTCTATATAAAGTGGGGTTTAGGGGGGTATTCATTTCACAGACTTGTCCACGTGATGATACTCACTGAGGGTTCGCGGTCGATTTTCTAAAAGCAATTATTGGAACAAGCTTAGTAAATATCAAAGGCTTTTCAGACAAGAAGATTTTTCTTAAAGTTTTTCCCGATACAGAAGTGACCCCTGGGGCGGGGCCATTTTTTACTTCAGGCTATACTTTAAACAAACTTGGTATACACATTTTATCATATTGCGTCGCGTCTGAGAACGTAATAAAGATATGTTTTAAATTCGCGCGTTTACTAATGCTGATGGGAACGTAAAACCGCAACACGAAAAAAAAAAAAAAAAAAAAACTATCTAACATTTTTTTTTAATTCAGAAATCCACTGATGGATTAAATATGCAAATTGGATAGATACGTCGCGTAACGTTACACGTAAGACGTCCTTAACGATGTCGCGTTTACTTATGTTGACGGGAACGAAAAACCGCAACACGAAATAAAAACTGTCTAACTTTTGCAGAATTTTTACATCGTCATCGCAGATTGTGAATGAATGTAAACAAAAAAAAATAGTTGAAGTAGTAGTAGTAGTTATAGTAGTAGTAGTTTTCTTCTTTTTTGGGTTTGGGTTTTATGACCCTTTCAAGATGTGGGCGAAAACTGGAGTGACCGGAGAAAAACCACCTGACCTTCCGTTGCAGAACTTGACGTCTAACATGTGGCCCGAGCGAGGCTCGAACCACAGCGGTGCTAGACCTAATGATTAAGTGTCTGCACTCTTACCCAACCGGCCCCCGCCCATCGGGGCTTGAAGAAATATATGGGCTGCATGATGCTTCCACGCAGAGCTGAATCCGACCCACACACGAGTACTGGTAAACTGCTTAGAGGATCTAAGCCTGCCCAGGCAAATAGATGTGTGTCGGACCAGGCCATGGAGTAGTAGTAGTAGTAGTAGTAGGGACCGGTAAACAATATCTCAATGGCGATAGCGACTTTACTGGTCCTCCGGGCTTGAAGAAATATATGGGTTGCATGATGCTTCCACGCAGAGCTGAATCCGGCCCGCACACTAGTACTGGTAAACCGCTTAGAGGATCTTAGCCTGTCCAGGAACCGCGGTGCGAGGCGGACCGTCCATACTAATAAACCCTTTTGGTTTCATTGGGCGACAGGGCTTGAGATGTCATTTCATCTCAATGTCGGGTAAAAGTCCCACAAAATTGGAAGCAACGTCTCCAAAATGACCTTTACAGTGTTGACGGGGACGTTAAACCTCGAATCAAACAAACAAACAAAACCACTAGAGGAGAGAAAAGGGCCAGTGAAACAATGCCCAATGATGCGTGCGCATCGGCAAATAATGGGGCCGTTTGACCGGCCCCAAGAGAGTATAAACAGTGTAAATCTCTACGGAACCCGGGAAGGGACATACAATTTTTTAGAAATGATATTATCTTGTGCAGACAACATAATATATCTTGTGCGGACAACAAACTATCTTGTGTACAAGATACTATCTTGTTTGCACAACTTAATATCTTGTGTGCACAAAATATTATCTTGTTCGCACAACATATTATCATGTTTGCACAGCATAGATATTGTGCGGACAACAATATATTTTATGCCTTTGATTAAAATGTGCTTACAAGATAATATGTTGTGCGGACAGGATATTAAGTTGTGGAAACAACATATAACATGTAATAAATTGCATGTTCCTTCCATGGTTCCGTAAATCTCAGAACACCAACATTGTGAACATTCATCTGAAGGAATCCATATTATTGGAAGAAACTAGTCAGAACTTTGCGAAAGGAAACCTTCACAATGAACCATTATGAGCATTACTGAGGGGTGAATGGCACGAATCGTCAGCCATTAACTTCTTACACATATGTTTTCTTTTTCGTTCGGGCCAGTTGCTATAAAGCCAGCGTTCACAAAATGAATCCAAAACAGACCGCCAGAGCCACTTGTCAGTCAGCAGAAGGCCTAGTTCTCTGACAACGATACACATGTCTGTGTTTGGTCGCATGGTAACGTGTCACCAATAAAAATCCAGGACAATGTAAACTGGAGGTTGACACGACGGTATGAAAACACCGGACCATGGTTCTCCGTCGGGTCGGAATCAATGTTTATGTATAAAACTGGAGTTTTTCAGCCACACACATTCACATGAAATGTTATCACTGTTGACCACTTAACTGACTAGTGCAAATGGAGGTTGAGATAAAGGTGGGATAAGAATTTCTTGCACACCAGATAAGAAAATCCATAGTTTTAGTTTGGGATAGAAATTCTGTTCTAACCCTGGAGTTCTTACCCAGAATCGAACATTCTCGCGTGTTTGATAAATGCACTGGTTGAATACGACCTCATATGCACCGTCGTTAAGATTGACGTCATAGCACGTTACGTGACGTCACTAAACATTCCTGTATTGTCATCACAATATGGCGGACGTCGAACCAAAGTGACTGTAGCATTAAAAATCCGCGCTAAGAAATGGAAGGTATGCAAGAAAAAGAATCCTATATGGGTGTGAGGGGTGAATGGAAAAATCCGCCCTCGGGATCACTGTCCGGCATCACTCGTCAAGCCTCGTGATGCCGGACAGTGACCCTCGGGGTGGATTTTTCCATTCACCCCTCACACCCATATAAGATTCTTGTATTCTATACCCTGTAGAAATGTAGGATAATTCTTATCTAGTGTGCAAGAAGGTGTCATATTTCCTCTTTCCAAATAAGGCGTAACTATACCTAATTTAGTGACACAGAGGCCCCCACCGAGCCAACATCAGCAGACATGACCCACACTCCACGGAAGTCCCGGGCATCAGGAAAGAGATGTCCAAAGTAGCGAGCCTTGCAAAATTTAAAATATAACAAACGGTGTAAACCAAATCCGCTAAGATACATGTCTCACCTTACAAGTCAGTCTTAGTTTTAGAATAATTAGAATTTTATGCTGCAAAAATTAAAGATATACTATAGTTATTTAAATCAGTACTTGAGCACTGACGTCAACACCGCAGTATCAACCTCAGCATGCACTAAGGAACTGATACTGAGTTGATGATACCCTCGGGGACGAACGAATCATCCACCAGCAGAGATATCGACCCAGTGGTTGAAATTAAGGCGTAACACTATACCTAATTTAGTGACACAGAGGCCTTTCTGATATTTAATCTTCATCAGTGTGTCTCAACCCCAAAGTTTTGAAACCGAAACCAAAGAGATTTTTTTTAATTCAGATATATTTCTCAATTCTGCTCCAATCTTAGATTCTAGGTGCTCGTTAGAACCGCCTCAGTGAGGGGGTTCTAACGGGTACCAATAATCTATGATTGGCACAGAAAATGCAAAAATAACGTTCTTAATTTTGCTTCAAACTTAGATTTGAAGTATTCATTAGAAGTGCTTCAATGATGTGGTTCTAACGAGTACCCACAATCTGTATTTGGAACAGAAAATACAAAAATAACGCATGTCCTTGTAAACCATTGATAAAGTGGGGTTTACATGGGGCTCAATTCGCAGGGTTATTGACGTAATGTTAAGGTGGCCGACCTTAATTTTTTTCTGAGATACCTGCCCTAGAGAATTTCCTTATATTATAACAAAGTATCCAGCAAGGACTTAACTTTAGATTAAAGTCATAAAAATATCATGTCACCGAGACTGGGGAAGAATGGGGGTCAATCCAAAAGTAACGCCATTTTACACATATTTTGCATTGATTGTAATGGGAAATCGCTAAAATTTCACACAAATGCGAAAATTAAAGTGACTTCTGCCCTAGAGATTTTGGACTTACTAAATTAAATTATATATATTCATACGGCATTCAAAAACATGAAATAAAAATGGGGGGTCACCGGCCATATAAGAGTATGAGGGCCGTTTCAAAAGTAAAAATTGCAGGCAAAATACCTTTTTTAGTGAGGATCGCCAACATTAAAATAAGTGTTTTGCTAAAAATTATAACTCCACGCAAATAGATGATATTAATGCTTATTATCTGCCGCAATATGATGAAAGAATTCGGTTATAGAGTTATTTCAAGCAAAAAGGGTCGTTTCAAAAGTTATCATAACAGGCAAAACTTATTTTTTTGAAAACATCACAAAAATTATAGTTGCTTCTGAGCTAAGACATGATAGGTGATGTATCTATATGTAATCCGCAAAACTATGAAATGACAACACTTTGACAGGTTTCCAATAAGATAATGTGGGTCGTTTCAAAAGTAAACACAAACTGAAAAATATGAACATATATACATATATTTTTCAAACTATTATAGGAATTTCTGCTATATAAGTGATATGATCACTAAGAAAGGTATTATATCTAAATATTATTTGCAAAACCTACCAAATAAAAACAGTAGGTCGTTCATACAAAACGGGGGTCGTTATAAGAGTAAGCTTTTCATGCAAAATATCTTCTTTTTTGTTTTTTGTTTTTGGTCAAAATCTCTTTTTGTTAAGTTAATTGTATACTAAAACAAAGGTGTCACTCAGATAGGGCATGCATCTACATATGATTTGCCAAACAGAAGTAAAAACAATGAATAGGTATCGATAAAATTACCTAACACATCCCATTCAAGACAACAAAGGGAAAAACACACCAACATAATACAATTTCGCCTTTCAGTGAGCAAATGGGACACCAACCTAGCGCAAATCTTTCTCAGCCCAGTACTTTGTCAGAATGGTTTGTACACCGCCTTCTGATAAGCCAGTGCATTAAGATATCTCTTTCACTGACAGTCGCGCATCTTCTTTGATCGCTGCCTTTACAGCAGCGATGGTTGTCATGGTGATGGAGGTCTTTGGCCTATCAACATGGGCATCATCTTTGGTTGATTATTTACCAGCTTTAAAAGCTTTGACCCACCGATAAATTGTGCGCTTTGACTTTTTAAGAGGTTCATTTTAGCCACACAATTCATCAACCTATGTCAAGCCTTACACGGCATTTAATTTAGCTGCGAATTTCAGTCTTTCTGTCCATTTTACAATGTAACTCGTAAATTGGCCAGTGTATTTGACTGCATGCATTTAAATTTGATAAATCTAGGTGATTATAAAAGCAATTTGCTAGAAATAAACTGTTATCGGTGGCTATTTGAAAGGCAATTCAAATGCAACAATGCGTTATCAGAAATACGTACGATAAAACTAGGGAAACCTATTAGTGACAAAACTTTTTGAAGGACCCTCGTACACCAACTTCTATTTAATGATTGGCTCGAAATTAGCGAAATATTCCTGAAGGCCTTTAAAGCTAGAAACAACAACGAAAAGAGAGAGAGAGAAATAATTTGTGATTTCTAGTTTCCATTCCATGCGTTTAGGATTTAACCGTGAAGCTTTTACGGTTCCAGATTTTGATGTATTTTAACTAAGATCTCTCCCACTCTTTCGCTCTCTCTCATTTAACTATAAATGACCTTACTGTGTTTTAAATCCGCCTACTCAAATATATCATAGCCCCCGCCCATTGGGGCTTGAAGAAATAAATGGGCTGCACGATGCTTCCACGCAGAGCTGAAACCGACAGCACACGAGTACTGGTAAACCGTATAGAGGATCTAAGCCTGCACAGATAAAGCGGTGCGAGTCGTACCGTCCATGCTTATAAACCATATTGGTTTCATTGGGCGACAGGGCTTGAGATTTCATTTCATCTCAGTGTCGGGTAAAGTCCCACGAAATTAGCAGAAATGTTTCCAAAATGACCTATACAGTGTTGACGGGGACGTTAACCTCAAAACAAACAAACAATGCTCAAATATAACAAAATTTTACCACAACAAACGAGAATTTTTAACTGCTTTTTTTTTCATATTTCTGCGGGCATAATTGTCAGTTCTGCTTAAACGAGTAACAGACATTAGAAGAATAATGTTTACTCCTGTAAACATCAGTTTTACTGTATAAAAGTGTAGTTTTAGGGGTTAAACTTAGATATGCGTGTTTTCGTGATGCCGAGTGCGAGCGTGGTTAGTGGTTAGTGCACTTGCCTCTGATGGTTAGTGGTTAGTGATGCCAAGTGCGAGCGTGGTTAGTGGTTAGTGCACTTGCCTCTGATGCTAGAGGTCCCGGGTTTGATCCCAGGCAGCGGCGATAAAATTTCGGTGTCCGAGCACGCTCCATTGGCATTATTTGCAGGGATGCACATAGTGCATCGTCCTGTGGATCGGGATGTTAACTGGGGATGTGGAGGGAGAGTTATGCCCTGTGCAGGTTAAAGACCCCTACCGTAATTACACGATTACTGTGTAGGCCTTCATCCTGCATACCAGGGGCCAGTTGTTCAAAGCATCGTTAGCTCAACGAGCTCGTTAGTGGTCATATTGTTAAGTGATCTAGCAAGTACAATATCTAAAATTTTGGTATTTTCGCTGAAAGCATGTGAGCAGCTTTGCATATGCAAATGATAAAAGCAGCAGTTCTCGACCACAATAAAATTTAGTAGTAGGCCTATGCAGACAGAATGATTCATTCTACGGGCATACTTGTCAGTTCTCAGCCAGCAAAAACAAAAACAACACACACACAAAAAAAAAAAAAAAAAAAAATCAGTAGCATGCGGACTTTGATTCAATCCATCGGCTGTTTATCATGACGTCATAAATATGATTACGTCACAGCAAACTAAAAGTTTACACACAGGCCGTGTGTAAACGTATATCCAAAGAACTGTCATTTTAGTGTGCTGCAAGCGTAAACAAACAGGATAGCAAATGGATTGTACTTTAAAGGAGATATAGTATGGCATTCAACATGTTGTCCTGTTGAGGGATTGACTAAGGACGTGTCACCAGTAAAAAATTCTGATTCTGATCTAATACTTAGATCCATACACTTTACAAATTTAACTGTAACTGCCATTATGGAAAGATGACATACTTTCGGACGTGCTTTTCAATGTCAGGTAAGGTGCCTTCAGGAGCCAAAGATATCTTCGAGAAAAAGACGAATAAAAAAGGTAAACAGTTCTGCTATTGTAAATGAGCTGCCTTAATGGCTCAATTGTGACCGACACATTCGATCGTTTCTGAACTCGATTTTTTCTACGTTCACTTTGTCTGCTTTGAGTCTGTTTGACAGTGACAAGAAATGATAACTGTTGGCGTATTTTATCCATGTGTGATGGAAAATACAGTCAATCGTAGAAAATTTACTTCGTTTTAGAGGTCGAAAAGAAAATATAAATACCACTTAAAAAGTGAATGTCGTTACAGTGCCGATTGACGGCAATGCGCAGAACGTTGCGCAACCGAAATTAAGGTCGGCCACCTTAAGTGAAACGTTCATTTTCATGTAGCTCAACCATATTTCCTGAATTTGACAAGGAAAAAAACAAACTGTTAACAGATATGATGACAAATGTTTTCATTATTTTAAGATATATGAATGAATCCTTCTTTAAATAGCTGATTTACAATTGTACGCATGATTTAAATAAATGTACATTCAGACGTAAAACGATTAAAAACATGATTGATAAGATTTTTATTGAAAATTTTGACTCATATACATGTATTAATGAAACTTACTAGGCTAATATGCATTCTATGCATCATTCACACATTTACATATATATACATCATCCACTGTTGAATTGCTCATACTGAAATTTACATTTCCCTTTCTTTACATCATCGATGCACTTTTTATGCCCCCCCCCCCCTCCCCACACACACACACGAGAATCTCTTTCGGGGGCATATAGCTTTTGCCCTGTATGTCTGTTTGTTTGTCTGTCTGTCCGTCCGTCACAAAATCTTTAAAAATTGGCATCACACGGGGTGGGGGATGGGGATTGGTCGCTTACAGTGACAGCTCTTGTTTTAGGTTAAATTTAATTTTGGCCTATAAATAGCCGTGCTACACCAACAAATATCATTACCCTTTTCACACATCACGTGAACAGGCCCTGGAAATGAACACCCACTAAACCCTACTTTATACAGAGAAAACCGGCGTTTACGGGGGTATATATTATTTTTCTTATTTCTGCTCTTAGACATAGGTTGTGGGTACTCGTTAGAAACGCCTCAATGGGGCGGCTCTAACGAGCACCCACAACATATATTTGCAGTATAAATCAGAAAAAATATCATGGATTTTTATCAGAAAAGTAGCCATTTCGGAGATGTGAAAATGTGCACTAATCGTAATGAATGAGTTTCTTTAGCGGACAATTCCATCTTCATCATAAAAACATGCCAAACTATCTGTCCCCCATAAACGCCACTTTTAAATAGTAAACTGGGGTTTACTGGGGTTTACACACTGTAAAAAAATTAATGGAAACATTACACCAAAACTGGTGGCAGATGGACTGCCACCAATTTTGGTGTAAGTTATCTCCATCCCATGCTCGGTAACTTTTTCACGGAATAGCCGGCTATTAATACAGATAAATGGTATATTTACGCACCTGACAATCGCCGGAAAGTTTACACCATAGTGATCTTCATTACCGGTGTAAATGTACCATCATTTTTTAAGGAAACGTTTCCGGGTGTAATGAGTCTTTCATTCAGTCGGTGTTACATTACACCAATAATTTAGACTGGCTACACCACAGTGTACATCTCTTAAGTTTAAATATTTATTTATTTTTGTTTTTCATTGGATATAACTTACTGATACCCCTTTCATAGGGTACCTTTGATACACTTCTTATAGGTATCATTTACCAATGTTCAATGGAAATGTTAGAACTTCCGTAAAATGCTGGTGTAAAAATATGCATTTTCCATTCGATTTTTTTATAAATTCTTTATTAAACAGAAATTGCGTTTATACTGAAATTGAGTTTACCTCATTTTAATCTTATCTTGCAGGATTTTCATTACACCCGAAACAACCCCAATATCAATATTATTAACCAGTGCTTCAGCTGAAGTGCACGACCCGCCGGATGCTTTTAGCTTTATGAATGTTACCATATATGGGTATGGCGGCCATTTTGGTCATGTGACCTGGACCTAAAACGGTTCCCCCAATAAATGCGCCTTATCGTAAGGAGCAAAAATATATCTTATACTTTAGTACTGTATTCTGAATCGTTTGCAGGATAAAATGCATTCTCACTTTTCCAATACAAAAGCATATGTGTCAAAGTTTGACCTATGCACAAAGAAAGTCAATGTCAACCCAGGGTCACCATTTTAGCAATTCATGATGGGCCTACGTCCCAGGTGCTATTTATCAAGTTTCGTGGAAATCTGCCCAGTGGTTCTGGAGAAGACTATTTTTGAAGGGTTTTTACCATATATGGCTTGGCGGCCATTTTTAGTCATGTGACCTGGACCCCATGGGCAAATTTTGGTTTCCCCCATCCCATAGAGGCGCCATATGAAATTTGACTTCAATCGGCCCAACAGTTTCCGAGGAGAAGCAGTTCGAAAATTTTCATATTTTTCGCCTCGGCGAGGCTTTACTTAATGGAATGTAATATTTCGCAAGTTCATTGGTTAGATCTCATTGATATCTATCAGTATGCCAAAAATTGTTTAAATATTCCAAGCGGTTAAGTCGCTATCACCAATTTTCACAAACGGGTTACGGACGGACGGACAGACAGACAGACCATATATGGCTTGGCGGCCATTTTGGTCATGTGACCTGGACCCCATGAGCAAATTTTGGTTTCCCCCATCCCATAGAGGCTTCATATGAAATTTCACTTCAATTGGCCAAACGGTTTCCGGGGAGAAGCAGTTCGAAAATTTTCATATTTTTCGACTTGGCGAGGCTATACTAAATGGAACGTAATGTTTCGCAAGTTCATTGGTTAGATCTCATTGATATCTATCAGTATGCCAAAAATTGTTCAAATATTCCAAGCGGTTAAGTCACTATCACCAATTTTCACAAACGGGTTACGGACGGACAGACAGACGGACCATATATGGCTTGGTGGCCATTTTGGTCATGTGTCCTGGACCCCATGAGCAAATTTTGGTTTCCCCCATCCCATAGAGGCTCCATATGAAATTTGACTTCAATCGGCCCAACGGTTGTCGAGAAGAAGCAGTTCGAAAATTTTCACATTTTTCGCCTCGGCGAGGCTTTACTAAATGGAATGTAATATTTCGCAAGTTCATTGGTTAGATCTTATTGATATCTATCAGTATGCCAAAAATTATTTAAATATTCCAAGCGGTTAAGCCACTATCACCAATTTTCACAAACGTGTTACGGACGGACAGACAGACAGACCATATATGGCTTGGCGGCCATTTTGGTCATGTGACCTGGACCCCATGAGCAAATTTTGGTTTCCCCCATCCCATAGAGGCTCCATATGAAATTTGACTTCAATCGGCCATACGGTTTCCGAGGAGAAGCAGTTCGAATAATTACTTTTTTTACACTGAACATAACAAAATATTATCTATCATTTGAAGAAATATTACACCGATATTTAGTTACACTGAAAAAAAAGTGTAGTGTTCACAGTTACACCGCCCTTCAAAAACTTTTACCCTGTAGATTGACTAAAATTACCCTATTTAGTAGCTAACCTTACAACAGAAATACACCGGCCCCGATAGCTCAGTTGGTAGAGTGTCCGCTCCGGGGATCGGTAGGTCACGGGTTCGATCCCGGGCCGCGACATACCAAAGTCGTTAACAATGGTACTAGCTGCTCCTCGCTTGGCACTCAGATTTACGGGGTAGAGCTAGGACTGGTCGACGCAGTGTCAGGATAATGTGACTGGGTGTGGCATCATGTAATGTGTCTGGGGCATGATACTTCAGTGAGGCAGCACTATAAAAGTGAGCATTGAGCTCCCTGTCGCAACCAGACACCGTCGTGATATGACTGAAACATTGTTGAAAGCGACGTTAAACCCGAATTCACACACACACACACACACACACACACACACACACACACACACACACACACATACACCACAAATAGAGTAATTATTTCAAACACCAGTTGATACGAACTGTAACACTTGTTTTACAGAAGTGTGACACCAAACACCATATTTGCAGCGCTACTACAAATTTTGAGTAAACTGCACCAGTTATCAGTGTATTGTTGCTCAAATTTTAAATAACATTATTTTGTACAGTGCGCGGATAAACATTTTTTTTTTCTTATTTCTGCTCAAAAACATATATAATGTGTACTCGTTCGAATCGCCTCGTCGGGGCGGCTTTCCGGTTCCCACAATCTATGTCATGAGCAGAAATAAGAAAACTGTCAGATTTTTTTTTTCTGAAAATCTTCATTTTTGGTGGTAACATTTTGCAATGTTTTTCAACAGGTGTGTTTTTGTAATGTTTGATTTGGATAAATCCATTGTCGCCAATAGTGATTGTAGTCAACAGAATGGAAGAGAGACAGAAGACAGACAGACAGACAGACAGAGAGAGAGAGACAGACAGACAGACAATCAGACAGAGCGACTAACAGACAAACAGACAGAGATAGACAAACAGACAGACAGAGGGAGACAGACAGACAGAGTCAGACAGACATACAGACAGACAGACAGACAGACAGACAGACAGAGAGAGAGAGAGAGAGAGAGAGAGAGAGAGAGAGAGAGAGAGAGAGAGAGAGAGAGAGAGAGAGAGAGAGAGAGAGTACATAGTACAATAGTACAACATATGCATACAATGATAGAAACCGGAAACTGTAAGCTCACACGTTATGCATCGATCCAATTAGTCACGTCAGAGGAACTTCATACTTCAGGCATACAGGATACAATAAGGTGTTTATTACTTTAGAAAAAATGGGTCATTTATTGATCATATAACGTCACTGTTATTTAGTTGATAACGTCATGTCTAATGCACTTGCGTATGTAACGTGACGTCTGATTGGATAACGTCAAAAATTTGCGACAGTATATTGTACGAAATACTCTCGGAAATCCGACGTCATCATGTAACGTCACTTTTAATTGGCTGCCATTTGGTTTTACGCAGCTCACTTTGCTTGTCGTTTTGGGCAAAATGAGTTTTGTTTAAACAAAGAAAGTGAAAAAGGGCATTAGAAGGGGACTAACTGTTTTGAAAATTGTCATTTGGGGAGGTAAATCGTCGGTTTTACGGTCGCTAATACCGTTTTACGGCTCCGCTGACGCGTCGCCGTAAAACGAAATTTCCGACCGTACAGCCGCCGATTTAACTCCACAAATCACAATTTTCAATACAGTTATCCCCTTGTTATGCATAAGAATTTATTTTTCTGATTCCCACTTTCACCCCACTGTTGACCTAATAGTGCTATAAATATCTTGTTAATTTTCTTATAGAAGATTCTAGAAAACTGAGTCACAGATTAATTTCATTTTTGTAAACAACATGTTTACAAGGAAAAGCACTTCAGAACCTTCCAGAAAGTTCAGGTTTGCATTAATTTTAGAAAATTACCTCATCTTATTCCACAGCCCTCTGGAACATTCTAGAGAAATCTTAGGGTCTATAAAAGAGCTTGATTTTTCTCATTGAGTCAGACTTTGGAGTTTCAAGTTTGGGCTTAGAAGAAAAGTTATTTCTAAATTCTGTGTTGGATTGTTAAAGGATATTACTTTTCATTTTGGACTGTGAATTCTGTGGGATCAAGGAAAATAGATTCATTCAGGATATTTCATTCAGAGCTAAGTACATTTAATTTTCTTACTTCTGCAGGTTAAAGTTAGCTTGTAAATAAATTTGGCCACGTAAAATCGATTTAAGCCCCCCAGTGGAAATCTTCCACTGACCGTTCCAAGGCGGCTCTTCTGTGGCGATTTATTTATGTTGTTGTTTGTTACTTACTGTGTGTATCACTTGTGTCTTTTAATTTTGGATGGCCATATGGCCATTTTGTGGGAAAGTAACTGTCCATATGGCCTTCCTTTGTTTAGGTTTCCATTATGGTCTGGTCGCTTAATGTTTGTATTTCTTTCCCTTTGGTGTCTTTTATGGATGGAATAAGTTAATTGTATCAATTCCTGATCTTTGTTTTACTTCTACTTTGTTAAATTTTTCTAAAGGCTTGTTTGCTTTTTCTTTCTGCTACGCCTGGCTCGTAACACCCCTAAGTATAGTAGTCGCAGATATGATTGACTAGGCGGAGCTATTCAGGTGTTGTCAATATATGTCAAATTCGCTGAGTCAACCAGAAGATTCGGTAGAGTGCCTTTTGCATGCTTTCTGCTAGCGGACAAAATGACCATATACGCCACAACTTTGTTTGTGTTACAGCTGAATTCACACAATCTGGTGACTTGCTTTACCTTTTTGTTAATAGACCATTCCAAAGGCTGGTGCAAACGATAGCTCCGCCTAGTCAATTTTATCTGCGACTACTATAATAAACAGAGATTCGTGTATCATTGAATTTATTAAACGAATTGATGAAAAGGGATAAAATGCGAGGCTTTGTCGAGCAGTTATCCCTTTTCCGCAACGAGTTAAATGCATGAGCACTAATGCAAGATTCTATTTATCATATGACATTAAAAACGAATTTTATTCACGATTTGTTTACTCAAGGAAATCATAAATCAATGTTTTTCCACAAGAATGGTAACCGTCGCTACCAGTATGTTGTCCTTGGCTACAAAGACACATACTTCGTTCGAGATCACTCTGATGCACCACAAAACTACACTGATGCAGATGTCATAAGGATACTGGAATATCTAATTGACAATATTTTCGTGGAGTTCAGTGGCCTATTATTTCAGCAAACAATTGGCATACCAATGGGTACGAATTGTGCACCGTTGCTTGACGACTTGTACGACAAACGAGATGACTTCAATTTTCTCATTGTTAACTTTCCCTTCCTGAGCAGTAATATCCCGTCTGCACCAGCATATGGAGTTTACGTTTCACAGTTAATCCGTTATGCTAGAGCCTGTTCCAAGTATCGGGACTTTGTGGAACGTGGGAAGGTGCTCACTACCAGGTTGTTATGCCAGGGGTATCAAAAACCCAAACTGGTATCAACACTAAAGAAGTTCTATGGGAGCCACCATGATCTTTTTGATCCGTACAATGTGGCCATTTCCAGAATTATTCCTGATATGTTTGCCAATGGAAAGCCATAGGAAGACTTCCAAAAGTCTCGGACATACCCTTCTCGGCATTTACACCTTTTCTTTGTTCGGGTCGATGGGCATGGTGGGCGAAGCTAGCTTACCAAGTAATGCTTAATATCCGCGGACGCCTGATTACACTCTTCTGGAGTCCATGTCTGTTGATCTGAACATTGGTATTTGCCGTTATGTGATAAACAGAATACTACACTCGTGGTTATTTCAAATAATTTCATACGACATTTATGAAACTCGTCAGAGGCTCGTTCCCTAAATTTCATATGAAAGGACTACGAGTGTAAGATCATCTATATACGAGCCAAGGATATTTTACCTTATGATATGCAGTGGCTCATTGAAGATCCGTATGGCCAAGAATAGCTCTTTTTGAGGCTGCGTGAATGCACAGGCTGGTATGGGCTTTACCTGGGCCCCCAAAGTAACAGTGCCCATTTTCTCGGACGTCGATGTGAAAAATCAATCCATCAAAGTAAACGAAATTGATATATGATGTTCAAAGTGCTTAACAAAATTCAAAATATTACAAAAATTAATCATTCGCATGCATTCTTTCTTATTATTTGCGTCATGAGGCACGTCAGAATGGTAAACTGCACTTTAAGGGGAATGAGAACACCCTCAGGAGAGGCTACTCCTGCAAAAGTATTTTTGTCTCTCATGTCGATTGTGGTCAACTCTTAAAGGAATGAATTTGCTCTTGAGGAGCAAATTCTTTCCTCTAAGAGTAGACCCCTTTTTCAGTGGGACAGGGTTTATAGAAAAGGGGACAGGAAGTCCCGAAAGTTATCTGCCTTTGAAAAATGGCGGACAAATCTACCAGTTGTTCCCAGTCCCCTTAAGTGGAGGAAAGTGTGGTTTTACACAGCAAGATTATGATTTTTAGCTCACCAGAGCCGAAGGCTCGGGGGGAGCTTATAGGATAGGCAGTTGTCTGCGGCGTCTGCGTCGTCGTGTGACGTCAACACTTTTAAACGACATCTCCTCTGAAGCCGCTAGGCCGATTGGGCCCAAATTTCATCTGTAGCATCCTTGTGTTGGGGGATTGAAAGTTTGTGTTTTTTATGAAATTCGACTCATTAGTTTGGTTGCTATGGCAACTTAGAGTTTCCATAGACTTATAATGGGGAAACTTGAAAAATGGCATTTACTGCCAGGCCGCTTCAGATATTTTGACAAAACTTTCATAGAAATATTCCTTAGGCAATCTACTATCTGCCTTATGATTTTAGGCCTACTGCTCATTTGCATTGGTTGCCATGGAAACCAAAATGAAAAAATAGAAAAAAAAATACTTAAAAAATCATCACCTCAGAAACCGTATGCTCTATGAGGCTGAAAGTTAATGAAAATATTCACCGTATTTGCCTTTACAGGTTCTATGTTATTTATGAAATTCGGCTCTTTAGTTTGGTTGCTATGGCAACTTAGATTTTCCATAGACTTATATGGGGAAAATTGAAAAATGGCATTTACTGCCAAGCCGCAGCAGATATTTTGACAAAACTTTCATAGAAATATTCCTTAGGCAATTTACTATCTGCCATATGATTTTAGGCCTACTGCTCATTTGTATGGGTTGCCATGGAAACCAAAATGAAAAACAAAAAAAAAGAAAAAAAAAATACTTAAAAAATCATCTCAGAAACCGTATGCTCTATGAGGCTGAGAGTTTATGGAAATATTCACCATATTTGCCTTTACAGGTTTTGTGTTTTTTATGAAATTCGGCTCTTTAGTTTGGTTGCTATGGCAACTTAGATTTTCCATAGCCTTATAATGGGGAAAATTGAAAAATGGCATTAACTACAAAGCCAAAATGATAAGGTGCATTAAGTGACACCAACCTGGGGATCCCCCCGGATGTGCCGGGGACATGCCCCACCCCCTCCACTTCATAAAATGCCATTTATCTCAGAAACCATTCAGATCCCCATTCGTAAACCGTATATATTCTTGTCTCTTATGATAAGACGCACTCAGTGACACCAACCTGGGGATCCCCGGGGATGTGCCGGGGTCATGCCCCACCCCTCCACTTCATAAAAGCCCAAATATTCCAGAAACCTTACCGATCCCCATACCTAAACCATATATATTCTTGTTCCTTGTGATAAGACACATTCAGTGACACCAACATAGGGTTCCCACAGGGCTCGCCTGGGCCATGCTCCACCCCTCCATTTCACAACAGGCCCAATATTCCAGAAATCTAACAGATCGAAACCCCTAAATGAAATATATTTTTGTTCCTTATGATAAGTTGCATTCAGTGACACCAACCTGGGGGACACCCGGGATGTGCCGGGGACATGCCCACCCCCCTCCACTCCATAAAAGGTTGGCCCCCGCCCATAGGGGCTTGTAGATATATATGGGCTGCATGATGCTTCCACGCAGAGCTGAATCCGGCCCGCACACTAGTACTGGTAAACCGCTTAGAGGATCTAAGCCTGTCCAGGAACCGCGGTGCGAGGCGGACCGTCCATGCTAATACACCCTATTGCTTTCATTGGGCGGCAGGGCTTGAGATGTCATTTCATCTCAGTTTCGGGTAAAAGTCTCACAAAATTGGAAGCAACGTCTCCGAAATGACCTTTACAGTGTTGACGGGGACGTTTAACCTCAAATCAAACAAACAAACAAACAAACAAAACTTCATAAAAGGCCAAATATTCCAAAACCTTACAAATTCCCACCCCTAAACCATATATATTCTTGTTCCTTATGATAAGAAGCATTAAGTGACACCAACCGAGGGGTCCCCCCAGATGTGCCGGGGACATGCCCCACCCCCTCCACTTCATAAAATGCCATTTATCTCAGAAACCATTCATATCTCCACCCTTAAACCATATATATTCGTGTTCCTTATGATAAGACGCACTCAGCGACACCAAGCTGAGGGTCCCCCGAGATGTGCCGGGGTCATGCCCCACCCCTCCACTTCATAAAAGCCCAAATATTCCAGAAACCTTACCGATCCCCACCCCTAAACCATATATATTCTTGTTCCTTGTGATAAGACACATTCAGTGACACCAACATAGGGTTCCCCCAAGGGCTCGCCCGGGTCATGCTCCACCCTTCAACTTCACAAAAGACCATATATCTGAGAAACTGTTCAGAGCCCTACCCCTAAGCCATGTGTATTCTTGTTCCTTATGATAAGACGCAATCAGTGACACCAACATGAGGCCCCCTGTGGTGTCACGGGCCATGCCCAAGCCCTTTACTTCATTAAAAGCCATATATCTCAGACACCGGTCAGATCCCCCACCCCTTAACCATATATATGCTTGTTCCTTATGATAAGACCCCACTTCATAATAGGCCATATATCTAAGAAACTATTCAAATCCCCACCACATAATCACATATATTCTTGTTCATTGTTATTAGACACATTCAGTCACCCCGTCTTGTGGGGTCTGCAGGGGCCATTTCTCTCCCACCCACTTCATAAAAGGGCCTCATATCTCAGAAACTGTTCAGCATTAGGTTGCAACAATCTTGGGCTTTTCTGGAATCCACCATGCCCGAATCCCTCCACTGCTTAAAAGGCCTTACATCTCAGGAGCCATACATATCCCACCGCTAAACCATATATATAACCATATATGTCTCTGTTCTTTTTTATAAGACACATTTAGTGACACCAACCAGGGCTCCAATGGGTTCATGCCCCACCCTCTCTACTATATAAAACACCTAATATTTCAGATACAGTCCACATGAGCGCTCATTGGGGAATGGGGATTGTTTGGGAGACTTTATAATTGGTAGATTAAAATCATACCATGTTAAAATACATGTCTGCCATTGGGCAGTGCCCATCTGAGCTCAGGTTTATGAAATTTGGCTCTTTGGTTTGTTTGCTATGGCAAGTTTAGAGTTTCCATTGACTTATAATGGGGGAAAAATGACAAATGACATTTATGCCTTTCAAGATATTTTGTCAAACTTACATAGAAATGTTCCTTTAATAATGTTCTTTTAGGCCTATTTGTTGCCACAGATGGGAAATTGTCAGTTGTCATCCGTTGTCCTGCAACAACACATTCAAGCGACATCAGACCTCTGAAGCCACTAGGCTGATTGGGTCCAAATTTTATCTGTAGCATCCTTTGGGCGCAGGGCTTCCATGGTTAATTAAAATACTTTCCTTCCAGGCGGCAGTGCCCCCTGAGCTCTGGTGAGCATAGTGGCCAATGGGCCTCTTGTTTTTTGTTTTTGTTTTTTAAATTTTATTTCTTAAACCGTGCTTCCACTTGCGTCATATCTTTCAGAAATTTTGCATGGTATTTTATTTGTTTATTTATTTAATGGGCATGTGATATGGGTCTACACAACAAGCCAAACTCAACACATGATTGCTGTTCATAAAGTTTATAGATTACCCTCTTACCATCAGGAAAACACGTCTATATAATTTTGACCACCTTGAACCCAACTTTTATATTGTAAAACTGGAGTTTACAGGGGTAAATCTTATATTTCTTATTTTGCTCTAAAATATAGATTGTGGGTATTCGTTAGAACCGCCTCCACCAGGCGGTTCTATAGAGTACCCACAATCTATATTTTGAGCAGAAACAAGAAAAATATCACAAATTTTCATCTTAAAATTTTCATTTTTTCGGCGCTAAAATTCATAATGTATTTGTATAGGCCTTTTATAATGGTAACACTCGTGACCTCACAGTGATAAAATAGCGAGGCTGTTTTCTGTAAACAACCGTTGCCAGGATTTCCTAGAAGTTAGTGTTAGTCATGTGGACTTCATCATAGTGTGGGTTATTTTTAGTCATTTCGGATCATTGCATCACGTGAACAAATCCGTTAAATAAACAGCCCCGTAATCCCTACTTGATATAGAGAAAACTGGGGTTAACGAGGGTATACATTATTATGTCTTATTTCTGCTCCAAGTCATAAGTTGTGGGTAATGAGGGGGTTCTAAAGAGCAACCACGACCTATATATGTTTGAAATATAAATAAGAAAAATATCACGGATTTTTATTATAAAAGTAGCCACTCTGGAGGGTAGCCGGACAAAATGCCCCCTGACAAAATCCCTCCCGCTCAGTCATTTTTGTATAGGTGGACAAAATCCCTCCCATGTTGTTTGCAAGGTGGACATAATCCCTCCCAATCTTTTTTAACAAGGTGGACAAAATCCATTCTGTAAATTTTGTAACTAAGACAAAACCCCTCCCGGCTGACAGCAGTTGGCTACTATTTTAGCATCTTCCTCAAGACACAAATTGCACCAATAATTGCTTATGGGGTCCTCTTTCTCCTACAATAGCAAGTTCTTCAAGTGAAAAATCCCATAAGTATGCACAGCCACGATTCATGGGCATTTACCTTTTTTACCAGGCACACATGATGAAGTGGGAAATATTATGCATAGGCTCAATTTTACAATAACAATAGAAAGACAAGGTCTTTGTCAACATTTAAATCATGCATACAAACAAATATTGTTTATTAAAAAAATGTCTGTGTCTAACAGCAATGATAACCATTTAACCAGTTAAGTATAGAAAGAATATAAAGATAATTGAGTTAACTGTGAACATTAATTACCTAATTAGAAAAAAAATATTGACATTAATAGCGCTCAATTAGACAATTGCTTTTTTGCACAATTAAAATACAAACATATTCAGCATGAATGGATAAGGCACTTATTTACAAGAAATAATCATAAATGAATATATAAGAAAATAAGCACAAATTAACCAGAAACCATAATAAATAAAAGTCATCAGCAATATGTACAAGAGTTAGCTATTTTGTCCCAGTTGGAAAATTTTTAGAAGGGTTTTGTCCACCTTGCAAAAAACATGGAAAGGGATTTTTTTCCACCTTGTAAAAATGTGTGGGAAGGATTATGTCCACGTTGCAAAAAAACATGGGAGGGATTTTGTCCACCTTTTAAAAATGTGCGGGAGTGATTATGTCCACATTGCAAAAAACATGGGAGAGATTTTGTCCACCTATACAAAAATGAGCGGGAGGGATTTAGTCGGGGTGGGGAGTTGTCCTACATTCATGTTGGAGATGTGATAAAATGCACTATGCTGCGCGGGTGTTATCGCAATGGATTTCACTGCGGAATTTGGGAAATATTTGAGGGTCACAGATGTGGTCTAAGTGGCCGAAACTAGCTAGTCTTGCCAAGAAAAATCTTGCACACCCCATAGTTTTCAGTTCTGTGCAGTAGTCCTTGCTTCCAAAGGATTACTCCTTTTTCAGAACATTTAGCAGTAAAATGCGCTTTATATCTTTGGTCGAATAAGAAAAAAAGTCAAAAAATGAAGCAGTAATTTTCCCTGATGTAAAAATTCACAGACAAGGAAGCATGCATCCTCTATTTGAATGCGTTGCATTTACCGTGCATGATAAATTTGTTTGTTTTCAGCGCGTTTAATTAATGGGCGTTACGTGCGTTTAATTTTGGCACAGGGCAGTAAAAACAGGTAAACCTGAGAATTGTCGCGAAAATGAAAAAAAAAGAAAAAAAAAAGATGAAATTAGAAAAAAAAATATTGCCACATCATGTATAAAAGTCTGTGTAATGATCACCCCCTCTAAACCCCACTTTATATAGAGAAAAATGGGGTTTACGGGGGTATTCATTATTTTTACTTATTTCTGCTCCGATACATAGGTTGACAATGCCTGGATTTTTTTTTTTTCAAATTAAAGCTATATAAAATATTCAAACATGAGAGAGTGAGAGTTTTACGTCCCACTAACAGTTAAGGTCATACGGAGACGGGGTCTCGGTTTAAAGACTCATACAAAAGTCTGGAGAAGCCCGGGAACGATCCTGCGACCCCTGGTTTACAAGGCGAGTAGCGTAATCACTACACCACTGAAATTAAAAATAAACTTGTATACGGAACCCTGGAAGGGACATGCAATTTATTTTAATATGTTATGCGAACAAGATAATATCTTGTGCGCATAACGTATTATCTTGTTCGCACAACATAAGATCTTGTGCGCACAACATTGTTCACACAACATTTTATCTTGTTTGCACATCATAGATCTTGTGCAGACAACATAATATCTTATGCAATTAAGTTATTATCTAATGCGCAAAAGATAATATCTTGTTCGCACAACTTGATATCTTTTGCGCACAAGATATTAATGTGTTCGCACAACATATTATCTTGTTTGCACAACATAGATATTATACAGACAACATTATATCTTGTGCGCACAATATATTATCTTGTTTGCACAATTTAATATCTTGTGCGGACAACAGAATATTTTGTACGCACAGGTATTATGTTGTCCGCACAAGATCTATGTTGTGCAAACAAGATAATAGCGTGTGCGCACAATATATTAAGTTGTGCAAACAAGAACAACGTGTGTATCTTGTGCGCACAAGATATTATGATGTCCGCACAACATATGTTGTGCGCGCAAGACACTATCTTGTGCTCACAACATATAATCTTATGCGCACAAGATAATATCTAGAAGCCTCCGTGGTGCAGTGGTTAAGCTACTCGCCTTGTAAACCAGGGATCGCAGGATCGATCCCGGGCTTCTCCAGACTTTCGGATGAGTCTTTAAAACCGAGGTCCCGTCTCCGTATGACCTTAGCTGTTGGTGGGACGTAAAACTCAAACACTCACTCACTCACTCACAAGATAATATCTTGTTCGCAAAACTTAATATCTTGTTCGCACAACATATTGAAAAACATCCATATCCCTTCCCGGGTTCCGCATATATATGTCTGCAAACGATGAATTATTTAGCGCAAGTCGCCCTACATTTTGAGTAGAATCCGAAATGAAAGGTTTAGTGAAATCTTCCAAATACAGAGAAATTACTATACAAAGACCACCTTTGGGACTGTTCAAAAGTAGTTATAAGACCACTTTTGAACAGTCCCAAAGGTTTAAAGAACACTTTTGAACAGTCCCAAAGGTGTCCCTGACCAGAGGACAGTGTGTGCAAGAATAACTGCACCCTTCTAAATAAGCTTTTTAAAGCAGAATTAGTCTTAATTGGAGGTGGTCTTATAGCGGAATGTTACTGTAAATATCAAATGAACTACATTATAAGAAAATCAGCGATATGCATCAGCGATAACACGGATCATTCGACATTCTCCCGCAATCTATTCATAGTCTTAGTAGTTTGTTTGATTTAAGAAATAGATCAGCTCTAACTGTGATTTGTTGAGTAATAAATCACAGTTTGGAGGTCAGTTGTAAACTAGACAAATCACGAGCGCGTAGCGCGCGTGATTTGTCTACTTACAACTGACCGACTTTTTGTGTGACTTTTACCCGACATTGAGATGAAATGACATCTCAAGCCCTGTCGCCAATGAAACCAATAGGGTTTATTAGCATGGACGGTCCGCCTCGCGCCGCGGTTCCTGGACAGGCTTAGATCCTCCAAGCGGTTTACCAGTACTAGTGTGCGGGCCGGGTTCAGCTCTCCGTGGAAGCATCATGCAGCCCATATATTTCTTCAAGCCCCTATGGGCGGGGGCCGCCCCGGGTTCCGTATGTAAATGTCCGCAAATGATGATTTATTTAGCGCAAGTCGCTCTACATTTTGTGCAGAATCCGAAATGAAAGGGCTTTAGAAATACGTTTAGTGAAATTTTGCAAATAAATATAAAATGAACTACATTGTTTTGTTTGATTTGTTTTGTTTGATTTGAGATTTAACGTCCCCGTCAACACTGTAAAGGTCATCGTGTACAGTATGCATCAGCGATAACACGGATCATTCGACATTCTCCCGTCTTAATAGTACCTAGAATTTTCGTTGACTGGCACCACGTGTTTCGGTTGATATAACAGATCAAATCCATGGAATTAACAGCTCTGAAAACATATTCTGCCTATAACAGAGCCAGTTGAGGCTTCAGTAATCTTATGCTATTTTGCATAGTTTTTTTTCTTCTAAAACGATTAAAATGGGTAGAACTTGGCGCTCTCACCAACACCAGAATCTGTTTGTGCTAACAGTATTACCACGATTTACCCCGACTTTACAAACGGGACATGCCATAACTAGATTGTATACACGTGTATGCATTTGCTAATGATGATATTCAAGAAATTATGTTCTGATCGCTTTTTTGTTACCCTTCGGTTTACAGGAACGTTGACATAACACGTCTGAAACTGAGCCAGCGCACGACAAAACCTACAATAAGACATGTGCGCCCACCGACGACCAAGATCAGCCTGCGCATCCATATAGTGTAACCAGAGACTTCTCTTGCTGCATGAAGGAGCGTTGGGCCCTTAGCTATCCTTAGAGCGCACAACGAAAACTCTGATCAGCCTGCGCATCCATATAGCAGAGACTTCTCTTGCTGAATGAAGGAGCAAAGAGCCCTTAGAGCGCACAACGAAACTCTGATCAGACTGCGCGGATGCGCAGGCTGATCTGAGTCTTCGTTGGGCGCACATGTCTTATTTTAGGTTTTGTCATGCGCTGGCTCAAATTAAATCAAAATGCGCCCAAATTACAGACACGAAACAAAATATCAGTTTTTAGAAATTTTCTATTGGCCAGTATTTTTGCTATTGCTACAGATCTTGAAATATCAACGTTTTTGTCGGATTCCCGTTGCTTTCTATTTTCTGGTTTTCGTACTGTCCTGGCGCCTAAACGAACTCGGTAATCCTATCTTTTTATCGCATGTTTCGATGCAGAATGTGAAGATGTACTCGCATGCAAAATTATAAAAAAAATCTATGGGAGAGCCCATTTACGTATTCTTGACCTTTAGGAAAAACGCAAATTGCTAACGCCATCTCGGACATGGACGCGGACGAACACACAGACGGGCGGACGGACGGTCGGAGGTTAGTCAATATATTCTTTCCGCAATTCCTCAAATGGCGGCGGCATAATAAAAACAAGAGCACCGCATGCGGGTGCCAACCCTCGGCGGCAGTTTCTTTTAGAAAACAAAAATTCTAAGTCAAAAAAGGGGCATAACTGTACCATAAATATTTTAAGGGTTACCTCACCTATTGGTATGAGTTCCCCTTTTCATAATGAACAACTAGTCCGAGTTTCAAGTACATATGTTCAGTAATGACAGAGATATTACAAAATGTTCAAGTTTTTGCACGACGACGACGCAGACGGCGCCAAAGCTATGACAATACATCGTCTTTTTCTTCGAAAACAGCCGAGCTAATAATGATAGTAACATATACAGTCAAACTTTAATAATTCGAACACCTTCGGGGCCATGAAATTTCGTTCGAGATCATGGTAGTTCGAACTATTGATGGTGCCGTGTGGTGGCTGTAAAATGTCTCCCCGTACATGCATTTATAGAGGATCTTACATGAGTGTCCATGTATTATTGAATTTATTAAACGAGTTGAGGAAAAGGGATAAAATGCGAGGCTTTGCCGAGCAGTTTAACCCTTTTCCGTAACGAAAATGCAATGATACATGAGCACGAATGCAAGATTCTTTTTATCATATGACGTTTAAAACGCATTTTATTCACGATTGTTTAACAAAAATGTCAATATTCCACCATTAGATAACGCGTCGTCGTTAAGGACGTCCTACATGTAACGTTACGGGACGTATATATTTAATCCACTAGTGGATTACCGAAAATAATACATGGCGTTAATACACTCTCAGACGCGACGTCATATGATAAAATGCTCTTATTTTTCCAATCCCCAGGGATTGCATTTAGGGTTTATTGTATCGATTCCTGACCATTGCCTTGAATGCCTTCACTTCAATTTTACTCGTTCTGCAAGGCCACGAGGCATAATGGGGATGACCTTAGGATCTATTTTCCACTTTATATAATCCGGCACCCGGTATCGATGTGTGCCCTTGGGAAGACACGTAATGACACTGCCTCTCTCCACACAGGTGGCAGTGGTATAATTGTCACTGCCTCTCTCTCGCGAGCGTTAAAACTCCGTAATGTGTGTTCGAGAGCGATTAAATATAAGCTTGAAGCTTCCATCGCAATCGAACTGAAATAAATTAGTATAAACTAAAATATCAACACTTTGTTGATGTATCCTGGCCACACCAAATTTATATGCCAAGTATCATATTTGAGATGGTTATACTGTTATTGTTATCGCGCCCCGCCCATCGGAGCCTGGAGAAATAGATTGGGCTGCACGGTGCTTCCGCGCAGAGCTGAAACCGACCGAACTTGAGTACTGGTAAACAGCTTAGGTTTAAGTTTGCCCAGGAAAAGTGATGCGAGTCGGACCGTTCCATAAACCCTAGCGGCTTTTATGGGCGGTAGGGCTTGAGATGTCATTTCATCTCAATGTCGGGTAAAAGTCCCACAAAATCGGAAGCAACGTCTCCAAAATGACCTTAATACCGTAAAACCTCAACTCAAACAAAGCGACAAAACTATTATTATTATTATTATTAATATTATTACACTTTTGTCCGTTTAGTACTGTACTCATTATAACACGATTTTTGTTATAACACGGACAGATCTTGCCTCCCAAATTGTCTTTATAATATGATTTCTATCTAAAAACAAGAGGGCCATGATGGCCCTGGATCGCTCACCTGATCCATAGGGTATCAAGTGGGCCCCTGGGACAGCCATTATTGGCCGCGGGCTATAATATGATTAATCTTGGTAGTGGTCTAAAAGGTGATGCTTCATACCAAATATCAAAGAATGGGGCGGGCCATTTTTGCCCCCAGGGCTATAATTTGAACCATCTTGGTAGAAATCCATAAGACAAAGCTTCATACCAAATATCAAAGACCTTGGCCTTCTGCTTTCAGACAAGAAGATTTTCAAAGGTTTTCATTGCCTTGATTTCTATTTCCTAGGGCTATAATTTGAACAATTTAGATGAAGCTTCACACCAAATATCAAAGAGTGAGTGAGTGAGTTTTAGTTTTACGTCCCACCAACAGCTAAGGTCATACGGAGACGGGACCTCGATTTAAAGACTCATCCGAAAGTCTGGAGAAGCCCGGGATCGATCCTGCGATCCAAATATCAAAGAACTGGGCCTTGCAGTTTCAAAGTAGAAGATTTTTTTTATATTTCCCTATATAAAACAATGTAAAAACGAAGGGCCCCGGGGCGGGGTCATTTTTGACCCAAAGGCTATGATTTGAACAATCTTGGTAGAAATCCACTAGAGGAAGCTACACACCAAATTCAAAGAACTGGGCCATCAGGTTTTGGAGAAGAAGATTTTTAAAGATTTTCCCTGTATAAGCCAATGAAAAGCCAAAGGGCCAGCAGGTGGGGGCATTTTTCGCCCTAGGCCTATAATTTGTACAATCTTGATAGAGGTGCACACGATGAAGCTTCACACCAAATATCAAAGAACTGGGCCTTGCAGTTTCAGAGAAGAAAATTTTTAAAGATTTTCCCTATATAAGTCTATGTAAAACCAAAGGCCCCCGAGGCGGGGCATTTTTGGTCCCAGGGCTATAATTTGAATAATCTTGGTAAAGGTCCACTAGATAAAGCTTCACACCAAATATCAAAGAAATGGGCCTTGCGGTTTCAAAGAAGAAGATTTTTAAAGATTTTCCCAATATAAGTCTATGTAAAACCAAAGGCCCCCGGGCGGGGGCATTTTTGACCCCAGGGCTATAATTTGAACAATCTTGGTAAAGGTCCACTAGATGAAGCTTCATACCAAATATAAAAGACCTGGGCCTTGTGGTTTCAGAGAAGAAGATTTTTAAATATTTTCCCTATATAAGCCTATGTAAAACCAAAGGGCCGCGGGGCAGGGGCATTTTTGGCCCTAGGGCTATAGTTTGAACAATCTTGATAGAGGTCCACTATATGAAGCTTCACACCAAATATCAAGGACTTGAGCCTTGCGGTTTCAGAGAAGAAGATTTTTAAAGATTTTCCCTACATAAGCCTATGTAAAACCAAAGGCCCCATGGGCGGGGGCATTTTTTGGCCCCAGGGCTATAATTTGAACAATCTTGGTAGAGGTCCACTAGATGAAGCTTCATACCAAATATCAAAGACCTGGGCCTTGTGGTTTCAGAGAAGAAGATTTTTAAAGATTTTTCCTATATAATAAAAATCAAAAACGAGTTCCTTTAAGAGCAATGAAAACATTCATAAGAAAGAAGATGGGTCATACTACGTAGTTTCGGCTAACAAAGCCTATCAAAGACTTGGGCCTTGCGGTAAAAGAGAAGAAGATTTTTAAAGATTTTTCCCTATATAAGCCTATGTAAATCCAAAGGCCCCCGGGGCGGGGGCATTTTTGGCCCCAGGGCTATAATTTGAACAATCTTGATAGAGGTGAAGTAGCTGAAGCTTCACACCAAATATCAAAGACTTGGGGCTTGCGGTTTCAGAGAAGAAGATTTTTAAAGATTTTCCCTTTATAAGCCTATGTAAAACCAAAGGCCCCCGGGGCGGGGGCATTTTTGGCCCCAGGGCTATTATTTGAACAATCTTGGTAGAGGTCCACTAGATGAAGCTTCATACCAAATATCAAAGACCTGGGCCTTGCGGTTTCAGAGAAGAAGATTTTTAAGGATTTTCAGTAAAAAAATCTATTTTTAGCTCCTGTGACCTAGATGTGCAACAGACCGGAACCATTTGAACAACTTTGAAAGGGGACCACCTAAGGATCATTCCTGTGAAGTTTGGTTAAAATCCGATCAGTGGTTTAGGAGGAGATGTTGTTTGAAGAAAAAGTTTACGGACGCACGCACGACGGACGACGGACAAAAAGTGATCCCAAAAGCTCACCTTGTCACTACGTGACAGGTGAGCTAAAAATATCCCTTTATAACACAGTTCATTCATAACATGGTCCTGTTCTATGCCTCCCAGACATAGCTTTATAACGGGAATTCCCTGTATTATTATTATCATCATCATCATCACCATCATCATCATTATTTCTCTATCAAGCGTAGTCTGCGTGTCATTATTAAACGTCTCAATATCTAAGCTTCACAGACAAAGAGTGATAAGTTTTACACCTAATTGAGATCACGTAATATACTACATGTACGTGAATATTTGGCCGATGACATCAAGAGACGGCGGGAATGCTCTGCGCACCTTTTTCCGCGCTGTGCTTGTTTCTTAATGTAGTACAGTGAAATTCCGCTATTAAGACCACCTAAAATTAAGACTTTTTATGCTGTAAAAAGCTTATATAGAAGGGAACAGTTTTTCTTTCATCGTGTTTTCTGCACACAATGTCTTCTGGTCAGGGACCAACTTTTGGACTGTTCAAAAGTGGTCTTAACAGTCCCAAAGGTGGTCTTAATTTAGGAATTTTACTGTACATAAGATTGTCATGCATTATTAAACGTTATATAGGACAGCACACTTCAAAACCTACAATAAGATATATTGACTGTTATAGACATAGCCCAAAATAAGATGGGGTATCCAAATATTACTATTTTTTTATTTTATTTTTTTTTTCTTATTTCGACACGAAAAAAAAAAAACCAGCCGCGATAGCTCATTTGGTAGAGTGTCCGCTCCGGGGAACGGGTGGTCACGGGTTCGATCCTGGGCCGCGACATACCAAAGTCGTTAAGAATGGTACTCCTCGCTTGGCACTCAGATTTACGGGGTAGAGCTAGGACTGGTCGACCCAGTGTCAGGATAATGTGACTGGGTGTGGTATCATGTAATGTGTCTGGGACATGATACTTCAGTGAGGCAGCACTATAAAAGTGAGCATTGAGCTCCCTGTCGCAACCAGACACCGTCGTGATATGACAAAAATTATTGAAAGCGACGTTAAACCCGAATTCACACACACACGCACTACACGAAAACATATGTTGAGGGTACTCATTTGTAGCGCCTCGCCGAGGCGCTTCTAATAAGAGTACCATCAACATAAACATATGTTTATGTGCAGAAATAAGACAAAATATCAGTACTTTTCGGTTGATAAAGTCTCGTATTTGGCACAATGGTTACAGACTTTGATCAGTCTGTGCATTCATCCACTGTGACAAAGAGCTGTCGTCCCTCGCTCTTTGAATAGCATGGACGCTATAGACGGTTCATGCGATCTGTACCAACTCTGTTCAGTCTAAGCGGATGCGCAGGCTGATCTGAGTCTGCGTTTGCCGCACGTGTTTTAATTGTAGGTTTTGTCAAGCACTGGCTTGTCTAATTATACTACACGTTAATAGAGCTTCATCTCAGTGTTAGGTAACGGAAGCAACATCTCCTAAATTACCTAAATAGTGTTGACGGGGACATAAAACGCCACTACAAACAATCAAACACAAACAGAGCTAAGCGAAAGTCTTATTAATAAACAAACCCAAAATAATTCGAACAAAGAATTAGTAAAAATATTACTTTTATATTTTAAATTTTGGCTGAGCGTTTTGTGAAAGCGTACTGAAAAATATGTGAGGCCAGGAAATGTTCAGATCAACCTGCGCATCTACAGTCTGATCAGAGCTCCCGCTGTCGTCAGTGCAGGCATAAATATATTTTTCTTGCCTTTCCATACTAACAGTTTTGTTTGTTTCTTTCTTGGTTTGATTTGAGGTTTAACATCCCCGTCAATACTGTATAGGTCATTTTCTGGACGTCGCTTCCAATTTTGTGTGACTTTTACCCGACATTGAGATGAAATGACATCTCAAGCCCTGCTGTCCAATGAAACCAATAGGGTTTATATGCATGGACGGTCCGCTTCGCACTACTTTTCCTGAGCAAGATTAGAACCTCTGAGCGGTTAACCAGTACTCCATGTGCGGTTGGTTTGAGTTCTGCGTGGATGTATCATGCAGCCCATCTATTTCTTTCAGTCCCGAATGGGGACCATTACAGACTAACAGAGTGTCTGTGCCGGCGCTGTGCGTTGAAACACCGATGGCACAATTTACCGTGCCTCAACTCATTTGCATGTGATTAACTTCAGTTTTAATTGTTCCGCGTCATGAGAAAAGGCTTGACTGTCCATCGACCAGAACTGACACAGATTTGCATGTTGTAGAGCTAGATTTGAGTGATTGCTGTTGTCCTACTGGTAGACTGGGGCACACTTTATTTTCACGCGGACGGCAATCACTCTGATCAAACTGCGCGCCTGCGCAGTCTGATTAGAGCCTTTGCCGTCCGCGTTGGTTATAAAATAGCATTTCTCATCACCCGGTTCAATTAAAAGTTAAATTCTTTATAAAAGTGAGCAGCTTGAACTTCCACGTGTGAAAACCATCTTCAGAAAGTGACAAAGAACAACAAAATCATGGTTTTACCGGAGACTTATACAACTTTGCTCGGATTGTTAGTTGCTGTTTCTTTCAACCTGAAGTCTGTGGAAGGCCATGCAAAGATGACTGAACCGCCAATGAGATCTTCCATGTGGAGGTTTGGATTTGATACCCCGATAAACTATAATGATAATGAGTTGTTCTGCGGAGGAATACAGGTATTTGTTCGTGTGTCTGTCTGTATGTGTCTGTGTCTGTGTGTGCACCCGTGCTTGTGTCGTGTATGTATGTAGGTCACGCTGCCCGTGTACGTCTGCCTGCTAAGCTGAAACTTGATATAGGTCAATTCCGCTATTAAGACCACCTAAACTTAAGACTAATTCTGCTTTAAAAAGCTTATTTTGTAGGTTGCAGTTATTCTGTCCCTGTGGTTTCTGCATACAGTGTGCTCTGGTCAGAGACCACCTTTGGGACTGTTCAAGATGGTCTTAAAGACCACTTATGACCAGTCCCAAAGGTGGTCTTAATATAGGATTTTACTGTATTTTGTTTCGAGGTTGCAGTCCACCAAATATAAACAAAGTTATGCTCCTCTAAAAATTTCTGTAAACATTTGTTTTCCGGCTAACTCCTCCTACAATTAACATTCAGTCAAGCTGAAACTTGGTACATGTATATAGTTAGGCCATGATGTGGAGCAGATCATATTATTTCTAGGTTAAGGTCCACCAAATGTTAGCAAAGTTATGCCCTTTTGGAAATCGATGTCAAATTTTCGTTTCAGGCTAACTCATCCTACAGTTTACATTGAATCCGGTTGAAACTTGATTTGTAGTTAGCCGATAATGTGAAACAGTGCATATTGTTTCAAGTGCAAAATATTGACCGAGTTATGCTCCTTTAAAACTTCTGTAAACTTTTCGTTTCCAGGTAACATCTCCTACAAGTTACATCAGATCAAACTGAAAGTTCATTCAGTTACACATTTTGTTTTGAGGTTACAGACCACCAAATATTAGCCGTTTGGTCCTTTGAAAATTTCGTAAGCTATATCCTCTTATATTTTAAATTAGATGAAGCTGAAACATTTAAAAAAGTCACATCGCAGCACATACCGTATTGAGGTTACAATCTGCCAAATAATAGCAGAGTTATCCCCCTGTCACTTTTCATGTCCAACTAATTCCTCCTAAAGTTACATCGCATATAGCTAAAAGTTGTGTGTTTGGACTAACCTCCTCCCGCCCACCCTAACTCCCTAACTACTGTTTGTCAGTATATTGTGTACAGCCGATTGCTTGCCAAGGGCGAAAAATGACCCGCTTTGTTGCCTGACACACAAAATGCCAAGAAAAACGCACTTAATGTTTCTCTCTCTCTCTCTCTCTCTCTCTCTCTCTCTCTCTCTCTCTCTCTCTCTCTCTCTCTCTCTCTCTCTCTCTCTCTCTCTCTCTCTCTCTCTCTCTCTCTGCGTACGAGGTTACCGAGGCGGTTCTAACGAGTTCACACAATCTATGTTTTGAGCAGAAATATGAAAAATGTCAGAACTTTTTTATCCGAAAAAAAAATAATTTTTGGTGGTAAAATTTTCAACATACGAGAATATGCGTGTTTTCGTGATGCAAAAAAGAGAACTTTTCCCGATTTGATGACCTGCTGAATCAGGGTATTTTTTTCTTGCACACCAGACATGGAAATCCGTGATTTTACCCTGGAATACAAATTTATGTTCTGACCCTGGTGTTCCGACCCAGGCAACAAACACAAATGCGCTTCAATTCTATTCAACTGCCGGAACTACTTTCGCACTACTTTTATTTTGTAAACAGTATACATGTGCGAGCTGTCAAAACTAACCGGAGGTGTTGTGCAAGAAAAAGAATCCAATATGGGGTTCTGTTGTAGATGGGCGTTTCCAACCCTCGGGATGACCGTGCTGAGCGGAACCTCGGCATAGCCTCGGTTCCGCTCAGCACGGTCATCCCTTGGGTTGGAAACGCTCATCTACAACAGAACCCCATATCAGATTCTTATAATCTTTGCCAGATCAGAAGCCATCTGAACCGTATCTATACTGCATGTTTTCAATTCAGTACTTGAGTCTGTAGGATGAAAATACATCAAGTAATCTGATTGGTTGAGTGAGCGAGTGAGTGAGTGAGTGAGTGAGTGAGTGAGTGAGTGAGTGAGTGAGTGAGTGAGTGAGTGAGTGAGTGAGTGAGTGAGTGAGTGAGTGAGTGATGTTAACGTCTCATCAACAGCTAAGGTCATATGGAGACGGGACCTCGGTTTAAAGACCCATCCGAAAGTCTGGATAAGCCCGGGATCGATCCTGCGAACCCTGGTTTACAAGGCGAGTAGCGTGACCATTACATCACATAGGCTTTTATCTGATTGGTTGAAACTCAGAAATTGATAGTGGCTAGAAGAATTACTAAACATGACAAGGGTCCAGGGACATTTCCGTTTATTTCAGCGGTTTATAGATAATGGTGGGCAGTGTGGTGTATGCGGTGATCCCTACGATGTCCCGAAACCAGAACACGAGGCTGGGGGCAGGTTCGCCACAGGCACTATAGTCCGGTACTATCCACAGAAAGTAGGTCGTATTCCGGTCACAATAGATGTTACTGCGCATCACAAAGGTAACACCTTACATTACCTTACGCTAACACACAAGTGCGACATAGTGCATTTTTCATAACTCCAAAATGGCTTTTTTTCGGATGAAAATCCACGATATTTTTCTTATTTGTACTGCAAACATATGTTATGGGTACTCGTTAGAACCGCCATTGAGGCGGTTCTAACGAGTACCCACAACCTATGTCTTGATGTAAAAATATGAAAATTATCATGAATTTTCATCCGAAAAAATAGCCATTTTGGAGGTGTGAAAAATGCACTAATTTTCTCCATACAAAGTGGGGTATAAGGGGGTGTTCATTTCACGGACTTGTTCACGTGGTGTAAATAAGATTTTACACAAGTGATCATTTCATAATGAAATTTATGGGGGAAAAAGTCTATTTGGTGAGTTTTATTTATCATATGAGGTCGCGTCTGAGAATGTAATAACGCCAAGTATTATATTCGGTAATCCACTAGTGGATTAAACATGCTAATTAGTTAGATACGCTCCGTAACGCCCTTAACGGCGGCGCATTTATTAATGGCGAATATTGACATTTTGTTAAAAATCGTGAATAATGTGCGTTTTAAATGTCATATGATAAATAGAATCTCGCATCCGTGTTCATGTATTAATAAATTTATCAAACTCGTTGAGAAAAAAGGGATAAATGCTCGGAGAAGCATACATGTTATGACGTTGTACCGACGTTGATCTGACGTTAAGATTACCTCATGTGCCTGCCGGGTTGGCTTTGTCGTCGACTGGTTCAATAGTCTTCGATGGGTCTTTCTCAGCAGGCAAACGTCGCTCGGCAACGTCAAATCAACGTCGTTGCAACGTCACACCGATGTGACGATGCATAAACGTTATGACGTTGTACCGACGTTGATATGACGTCGTCATTATGTCATATGCCTGCTGGGTTACCACTTTTGGCTAATATGGATATGTCCAAACTCAATGATGGAAAAAATATTAAGGGGAATGGTAACACCTTCAGGGGAGGCAAGTCCTGCAGTAATTTTTGTCTCCCGTTTCAATAGGGGTCAACTCTTAAAGGGAAGAATTTATTGCTGAGGATGAAATAATTTCTATTTACTCCTGAGGAGCAAATTCTTTCCTTTAAGAGTAGACCCATTTTCCAGTGGGACAGGACTTATAGAAAAGCTAACAGGAAGTCCCAAAAGTTATCTCAATTTGAAAAATGGCGGAAAAATCTGCCAGGTGTTCCCATTCTCCTTAATGAATGTGGAGCATGTTAGTGGAACACGGCTATATTTAGGCGTAAGATAAATTAAACAAGAGGACCATGAGGTCCCGATCGCTCCCCTTGAGCGCTGTGTATTATTTGGTCCCTTTTCCCCATCTAAGTGACTAGTATCTTTGGCACATAATTAAAAAAAGAAGATAAGCAGTTGTCTTGCTTGCATGATAGTCCGAACTGACAATCTGTCTAGTACATAATTCAAAAATGAAGATAAGTAGATAAAAGATAACTAGAGAAGAACATTTTGCAATGTTTTTTTATGATATTTTGGTATGGCGGCCATCTTGTTATGTGACCTGGCACTTACAAACAATTATCATTCCATCAGAGTTCGAAGGCTGCATATAGAGTTTAAAAGATATTGGCCCGGTGGTGTCAGAGCATTTTTTGTAAATGTCAATGGACCTGCCATCCAAGTGACCAATTTCCAAGATCACCAAATGACCTTGACCTTTGGCATTCATAGACACTGATTTTGTATCTATTTTCATGTCAGAGACCACAATATTTTCCGAAAACTGCACTGTTTTACGAGTTCCCTTTTCCGGTTGAAAAGCCTAATGAACCAAATTTGATCTTGCGTAATATATGTCAAGGTCAGCCTAGAGTCAACATTATTGCAAATTGGGTAGTACTCAATCACCTGATGCTACATACCAAGTTTCAAGACAATCAGCCAAGTGATTCCGGAGATGAAGATTTTTTAAGTTTTTTACCATATTTAGGCATGGCGACCATCTTGGTCACATGATCTGAACCATTCAAATAAATTGCCATTCCCTCAGTGTCCTTAATACATATAAAATTCAAATGAAATTGGCACAGTGTTTTCAGAGAAAATGTATTTTGAAATGTCAATGGACCTGCAATCCAAGTGACCTTAACCTTTAGCATTTATTTTATATTTATTCTCATGACACAGACCACAATGTTTTTCGAAAAATGCATTGTTTCAACATTTCACAATTTAAAATCAAAATGAATCAATTTGATCTTGGCATAAAATAGGTCACGGTCAACCTAGTGTCATCATTGTTGCAAACTTGCTAGTACTCAGTCACCCAATGCTACATACCAAGTTTCAGGACAATTGGCCCAGTGGTTCTGGAGAAGATCTTTTAAGGTTTTTACTATATTCTGGAATGGGGCCTTCTCGGCCATGTGACCTGGAGCATTTGAATAAATTTTAGTTCCCTTACGTTCCTAAGGCTGAACGTAAAATTTAAATGAAATTGGCCCAGTGGTTTTAGTGAAAATGTATTCTATTATGTCAATGGATCTGCAATACAAGTGACCTTGGGCCAAGGTCATCGAATGACCTTGGCCTTAAGCATTCATAGACGTTCATTTCACCTATTCTCATATCATAGGTCACAATATTTTTCGAGAAAATATATTGATTTACCTATTTCCCATTGAAAAGCCTTAGGAGCGAATCTAACATTGACATAGAATAGGTCAAGGTCAATTTAGGGTCATCAGTTTTGCAAACTTGGCAGTACTCAATCCCCCCATGCCACATACCACGTTTCAGGACAAAAGGCTTGTGGTTCTGGAGAAGAAGATTTTTCACAGATTTTTATCAAATTCGGGCATGGCGGCCATCTTGGTCAAGTGACATGGAACTTTTGAATAATTTTTGTTGTCTTTCCGTCCTTAGGCTGCATGTAAAATTTAAATGAAATTGGCCCAATTCTTTTAAATAAAATGTATTCTAATATGTCAATGGACCTGAAATACAAGTGAGCTTGGGCCAAGGTCACCGAATGTCCCTGACCCTAAGCATTCATAGACATTCATTTTTTACCTATTCACATATCACAGACCACAATTCTTTTTTAAAAAATGCATTGACTAACCTTTTTCCCATTGAAAAGCCTGTGGAACCAAATTTGACCCTGGCGTAAAACCTAGGGTCATTATTGTTTACAAACTTGGTAGTAGTCAGTCACCTGATGCTACATACCACGTATCAAGACAATCGGCCAAGTATTTCTGGTGAAGAAGAATGTTTAAGATTTTTACCATAGTTGGGCATGGCGGCCATCTGGACCATCCGAATAATATTTTGTTTCCTAAGTGTTCTAAGGCTGTATATAAAAATTAAATAAAATTTGCCCAGTGGTATTATAGAAAAAGTATTTTAATCTGTCAATGGACCTGCAATACAAGTGACCTTGGGCCAAGATCACCGAATGACCTTGACCCTAAGCATTCATAGACACCCACTGTTTTACCTGTCCTCATATCGCAGACCACAATATGTTTCGGAAAATGCATTGATTTATCTATTTCCCATTGAAAAGCCTAATGAGCCAGATTTGACCTTGGCGTAAAATAGGTCAAGGTCAATCAAAGGTCATCAGTTTTGCAAACTTGGTAGTACTCAGTCACCCGATGCTACATACCAAGTTTCAAGACAATCGGCAGAGTGGTTCTGTAGAAGAAGATGTTTTGATGTGTTTTTTACCCTATTTGGGCATGGCGGCCATCTTGGTCATGTGACCTAGACCATACTTGCAAACCTTTGTTCCCCCATTGCCAGGGGCTGCATATGAAATTAAATTGAAATTGGCCCAGTGGTTTCAGAAAGAAATCTTTTGAAGATGGTGGAAGACGAACGACAGACGACGGAGGCCTGTTATTCTATAATGTCTCCCGGAACCTTTGGCCCAGGGGAGCTAAAAACAAGCTACACATATGTTGCAAAATTTACAGCTATGCGGAAATTGAAACATAATTGATTGGTCGCATACCATTGAAAATGCGCATAACATGCGAACTGCATATTTTTTTACCTGTTTAAACCGAATGGAGCAAAGAATGTCGGGCCATCGTCGGGTCGATAGCGATACGACGTATCACTATAGACCCGACGTGGGCCCGCTGCTTTGTGTTGGCAGGGTTCCACCTTATTTAAGAAATAGATCAGCTCTAACTGTGATATGTTGAGTAATAAATCACAGTTTGGAGGTCAGTTGTAAAGTAGACAAATCACGAGCGCGTAGCGCGCGTGATTTATCTACTTACAACAGACCGACAAAGTGTGATTTATTACTCAACAAATCACAGACAAGAGCTGATCTATTTCGATTCTAACACGCTGAAAATCGACAATAATGTTGTTGTTTCCTTCAAAATCTCACAACCTTTCGCCATTGCTAGAAGAAATCCCGCTAAAATTATCGACTGAAACATTTATATCCTTTTTTAACGTTTTCGATGCGAGAAAATGACGTTACACCGTCTAACGTCAAGGAAATCGACTAGTGACGTCATATATTTGCAGTTTTAATGACGTCACTCGTCACGCCCTATCTTGTCGTGATTTGTTGTAGAATAAAACACAGTTATTTTCCATTGCCTATATAGGCGCGCTGTGTTAGAATCGTATTTATTGCTAGTTTTACGAAAGCCCCATGTACCTTATTCAAACAGTGACGACTCAGATCAGACGCCGCAGTTTTCGGGGGTGGGGGTGGGGTTGCTAGGCATACATAAGCTTGTTTGTTTGATTTGAGGGTTAACGTCCCTGTCAACACTCTATAGGTCATTTTGGAGACGTTGCTTCCAATTTTGTGGGACTTTTATCCAACATTGAGATGAAATAATATCTCACGCACTGCCGCCCAATGCAACCAATACAGTTGATAAGCATGGCTGATGCTGCCTGGACAGGCATTGACCCCCTAAGCGGTTTACCAGTACGCGTGTGCGGTCGGTTTCAGCTCTGCGTGGAAGCATTATGCAGCCCATCTATTTCTTCAAGCCCCGTTGGGCGGGGGCCGGGCATAAATGAATTAAATCTTCAAAACAAAATCGTGTGTACTTCATTGGCACGGCATACAGCATACCGTTCATGATTGTTAATCAGCTATTTTAATCGATTCATTCACTTGTCATAATTAAAAAAACATTTGTCACCTTATCTGTTTCCTTTTTTTTTTTCATTGTCAAATTCAGGAAACAATTATAGCTCACCTATATGAAAGTGATCATTTAAGGTTACATAACGCCAATAAGTCTTCGAAATGAACAACCTTGTAAGAAAACCCAAATTTATATAGAGAAAGCAGATGTGGGATTACGTACAGTAGGAAATCTCAAGCCCTGTCGCCCAAGGAAACCAATAGGTTTACAAGCATGGACGGTCCGACTCGCACCGCTTTGCCTTGGCAGGCTTAGATCCTCTTAGCGGTTTGTCAATATTCGTGTGCGGTCGGTTTCAGCTCTGCGTGGAAGCATTATGCAGCCCATCTATTTATTCAAGCCCAGATGGGCGGGGTTCGGAGGGGCAGTGTTATGTGATGTTTTTTTTTCATCTCAGAATGGGGGGGGGGTGGGGGAGGGCGTTAAAAGCCCACATAATTGGAAGCAACGTTTCCAAAATGACCTAAATAGTGTTGACTGGGACTTCAAACCTCAAATCAATCAAACTAGGAACTATTATACAAGATACCGGCCTCGAACATCGCTTCTAACTAGGGGTTTCACTGTTTGTCCAAACAATGTTCAGCCATTTTCCTCAAAGGATTTATATAAAGATAACCAGGAGTTTCGAACTGAACCAGCTATATATGTGAGATATAGAGGATCTTACATGAGTGTTCATGTATTATTGAATTTATTAAACGAGTTGAGGAAAAGGGATAAAATGCGAGGCTTTGCCGAGCATTTTATCCCTTTTCCTCAACGAGTTAAATAAATTCAATAATACATGAGCACGAATGCAAGATTCTATTTATCATATGACATTTTAAACGCATTTTATTCACGATTGTTTTCAAAAATGTCAATATTCCGCCGTTAGTAAACGCGACGTCGTTAAGGACGTCGTACATGTAACGTTACGGGAAGTATCTAGCTAATTTGCATATTTAATCCACTAGTGGATTATCGAAAATAATACATGACGTTCTTACACTCTCAGACGCGACGTCATATGATAAATGTCATAAGTACATCACGTAAGTACATCACGTACATCACGCAAGTACATCACGTTAACAAGTCCGTGAAATGAACACCCCACTAAACCTCACTTTATGTAGAGACAATTTGGGTTTACAGGGGTATACATTATGTTTTATTTCTGTTCCAATACATAGTTTGTGGGTACTCGTTAGATGAGGCGGTTCTAACAAGCACCTACAACTTATGTTTGGAATGTAAATGAGGACTATATCACAACTTTGTATCCATTTTTGTCTGGGGGTGGGGTGGGGGGATATGAGATATGTGTTATCGTGAAACCTTGAGAGTATAGATGTACTACACTGTGAAAAATAAGTGTTAACTCGACGTAAAGACAGAGTAAAGTTTACACTAAAACTCGCGTGAGCTAGAACCATACACCATTTTGGGTGTTAAGTGTTACTTTGAGTAACAATACCCTGATAACTTGTATAGATTACTCCAACTTTGGTGTAGCACTGCAAAGTTGGTTTTTGGTGAAACAATTCTACAAAACAAGAGTTACGTTCCGTGTTTGAAATGATACACTATTTATGGTGTAAGGTTTGCTACTAAATAGCGTAATTTTAGTCATACTACAGGGTAACATTTTTTGAAGGGGCGGTGTAACTGTGAACATTACACTTTTTCAGTGTAATGAAATATCGGTGTAATATTTCTGCGAATGATGGATAACATTTCCTTATGTTCAGTGTAAAAAAGTAATTACACCTTGAAAGCGTTATCTTTCCAGCTTATCGGTGTTGTGTTTGCACTTATACGGGTGTTTTGTTCTACCTTAACGTAAGTTAACGTTTCCTGTCCAATCGTGTAACAAGTCATACAAGATGCGTCATATGTACAACGTATGTTATTTTGTTCCTCTTTCATGTCATATAACTGAAAACGGCATAAATATCATACAAATTATATAATTATTAATATTGATTATAGTTTTGTTTCATGCGTGATGAAAATCCCAGTAATTGATATTAAAATGAGATAAATTCTATTTCAGTATAAACACAATTTTTGTTTAATAAAGAATTTATACAAAATCTAATTGAAAGTGCAACATTTTACACTAGCGTTTTACAGAAACACAAGCATTACCATTAAAAAATGGTAAATGTTACCCATGAAAAAGGGTATCAAAGTGCCTTTTAAAAGGAGTATCTGAGTCTGATAACCTATGGAAAAAAGATAAATAATTACGATACATACAGTTAAATGTCCACTCTGGTGAAGCCAGTCTTAATTATTGGTGTATTGTTACACCGATTTAACGAAGGAAACAATACACCCACCTCGCAACCAAAACGTTTCCTTCAATGGTACATTTACACCAGTAGTGAAGATCAGTTACATCATGGTGTAAACTTTTCTTCGATCTTCGAGTGCTTAAGGAGGGTGGGGAGTAATTCTTTTCTCTTTAGATTTTTTTTTATTTGCTTATATTTTGTAGCTTGAAATCTCTGCACTCGTTTGCCGGTATAAAAATATAGGCACACCAGGCTTTTTTTCGAGCTTTTTAGCCTTAAAGATGGGTACTGTTTTCGAATTTATCGAATGTTTCAATAATTACCCCAGTCATTGACAAATTGTCGATAACAATTGTTTAAAACAATATTTCCAAGTTTGGTTAAAAAAAACACAATGCAGGATAATGTCATGTTTGCGTACCTATGTGTGAAAGACAAACTCTTTCACAGATTTTTGTCGAAACACCTATTTACAAATGTCCTTTTCTGCATGTTTTGCTGTTTTGAGATGCAATTTTCTCTATATTTGAAAAAAAGAATGCATTTTTCGTCTTTAGATTTTTCTTATTTTCACATATATTGTGTAATAATATTAGATACACGAAATAGGCGTGAAATTTGACCATGTCACCAGGCATCTGAGAGAAATATTGCAGAAAAAATTACCCCCCCCCCCCCCCCCCCCCCCCCCCAATAAAAATGGCTAAAAAAGCATTAAGATATTGTTTAAATGACAAGAACAAGGATTATACCTTTATTATTGCACATACTTTTGCTTCCTTAATGTGATATGAATCAAAGTATTTCATTAGAATTGAAACACAATTTCATCTATAAGTTTTATGGTGTGAAACATGGATTTTTCTGGCCAAAAAATGCATGTTCTGATATAGCCATATTGTCGTTTTGTTCATGTTTAAAAGATATGAAGCAATTAACATTGTCGCAGACGTTCAAACAATGTCAGATGTATGTTATTAATATACCTGGGAAACATTATTATACATTTTTAGCTTTCTTTTTTGACAATTTATTACCCCACCCCATAATGAAATGGGTTGAAATTGATAAAAAAAAATTACAATAAGCTGATGCAAAAGAATATAAAAATTTCCTTTTTCCCATTTAAGTTCCTGCCAACGTTATAGGGAAAGTAGAAACACTTCTAATTATTTTTTTCTATAATTTTTACAAGTTTTTTTTTTTCCATGCCATATTGACCGGAAACGCTATTTAATTATCTATTGCCTGTTTATGCAAACTGTGAAAGGGAGGTGAGATAAGTTATCCTTTTACTTTTCGAAAGTGGATAGAAGTGATGGCAATGACCTTGAATCGATACAATTACCCAACACCTCCGATCAGACACACCAAAGGGAAAGAACCACGAACATGAATAACTAGACAGTAATGGAAACATCACTAGCGGAAAGCCAAAATGGCAGTTGCATTCCCACATAGTGGCTTTCGTGGACCTTGAGAAGGCATTTGGTTGAGTGTCTCGGAAAGTCATCTGGGAGGCACAGAGAAAATTTGAAATGGAGGAGTGGAATGTTCGAATGGTCCAGTGGGTGTATGCTAATTCGCGGAGCCGTATGCGTTTTTGTGTTGGTTCCATTGAAGAATTCGAATTGAAGGTCGGTGTTCTCAAGGCTCTTTTCTCAGCCTAATGCATTTTTCATCATTGTGCTTTATGTCTTGTCATGCGAGTTCTGTTCTGGGGCGGGGGGGGGGGGGGGGGGGGGGGCTTTGTAATCATAGCTGAATCACTTCAGTGTGCTACACCCCTTCGAAGGCGTCGCCCAAAAACTTCTCATATATATAGTCTTTACAATGCATGATAGCCCCGAACTGGCCTTGAAGAAAAAGATTGTGCTGCATGATACTAACCCAATCGCTAATGAGTGCGAGTAGACTGCCCTGCCCAGGTAAAGTGGTGCAAGACGGACGGTCCTTATAAACATATAGATTGGTTTCACTGGCTGTCAGGTTTCATCTCAATGTCGGGTAAAAAGACCCACAAATTGGGAAGTAACCTCTCCAAAATGACCAATTTTATGTTGACGTTAAAATGACATCTCAAGCCCTGCCGCTTAACGAAACCAATAGGGTTTATATGCATGGACGGTCCGACTCGGACCCATTTTCCTTGGCAGGTTTAGACCCTCTAAGCGGTTTACTAGTTCTCACGTGCGGTCGGTTTCAGCTCTGCGTGAAAGCATCATGCAGCCCGATTGGCTGGAGCCGGTACATTGACAAAATTCTGTTATGATGGTGGATGTGTGGGCATACAAAGGCTCAACCTAAACCATCATCTTTATATTCGAAACAGATCAAAGGGATTTTTTCTTGTACACCCTTTTGCTTATGCTTGATTATTGTTTGTTTGATTTGAGGTTTAACGTCCCCGTCAACACTGTAAAGGTCATTTTAGAGACGTCGCTTCCAATTTTGTGGGACATTTACCCGACCTTATGATGAAATGTCAACTAAAACCCCGCCGCCAATTGAACCAATAGAGTTTATTTACATGGACAGGCCGACTCGCACCGCTTTGCCTGGGCAGGCTTAGATCCTCTAAGCAGTCTATCAGTAGGCCTACACCTGTTGAGTGCAAGATCCTAATTATGGGTGCTGGCACAGGCTATTTGTTCACTGAGATGGCTTAACAGTAATTGAACTTGAGACTGACAGTTAAAAGAATATTGTGCGCTGCCAGGCATTACAGTCTGCACTTTTTGTTATCAAATATGGCAGTGTTTTCTTTCCATATATATGACGTCACGCAAACTAAAGTAAACGTCACTATTTATTCATTGTTTTGTTTGTGTTGACAAAGTATGGCTGTGGAATATGTGAACTGATAGACTCTTCGAGGCTATATTTTTGACACCAATGGAAAAATAAAGTAAACATCGTGCGTTAAAGAGAGTTCAGATTTTCCATGGACAGCTGATGGGCTGCAATCGGAGGAAACAAACCAGTAGCTGGAAAAATACAGGGTTAGTCTGTTTATCCCTCTATTTTCCTGTGCTTCCAGCCATGCGGACTAGACCGGAAAGTAGTCTATGAAGTCGCAAAATAATTTATAACAAAATGCTCATTGCAATGGTTATTAAATGTTACAACAACCTCAGAAAACACTTTGAAAACTAAATAGAAACAGAAATCATTTTGAGGTAAAAATTCGAACCTGATTACGGCAGAGTCAATTATGCGCGACCCTCCTTAATTACACCATATATTTTACACCATATATTTGGTTTAATAGCCGGCAAATCGACTAACAGTTACCGAGCATACAATGGAGATAATTTACACCAAAATTTTTGGTTTTGGTGTAATGTTTCCTTTCATTTTTTACAGTGTACAGTTAAAATTTCACATTCCGAAAGGCAGCGGTTTTTTTTTTTTTTTTTGTTACGCAAATTTGTGATTTTTTTATGTTCCCGGTAGCAATTGTTTTTGCCCTGTCTGTTTGTTTGTTTGTTGGTTTGTACGTGGACAACTTTAACTTTTGAATCGTTTAAGATAGAGCCTTCATTTTTGGCATGTAGGTTCCTTGTGGCAAGCGCTTTACATTCATGCAAACATTTTTGACCTGTGACCTTGACCTATGACCTACTTTAAAGAAAAAAATATTATTGTTTATAACTTTCGAACCGTTTAAGATAGAGCCTTAATGTATTTTTTAATAGCCCGTATGTGGGACCAGGACTGGGGACAGGACAGGGAAGAAGTCTTACCTGGGTAAATGGTTGATAATCTCCCTGGCAGAGGCGCTGGTCTGGTTGGTTAGAGTGGCTCAGCTAGACTGAGAAGCGTGGTCTCTTCTGCATGCTTTTCTCGCTTCCCAGGTACCATTGTTTAGGCAAGTGGGTAAAACCCATCACCTTCCGGTCGGCGTTTCTGGAAAGCTCACGACACAACACTCCTCCCCACTTTATCTTGAAGGCCTTGTCACCAGCTGCCAGGTTCATCCTTGAGTGGGACTGATGTCCCACTGTCACTTCGGGCTTGGACGAGACTAGAAGTCTCAGTCTATTGTCTGGCTTGAAGGAGACGAAGAAGCCTCACTTGCAAGCTGCTGTGTTGAGTCTAGCTTGTTATTTGACAGCTTGAGCGGACAAAGAAGACACACTCTATTTGCTGTCTGGCCATCTCGTTAAGTCCAACAGATTTCGAACTAGAAGTCCAGAAATCGTGACAGAACTAGAAGCTCAATGTCATTTAGTGGACTATTACAGAAATCCGCGGATAGACTGCCGTCTAGAAGACACATTTCTGGATTTGTGCGATCTAGAAAATCAATCTTTCCTTCATTCTTAGTGGATACTTCCAAAACATCAGCACAGTTTGTTAACCAGTGAACTTAAGTAATCAGTAAACCTAATGGTTACCGGGTAATTCTTTATCCGTGTGCATCTTCTAGTAACAATTTGTCTTTCATCTCTGTGGTTGTCTTCTTATGGCATATCCCATTATTTTTCCTCCCTGCCCAGCTAATTGTACCTGAATGGAGCCACCCACATTTACCGTGAACCTGACCCATTAAACATCTGGCCTGGTGCAGTAATGACAACCACTGCAGGGCAAAACTACAGCTTGTGTGTCAGATAGATACATTTTCTGTTTACCTGACCCCGAGACCCAACGTCCCAATCAACACCGCCTAGGCCACCCCGGAGACGCCGCCCCTAACCCTGCGCGATCCTTACCAGAGATGAAATGACATCTCAATTCCTGCCGCCCAAGGAAACCAGCATAGCCTATATGCATGGACAGTCAGACTTGCACTACCCCGTCCGGGCAGGGCCAGACCCTATTAGTGGATTACTAGTACTCATGTGCGGTATGCTGCACATGGCATCAGAGGATCTGTATTCCTTAACTGTCTGTATTTCAATGTTAAGCTTTATTGGGATAATCCCTCAACCCATTGAGCTAGCTGACCCTTGAAGCTCCCTGAACAATAAAAACCCTGTTAAACTTGAATGAGCCTTTTCAAAATCTTGCCTAGAAGATAGTACCCAAGATAACTGGTAAACAATACTGTGGCTAATTTACAGAGTTCTAGTTAATTCCAAATTAGGAGTAATTTACTCCAACTTTTTCATTTCTGACTCCCAACTTTTTCTGGAGGACTGCATTTTTACTCCAATTTTCAAAACCCTAGGGAGAACTCTGCTAAAATCTCATTCCTGTTCATTCAAATGTGTTTTTAACGGAGGCAAAGAGAAAATGCTATTTATAAGCCTATACTCTTTCTACTCCAGCTAAAATCTATTTTTGTTCATTCAACTGTATCTTTCTTATGGAGGCAAAGAGAAACTGCTATTTACAAGCCTATACTCTTTCTACTCCAGCTAAAGTCTTCAATTCGTTCAATTGCATCTTTCTTCAAAATGGAGGCAAAAAGAAACTGCTATTTAAAAGCCTATACTTTTTCTACTCCATTTTAAACTTTCAAACGTTTGGAAGCATTCACATATCAAAATAAAGGGACCTGTATCATTAGGTTTGGACAAATTTTCTTTGCTGTTTTAAAAGCCTTATTTGCCATCATTATTTTGACTAGTTTTGCCTGTCATAGTTTGCATTTGTCAAATTACTTGCTATTTCCTTGCCTTGCACTTAAGTGTAAGCTTTTCCTAGTGGCTAGAAGCCTACTTAAGAAACTTTTCATCAAGCCATTTCAAAATTTAGTGTAGAAGTAAGACAACTGGTTCTTCCACCAATGTTCTGTAACTACCAACGTGGATCATTCAATTTGATGTTTCATTCTTCTGTCATTCCGATTCTTGTCCATCAATTCCATTAGCAGTCAGTCATTGTACCCGGGATTCTGTTAGTGAGCTGACTGTTAACAGAAAACATCTTTTCTTTACCCATTGGAATGTCTCTTTCCTTCCACAGCTTGGGATTTGCACTGGTGTTTTACTCTATTAAGAGCAGCTTCCAAACTGAAGCCTGCTTGGCTGTCTATCAGCATATCCCTAGCAGTATTTTGAAATAGCTTCCCAAATCCGATGCTTTTCAGGCAGGTCTCTAAATGTGGCAGTGGCAAGGGTCAGAACTTGGTCAGCTTGACTTCCAAAGATCTTTCCTGTCTTGAAATGATTGCTGGAATTTCATTCTTGCTGTTTTCCAATCTATCCTCAAATCTCTTCCCAGTCGTGTGCACAGTGATTGCGAAGAAATCCAAAGCTTTGCCCTCGAAAGACCAATATAGGTAATCACAACATTCTCTGTCGAACCATTTTAAAACTGACCAGCAGCTTTCAAACTTGTGTCTGTCAGAAAAACATCCAGCACCCATTTCCATCAAATTCATGTTCTTTGGAAGCTGTTTCAAATCACCACGCCTCTCTCTCCAAGAGTGTCTAGAAGACTCCTCAGGAGGTATGTTATCATCACTCGCTTTTTCCCACATCAGTGCGGTATGCCATGGTGACCTTGACCTAGAAGTACTAGCATTAGTGTCCTGACACGCTCGACCTTGAATATGTCCTTGGTGACCTTGACATCCGGTGTCGAGCGTATGATCTTGTATGCGACCCTGACCTTGCATATCTGGAGCATGACCTTGGCTTCTCATGCTTTCTTGGTGACCTTGACCTGTCATACTTTCTTGATGGTGACCTTGGCCTGCCATGCCTTCTTGAAGAGTCGACCTGTCATGCCTTCTATGTGTCCTTGACATGTTATGCCTTCTAGATGTCCTTGACATTCCATGCCTTCTTGAAGGGGACCTTGACGCTTCACGTCCTCTTGAAGGTGACTGACCTTCCTTACCCTCCTGAAGGTGACCTTGACATCATGACCTTGAATGTGATTTCCTCATATCATGTCATCTTGGAAGGCGTTCTTGACCTTTCATGCCATCTAGAAAGTGACCTTGACAATTCCTGTCTTCTTGAAGGGGAGCTTAACCTTCCATGCCGCCTAGGTGACCTTGACAATTTCTGTCTTCCTGATGGTGATCTTGACTTTCCCGCCTAGGTGACCTTGACAATTTCTGTCTCCTTGAAGGTGAGCCCGACCTTCCATGCCTTCTAGAAGGTGTCTCCAGTCTTGGCTTAATATGCCCTCTTGTGGTTGTTCCTGACCTTTAACCCCTGGAGTTTAGCCTTGGTCTGGTTTGCCTTCTTGACTCTTCGAACTTCCTACCATGTGATCTTGACCATGAATGTCACTCTCGGCTGTAGGAATCATATTCACTGGCATGAGGCCTATCTTTTTTCTTCTTATCAAGTTCATTTTCATATCTGCTTTCGGAGAGACCAAAGACTATTTTTTCACGTGAAACTATTTTTTCATTCTTGTCTGATGATGTCAACCAAAGCACATGTGTCTAGAAGACTCCAAGCACTCCGGTGAACCATCTGGCTGATCACAATCACTACTTTCTGTTCATTTTTAAATTCTTCCTGAAATCCAATACGTGTCCTCTTCTGTTCCTTTCTAGCCATGAGGATTAGAAATCAACTCCATGACTGCTCTACTGTTCTTGGCAATGGGGATTAGAAATCAACCCAATGTGCTCTACTCTTCCTAGCCATGAGGATTAGAAATCAACTACATGACTGCTCTACTACTGTTCTGGGTCATGGGGATTAGAAATCAACGCCATGCCCACTACATTCTTCTATCAATTCTGTTCACGTGAAAGCATTTCTTCATCCTTTGACTGATGGTGTCGTCCGGCGCCTGTGTATCTAGAAGACGACTAATGCTCCATCAAGCCATCTGTCTGGTCAATAATCTTTGCCTCAACATTTGCTATCTTATTTGTGCAAGGAGTGACAAATACAAACTTCTGTAAAGTGTAATATAAATATTTCAAGAATAACCTCTGTGTATAGAATACTCCAGAGATTCTTTCCCAAAATATTTATCCTTTTTTTCTGGCTTTTCGACAGGCAGAACACTTTTCAATAATTTTCGCGTATAGAATACTGCGAAAACCCTAGAAAAGTCTGTCTTTTAAGTGATAACCAGTTATTTACTAATATATTAGTCGAGTCCGGTAACTTTGCATGGCCGTTTATTTTGCGCACCCTGCATTCGCATTTTCACAAACTGTATCCCTAATTATCAATTCCACTATATTCAGTGCATCGGCATTAAGGGTTTACCGAAGTACAAAAAGTGGGTGGGGTACCCCTCAACATGACTTTTCTTTTTAGCCAAAACACGGAGTCGGAGAAAAAGTTTGAATATACTGGAAAGTAACACGTCTTCAAACATAACATTATCTAATAAGCAATTATCAAACTGCTTGTAGGTTTACACAGCCGATGCAAAAAATGAGGGTGACAGCATTTGCGCTCAAAGTCATATTTACCTAATTTTTCAGGACCTAAAATGTACAGTGTACTGTTCTTGGAAGGGTGAACTACAATGTCTTAGAGTATTACTAACCAAAATTGCCTCCTGTCTAAGAAACAATTGTGCCACCACGAGATATTTTTCATAAGTTCTTTGGTCGCCATTTTTCATTCATGGGATTTATAAACAAAATATCAACACTTATTTGGAAACGCATATCGCCAAATCGGCTCGACGATGTAACATGACAACTATGCGCCGTGAAACAGGAACCCTTTCTGCATCGTTTTGTGCAAGTTTAAGTATTTATAAACTTACGATTAATCATCCAACAGGTCAATTTTATAGTCATTTTTTAGTCATAACAGCTGATTGGAAACATTTGTTGTTGAGCATGAGGAAGTCATGGCTTTATCACATAAATATTACTACGCCTCAAGCGGAACTAGGACAAAACATCGAAAAAATTCCGATATGTCCTCAAAGTTTTTGTTGTTTCATAAATCTAAATGACTTTTGTGCTTAAATTGCTTAAAATTGTTCTTGAATAAATGGTAATTCTTCAAAAATTTGAATATTTTGGGACTATATTTTTGCGTTCGTGTCACCAGATATGGAAGTCCTTAGGTGTTTCCGGTTTCATTGACAAGCCTTTGAAAAAAAAACGTGTTAATAAATTTCACAAATTTTGCACTGTAGACATGTGAATCAAGGTAAGCATTTATAAAGAGACTTAGATTATGGATTTTGCTGTAAGAATGAATAGGTTCAAGAGTTCGATTGTCGAAAAAACACCACTTATTTGAATTTCAACAGCTAGTCTAATTTACGTTATTGATAGTAAACCTACACCTCGTGACCAAATGTAAACATGTATGGTGGTCAATAGAAGACGGCAGTTATGCGCTCTCTGCAATTATTTTGTGGCATACTGTCAATGTTGTTATAATTAAAATATGTGGCCCTGAAAAAGATACATAGTTCTCTAAGGAAAGAATTTGCTCCACAGGACCAAAATTGTTCCTTTTCAATTTAAACACTTGTTGATAAGGGAGACAAAAATAATTTGGCTCCTTTGAATGTGTATCCTTTCTTTCTACTTGAACTGCGATCGGTCACATCTGACCATTACTCGCAGGTGTACATTACATGCCCACCAGGTTTGCAGGATGAAAGCCTACACAGTAATCATCCCCCCCCCCCCCCCCCTCTGGGCTTGAAAAAATAAAAAGGCTGCGTGATGATTCCATGCACAGCTGATTCCGAAAGCACACAAGGACTGGTAAACCGGTTTTATAGAGAATCTAAGCCTGCCCAGGAAAAGCCGTGCAAGTCGGACCCTCCATGCTTATTTATAAACCCTTTTTGTTTTGTTTTTCTCTCCCAATACTGTTTTTGGTCGATTCTGACCATGATAACAGGTTTGGGGTGTGGCACAAAAAGTTTTCAATCCCCATCCCCAAAAAAGAGCTTTGTGACACTGCCACCAGCAGATTAAAACTATTTACAAGAAGTCATCAGGGGAAGGAATCCATACCTATCCCCTGCCCAACCCTATGATATTATATTTTGGCCTGAAACCCATCAACTGTCTCAAAATAGACAGCTTTGATTGTAAGGCCATTCCAAGTTGCAATTGTCTCTTAAAACAATCCATGTAAGCATTAGGACGGTGATACTGAAAGGGATGGGACCTGGTTCTCCTACATCCTCCAACAGCTCCAGATAGGTACCTACTCTTATCTATAAAGGTTTCTTTGGGCGACAGGGCTTCAGGTGTCATTTAATCTCAATGTCGGGTAAAAGTCACTCAAAATTGGAAGCAACTTCTCCAAAATGACCTATATAGTGTTGATGGGGACATTAAAATTCAAATCAAACAGAACAGTGACATGAAAACAAGGGAGACAACTAAATCCTCGAATGATTCAGTTGTAGTAGCTGCCGCAGTTATTGTCCACCATACCTTTTTTCTAGACTACTTTTTAGCAACAAATATGTCTGATAATTGTATTATTTTGATAGACAGTATGGGCACAAATTTGCTGTATACTCTACTGTGGAATATTTTTGAGCAATGACATTCTCACACATTGTAGTAGAATAACATGTGAACCTATTCATGCAATTTTATTTGGCTGTATTACCAAGGAGATTGTGTTTGAACGCAAATGGATTGAAGCACATAAAGAGAGGTATGTTTTTCTCAATAATTCCTGAATTTCTGAAAAAATTCTAATAGAACATGTGAATAAGTTGAAATAAATTATAGGCCAAGTAACTTTTCAAAAAACTTGACAGTTTTGCAAAATTCAATTAAACAAATTTTGAACACCACACCATTACCCCACCCACTTTTTGTACATTGGCATCCCCTTAAGTTTAACTTTAACCCGAAAAAGATGTCCTGCACGTGCAGATGAAATAGCCTCGCGGAACCCCCCAATTTTTCTCAAAATACGAACTCTTAAAAGTCAAGACTGAGTTTAAAACTAGCCAAAGTCGCTATTCCCTTGATTCTAAACTTACTGCTTCTGACAACATTGCAGAAGAACGCATCAACAACTTATGAGTCAACCCTCATGTTCAAACTGTTCAACAAACATATTGTGCGCAATGTTAGGCGACAAAATTGGTAGTTCAATTTCAAGGGGGCATCCCTTTTCATAGTATTCTTTGTCCTGTATATTAAAAACTTCAGAGGCCAATTTTCATTGCAGCTGGTCGATAGGGAAATGCTGCAATGTTGTTGACTGAAAATTGAGTGGTGGCTTGAACAAAGTCACATGTAGCTATAAAAACTTTATATGCGCAATGTTACCGGACTGCACCGTACTTCTAAAATGTTAGAACAATGCTTTTCAATAGATGGCTGGCTTCTTTTAAGTAATAAGCAGTTCTTTTTAACTATTTTGGGTATAGAATACTCCTAAAATGTAAGAACTATGCTTTTTCAATATATGGCTGTTTGCCAATACTTTTCAATCCAACAAAATTGAAGAAAAAGGACTATTTTCGGTTTAGAAAACTCAAGAAAACAACCCTTTCTCGTCTGCAACCAACCAACCAACCCTTTCTTCAAAAATGCAGACAGTTATTTGTCACCAATTTTGTTCAAGAAAGTACTTTGTGTATAGAATACGCCAAAGATTTTACGTAGGTTTCTTGAATTAATACCACAATGATACAGGTTAGGGATTCCTTTTATAATAATTGGTCGCGTATAAAATACAGCGAACAATCGAAGAAAAGTACATGTAAATCTTGGTTTAGAAAACACAGAGATTACCTTTTCTTCTTTCTTGACAACCAGGTATTCCTCTGCCATTCCACGGAGAAAATCAGCCACCCAACCAGGCAAAACTAAACCCCAACTGGCAAGGGACAATTTAGAATTTTTCCAAACTAAAAATTACCCCAAGAAAAACTGGCAGAAGACAAGCAAAAATCAACCCAATTAGCTAAACTTAAATTAATTTAAGACTGCCTTAAGAATTGGTTCATTCAGCTAAATGCCAAACTCACCGGTTGTCCCCAAAACTGACTGGCTCCACGTTGTTGAAAAAATAAACAGGCCAAACCAAGAAGCTAAATGCCTCTGAACCTCCCCTGCCCACAATTTCAACCCGTCAGGCTATCAAGAGTTGAACCCTTCACAGTTCCCTCTGTAAACAAAAGGAACCGCGTATCATGTTCACCGTCCTTCACGAATCCGAGGATAACTCGTGAAGTAGTAATACACCTCTAACGAAATGACCGGAGAATTCCCCCTTCCGTTTTATCCCTCGTCGCCAAATAATGTATTTTTAATAGCCCGTATGTGGGACCAGGACTGGGGACAGGACAGGGAAGAAGTCTTACCTGGGTAAATGGTTGATAATCTCCCTGGCAGAGGCGCTGGTCTGGTTGGTTAGAGTGGCTCAGCTAGACTGAGAAGCGTGGTCTCTTCTGCATGCTTTTCTCGCTTCCCAGGTACCATTGTTTAGGCAAGTGGGTAAAACCCATTACCTTCCGGTCGGCGTTTCTGGAAAGCTCACGACACAACAGCCTTCATATTTGGCATTTAATTTCCTTGTGCCAAGGGCTTCCCACTCAAACCAAAAATCTTGACCTGTGACTTTGACTTTGAACTGTGACCAACTTTGAAAAAAAATGACCATGCCCGAGGACATGTTCGTGTTTCACAAACACATCTTGTTCTTATTTATACTGCAAACATAAGTTGTAGGTGCTCGTTCTAAAGAATTCGCCAATATTAAGAAATCCAGTGATAATACGCACTGCTTCATTTTGAATTTTGTCTAGCTCAAAAATGGCCTGAATATTGTAGGGGAAACGTTTCCCTACAATCTCCTAGGTGTTCCCATTCCCCTTAATTAGCGGGCCGTTAAGCACTCCAAGCAAACATTTGTTTGGATCTCCTCGCCGAGGCGATTCTAACAAATGTCTATGATATGTGTTTCTTGAAGCATCAGGTAAGGAAACTCTTTCATGAGTGTGGATTCAATCCCGGCGTTTCCAACCGAGGGCTGTCCGCGCTGATCCGGGAACCGAGGCTACGCCTTGACATCACGAAAGCACGCCTATATAATTCTGACCCCCTTTGAAACCCCACTTTTATATAGTAAAACTGGGATTTACAGGAGTAAACCTTATTTTTCTAGAATATAGATTGTGGGTAGTCGTTAGAACCGCCTCATCGAGGCGGTTCTAACGAGTACCCACAATCTATATATTGAGCAGATTTAAGAAAAATATCACAATTTTTCATCTTGAAATTGTCATTTTTTCGGCAGTCAGATTTACAATGTATCTGTATAGGCGCATTTTCGTAATGAGCTTAGGGTTCTTCCATTGGAATTGTCGTTATAACGAGTATTGGCGTTAAACCGAGTATTGGCGTTAAATACACATTAGCGTTAAAACGAGTATTGGCGTTAAAACGAGTATTGACATTAAAACGAGTCTTGGCGTTAGTTCGAGTATTGCCGTTAAAACAAGAATTTGCGTTAAAACGAGTATTGGCGTTAAATACTCATTAGTGTTAAAACGAGTATTGATGTTAAAACGAATGTTGGCGTTAAAACGAGTATTGGCGTTAATTAAAACGATTCTTGGCGTTAGTACGAGTATTGCCGTTAAAACGGGTATTGGTGTTAACTTAAACGAGTATTGGCGTTAAAACGAGTATTGACTTAAAACGAAAGTTGGCGCTAAAACGAGCATTGGCGTTAAAAATAATGTCGGTATAAAGAGGGTTGCCTGTATTTTATTTCAGGGTTTTTTGAGTTTCGGATTTGTGCCAACAACGACGTCAAAAAGAGAGTGAGTCAGCAATGTTTAGATAAGAATCTGCTCATCATTGAAGAAGGTGAACATCTGGGACACCCATACAGATTTTTTCCAAGTAAGGGCCCCGGAGGTTTGAATCTGAGTTGTATTCTTTTCTCATTACGAAAACACGCCTATACTAATACATTGTAAATTTTACCGGCGAAAAAAACACGAAATTTTTCAGATGAAAAAAACGTTATATTTTTCTTATATCTGCTCAAAATATCTATATTTTAGAGCAGAAATAAGAAAAAATATGGCTTACCTCTGTGAACCCCAGTTTTATAGTATAAAATTGGGGTTCAAGAGGGTTAGAAATATATAAGCGTGTTTTCTTGATGTCTTCTTTGTTTCGGGTTCTTTTCGACCTTAAACTGTCAATCATAAAATAGAAGTATTGGCAATGATCAGGAATCTATACAATTAACTCACAGCTCCCATTAGAGATACCAAAGGGAAAGAAACATAAACATAAAAAACATACTCTAAGGGAAACATCAACAGCGGAAAGCCAAAAGGACAGTTACTTTCCCACAAAATGTCCAATAGGCTATCTAAATAATAAAATAATATAAGCGACACAAACACCCAAAGACAAACCATAACCAAAATCAAAATAAACCGCGACAGAAGAACCGTCTTGGAATGGTCATAAAAGTTTTCTGTTTGATTTTTGTTTGATTTGAGGTTTAACGTCCCCGTCAACACTGTAAAGGTCATTTTGGAGACGTTGCGTCCAATTTTGTGGGACTTTTACCCGACATTGAAATGAAATGACATCTCAAGCCATGTCGCCCAATGAAACCAATAGGGTTTATTAGCATGGACGGTCCGCCTCGCACCGCGGTTCCTGGACAGGCTTAGATCCTCTAAGCGGTTTACCAGTACTAGTGTGCGAGCCGGATTCAGCTCTGCGTGGAAGCATCATGCAGCCCATATATTTCTTCTACCCTCTATGGGCGGGGCCGTCATAAAAGTTGGTATTTGCTTTCCGGGTCAGCTAGTCACTTTAAAAACAAAACTACAAAAACTGTTCCAGCAGGCACGCGTCGCTTGGGCAACGTCAAATCAATGTCGGTGGAACGTCATGACGTTGCACCGACGTAGATTTCACGTTGCTTTAACGTCAATACGTTGAACCGACGCTGATGTGACGCCACAATTACGTCATGTGCCTGTTGGGTGTGGGCCCACATCGGACTACCGCTTTGATCAGGGTCTATACTGTTTGTCTGTATGCAAAAAATGTTTATGAAGTTTGCAAAAAAAGGTGCAATAGACGTTAGCAGACAACCTTTCTAGATGCAGTTTTTCATGGCGTCAAAAAGGTAAAGGGGCCCCCGCCCATAGGGGCTTGAAGAAATATATGGGCTGCATGATGCTTCCACGCAGAGCTGAATCCGGCCCGCAAACTAGTACTGGTAAACCGCTTAGTGGATCTAAGCCTGTCCAGGAACCACGGTGAGAGGCGGACCGTCCATGTTAATAAACCCTATTGGTTTCATTGGGCGACAGGGCTTGAGCTGTCATTTCATCTCAATGTCGGGTAAAAATCCCACAAAATTGGAAGCAACGTCTCCAAAATGACCTTGACAGTGTTGACGGGGACGTTAAACCTCAAATCAACCAACCAACGAAAAAGGTAAAGAGCAGGTCGCCTTGTGGTTGAATACAAGGTGATCTCGCGTCGCCATCCGAGCCTCGCTCCAGTCACAGGCGAAAAAAATATATCGTGTTCAGCCGAAATTTGTTCTTTCTTCTCCGGTAATTAAATTAAACAAAGCATAAAAAACATCATATTTAGACTATGATTAAGAAATAGATCAGCTCTAGCTGTGATTTGTTGAGTAATAAATTACAGTTCGGAGGTCAGTTGTAAAGTAGACAAATCACTAGCGCGTAGCGCGCGTGATTTGTCAACTTACAACTGACCGACAAACTGTGATTTATTACTCAACAAATCACAGACAAGAGCTGATCTATTTCGATTCTAACACGCTGAAAATCGGCAATAATGTTGTTGTTTCCTTCAAAATCTCACAACCTTTCGCCATTGTTAGAAGAAATCCCGCTAAAATTATCGACTGAAACACATGCATTTATATCCTTTTCTTACGTTTTCGATGCGAGAAAATGACGTTACACCGTCTAACGTCAAGGAAATCGACTAGTGACGTCATAAATTGGGAAATTTTAATGACGTCACTCGTCACGCTCTTCCTAGCTGTGATTTGTTGCAGAATAAAACACAGTTATTTTCCATTGCCTATATAGGCGCGCTGTAATAGAGTTGCACACATGTCGGATCGGCACCATTCGTTCATGGAGATTGATTATGTACTCTGTTCTACGGTAATTCAGTTGCAAACTGTATCATATTGATACTCACTCATTTAAGAAAACTTTATGTCTTATCCAGAGGACAATGGACTATGGAACGTTACGCTAAGAATCCCGCCCGAGATCACGTGCACGCAGTGTGTGCTTCAGATGCGATACAAGGCAGGTACGTATTCTATCATGTTTTAATATCATTTTGTACTTATTTTTCAGCATATAAATAATAAATGCCGGCGCACGGCAATATCAACAATAATTCCTGTGCGACTAGCTAAGACTCAGATCAGACTGCGCATCCGCGCAGTCTGATCAGAGTCTTCGCTGTCCGCATGAGCCTTCTCTAGCCTCTGGGCTGTTCATAGGACAACAAGAGAATGCTCCGATCAGACTGGCTTGACTGGCCGGATGATCTGAGTCTTCGACCATAGCATGGATTGTCGTGTTATGTTTACTCTAGTCCTGTAAGTATCTCTTTGTTTTTTGCGCCTAAATTATAATAAATTGGTTTGTAAATTGAAGATTTTGCACCAGTTAGACCTAAAATATCTTTAACCTTTCATCTTGTCAACTTTGTTACAGTTTGATGTTCTGAAAAAAAGGTAATCCTTTAGAAGCAATGAGTACAGTACAGAACTGAAAATTAGGGAGTTTACAAGATTTTTCTTGCACACCAGATGAGGAAATCCATAGTTTTAGCTTGGGATAGAAATTCTGTTCTAACCCTGGTGTTCTTACCCAAAATCGAATATTCTCGCGTGTTTGAATACGACCTCATATGCGCCGTCGTTAAGGTTGACGTCACAGCACGTTACGTGCCGGATGTCACTAAACACCACAATATGGTTGACGTCGGTAACCGAAGTGCCTGCAGCATTAAAAATCCGCGCAAAGAAATAGAAGGTATGCAAGAAAAAGAATCCTATATGGGTGTGAGGGGTGAATAGAAAAAATCCGGCCCTCGGGATTACTGTCCGACATCACTCGGCAAGCCCCGTGATGCCGTACAGTGACTCTCGGGACGGATTTTCCATCCATCCCTCACACCCATATAAGATTCATATAGTCTTGGCCAGACTAGCTAGTTTCGGCCAATTATGCCTCATCAGTGCCCCTGAAATATTTCCTAAATTCCCCCGTGAAATAAATCATCCCAATGACAGGAAAATATAATCCTCACTATGTTGAGACGCGGCAAGCGAAAAAGGTCCTCAAACAAGTGCGCCCAGCGAAGACACAGATCAGCCTGCGCGGATCCGCACACTCTGATCTGAGTCTTCGCTGTACGGTATTTCGATGCATGTCAACTCCATGCCTCTCTAAGCGAACCGGTAATGCTGTACTCTAATTAGCGGAGTAAGCAAGCCGTTTTTTCCTTGGCTAAGCGTATATGCCCGAAGAGCTCTCTTTGGTAAGCGCGGCCAATGTGCGAAAAAATATGGTTTCTTTCCATCGCATTAATATTCTGAAGAGAAATGATAAATTGAAATTTGTAAATTACAGGTGGACCGTGAAGTGTTATCATTTTTATATGATGTCGTAAAGTGTTATCATTTTTATATGATGTCGTAAAGTGTTATCATTTTTATATGATGTCGTAAAGTGTTATCATTTTATATGATGTCGTGAAGTGTTATCATTTTTATATGATGTCGTAACGTGTTATCATTTTTATATGATGTCGTACATATCAATTCTTTTTTTTTTTTATTGAAGCGGTCTTTTTTGTTAGCATAATTTTCAAAAACGTGACGCCACACATCATGTCAGATGTCTAAAAACGTAACGTACACCCGCGTGAGCTGTCATCATAGTTTTAAAAACGTGACTTCATACTTCATATCGGATGTCTTATGACGTCACGTACGTCCGCGCAAATTCTTCTTACTGAATCTGAATGAGCTGGAAGATTTATTTGGAAAATACAACGAGACTCTTGGATTCAGTTATGATTCCTGCGTTACAAGTAGTTATTTTTTCCAACATGTCAACATTTCCGTGAAATGAACACCCCCTTTAACCCCACTTTATATGGTATGAACTTGGGTTTAAGGGGGTATACAATAATTTTCTTATTTCTTCTCCAAGAAATAGGTTGTGGGTACTCGTTAGAACCGCCTCAATGAGGCGGTTCTAACGAGCACCCGCAACCTATGTTTGCTGTTTAAATAAAAAATATATCATGGATTTTCATCAGAAAAGTAGCCATTTTGGAGATTAAAAAATGCACTATGTCACACGGGTGTGTTGACCTTTTTGTTTTAAGAAAATGTTTTTGCCTGAAGCATATTGCAGATACATGTATCTCAACAGAAAGTAATCAGATAAAAGCTGGTCATACGCCACCTAAGGAAAAAAAGAAGCACCTAAAAATTACGTTAAAAACGCTGAAAACGTCAAATAATGTCGGCGTTTACGTCAGTGAAAATTGATGCTATTTTGTAAAAGTGTGACTGATATTTTTAGGCAAGCCTCATGATGTCGGACAGTGGCCATCGGGACGGATTTTTCTATCCTCCCCTCACAACCATGTAGGATTCTTATAATATATACCTACCCCCGCCCATTGGGACTTGAAGAAATGGATGGGCTGCATGGTGCTTCCACGCAGAGCTGAAATTGACCACACAAGAGTACTGTTAAACCGCTTAGAAGGACTAAGCCTGCCCAGGCAAAGTGATGTGAGTCAGACCGTCCAATGCATATAAGCCTTTTGCTTTCATTGGGTGGCAGGGCTTGAGATGTCATTTCATCTCAATGTTGGATAAAAGTCCCACAAAATTGGAAGCAACGTTTCCAAAATGACCTAAATAGTGTTGACGGAGACTTTAAACCTCAAATCAAACAATTATAATATAAACCATCAATATCAAAGTTATGGAACGATCTCGACACACAAATCGACACATTTTTAACCGCTTAGCCAGCCGCCCTGTTTAGTGCATATGTCATGACCCTATTTACAGTTGCGGGCCGCAAAGTGAAACCGCTGATACAATAACCTGAGACAGTCTATTTCGAAACTTAAACCACAATATTGTTAGAACGTATAGACTAAGTTACTATTAGGCCTTCTTACTGATGGTAGTTCATATTGCGATTTCGGAGCATACAAAAGTTAGTAATATTTTACAAGCTTAGAAAGGATACTTGAAAGTATCCTGATACTTGAAAGTATCCTTATTGAGTTTAATACGGCTGCTAGATTTATAGTTTCAGCACCCCCCCTCCCACCCACCCACCCACCCACACACACACACACACACACACACACACACACACACACACACACACACACACACACACACACACACACACACACACACACACACACACACATCGGGACTTGGAGAAATAGATTGGGTTGCATGGTGCTTCCGCGCAGAGCTGATACCGACCGAACTTGAGTGCTGGTAAACCGTTTAGGTCTAAGCCTGTCCAGGAAAAATGATCCGCGTCGGATCTCTCCTTACACTGTAGTGATTTCTTTGGGCGGTGGAGCCTGAGATGTCATTTCATCTCAATGTCGGGTAACAGTCCCACAGAATCGGAATCAAAGTCTCCAAAATGACCTAAATAGTGTTGACGGGGACGTAATACTTCGATTTAAAAAACGTACAAAGATTAATAGTTTTTATCATATGACGTCGCGTCTGAGAGTGTAATAACGCCATGTAATATTTTCGATAATCCACTAGTGGATAACGTATGCAAATTAGGTAGATACGTCCCGTAACGTTACATGTACGACGTCCTTAACGAGGTCGCGTTTACTAACGGCAGAATATTGACATTTTTGTAAACAATCGTGAATAAAATGCGTTTTAAATGTCATATGATAAATAGAATCTTGCATTCGTGCTAATGTATTATTGAATTTATTAAACTCGTTGAGGAAAAGGAATAAAATGCTCGGCAAAGCCTCGCATTTTATCCCTTTTCCTCAACTCGTTTAATCAATTCAATAATACATGAACACTCATGTAAGATCCTCTATATTGTTGCCAATGAATGGGTTGTTTATTTTATGTGTTTGTAGTTTTACGGTCCAGTCAACACTATTTAGGTCATGTCGAGTCGGTCATTTGACCAATGCACGTTTACCTGGAAAGGCTTATACTTGACGGTCAATCAGTACTGTGCATCGCCATTCGCCAGAAACTGACAACTGCACTTCTTGAATCAGTAGAATGGAGAGAATGACCGTAGAAAAGATTTCATGCTCTATCTCTTTGCCAACATTGACAGATGTCAATCCCACGACCTCGTGTACCCTAGTCAGACGAGCATCCAACTGAGCTACCCACGCCGGTTACCAAAGTGGTGAATGAATTGTGAGTGTGTGTTTCTGTGGGGGAGGGGGCGAGTTGTTCGAATGTTACTGTTGTACAATATAGATTCCATCATACCTTAGGGATAGAGAATATCAGATTCCTGTCTTGTGATATCAAGTTTATCAGGCAAGGCTTCGAGAATGCTTATAGAATCGCAAGGCTTGTCCTGCAATTCTTCATGCGTTCAAGAAGCCGATCCTGATAAACTTGATATCAAGGTATTCAGTTTATCCCCGTGTGCACTATGAAATTGATAATTTACGATCAGCTCTCGATTATTCTCAGTGCGTCCGAACATTCAGGCACGCAGTAATCGATATATTAAGTATCAGCTGACTGTATTTTTTTTCCTATGATATTTTTTCAAGTACTTATATCATTGTTTTTTTCCAGTAATAATAACGTGTTTGCCAATTTGTACAGTGGTCTTGTTCATTCATAAAAGTGAAATGCCACATTGACCTGATAAAGCTCACTTATTCTGAGATAGCATATCTTCATCAGGTCAGTGTGTTACAATGCAATTAATACGGGGGGCAACAGATAAAAATATTTGTAATAAACTGCTTTTTTGTTTGTTTGATTTAAGAAATAGATCAGCTCTAACTGTGATTTGTTGAGTAATAAATCACAGTTTGGAGGTCAGTTGTAAAGTAGACAAATCACGAGCGCGTAGCGCGCGTGATTTGTCTACTTACAACTGACCGACAAACTGTGATTTATTACTCAACAAATCACAGACAAGAGCTGATCTATTTCGATTCTAACACGCTGAAGATCGACAATAATGTTGTTGTTTCCTTCAAAATCTCACAACCTTTCGCCATTGTTAGAAGAAATCCCGCTAAAATTATCGACTGAAACACATGCATTCATATCCTTTTCTTACGTTTTCGATGCGAGAAAATGACGTTACACCGTCTAACGTCAAGGAAATCGACTAGTGGCGTCATAAATTGGGAATTTTAATGACGTCACTCGTCACGCTCTTCCGAGCTGTGATTTGTTGCAGAATAAAACACAGTTATTTTCCATTGCCTATATAGGCGCGCTGTGTTAGAATTGAGGTTAAACGTCCCGGTCACTACTATTCAGGTTATTTTGGAGACGTTGCTTCCAACTTTGTGGGACTTTTATCCGACATTGAGATGAAATGAGATTGCAAGCTCTACCGCCAAATGAAACTAATTGGGTTTATATGCATGGTCCATTTTGCATGGGTAGGCTTAGGCCTTCTAAGTGTTTTACCAGAACCCATGTGCGGACCGTTTCAGCTCTGCGTTAAAGCACTATGAAGCTCATTCTATTTCTCCAAGCCCCGATGGGCTGGGGCCCTGTAATGTTCTGACAAGTAGAGGACTGTCTAATGCTGTTTACATTGTGTCCAATCCCGACAATAAAACATGTTTGATCGTTTTTTGAAGGTTTCCAGTAAAACGTGATTTAGTGATGACGATCATCAATCTCATTAATTTTGTTTCTGTCATTTTTACCCCTTTTGTACTGAATAACAGGCCCTAAATAGCAGGAGCGCATTTCGAAATTAAGGGTCGACAGTTTTTGGTTACCTTTAGAAACTTATTAAGAAAATGGCTCAGAATGTATTTGGAAACAGTGATGGCCCAGATCAGACATGGGCCTGCACTGTTAGCCCATGTACCTTTTTCGAAGTTCCCCGTACAAGATGGGAAAGTAAACAACATCGTTATTAGTCATTAAAAAGGCTGCTGTGGTCAAATTTAAATGAGTTTGTTATAGGCGAGGTGTCAAAAGTCACACCGCACGTCAGATGATGATAAATTTGCGATAGATTCAATCATTTCCGCTTCTTCCGTCAGAATATTGATGATCAGTTTCCTATTGATCGGGCAAGCCATTACGGGAAATGCTCTGTGCCCCCTTTGCTCAAGCAAAGCGGTGCGAGTCCGACTGTCCATGCTTATAAACCCTAATGGTTCCATTGGGCGACAGGGCTTGGGAAGTCATTTCATCCCAATGTCGGGTAAAAGTCCCACAAAATTGGAAGCAACGTCTCCAAAATGAATTATACAGTGTTGACGGGGACGTTAAACGTCAAACCAAACAAACAAAACCATTAGCATTTAACATGTCTATATATACATGTATAACTATGATACGAACTTTAAAAACATAGGATAGGGAGAAAGCGGAAAATGAATGGTAGTATAGAAACAGAAGAAATAACAACATCCCCACCCCACACACGCACACACCACCACCAACACCCCACCCCTCTTCTCTTACCTGTTGTAAGGCCTTGCCCAACTGTAAGATGGTGTGAGTTTAAGGCCCTGGTGACGCAAGATATACGGGACCCTCTCCTCGCCCAAATACCCCACTATTGGTGTCGAACTTAACCAGAAATAGCACGCACGTTTACAATTAACATGCATTAAGTATATTCAGTGAAATTCCGCTATAAAGACCACCTAAAATTAGGACTACTTGTTATATAAAAAGCTTATCTTGAAGGGTACACTGAATTTTTCTTTGAGTTTTTTGCCTACAATATCCTCTGGTCAGGGACCACCTTTGGCACTGTTCAAAAGTGGTCTTGAAGAACACTTTTGAACAGTCCCAAAGGTGGTCTTAATATAGGTATTTTAATGTATGTCTATGATATGAACTTGGAAAACATGTACATAAATTTTTCAGAAATACTACCTGACATTTGAAGATTATTTATTGTTACTGATTAGAGACTGGTGCATTAATGATTACTAATTATATGCGTTGCGACCGATGAAAATATGTTTTGCGACGGTGTGCACTCGACAAAGCCTCGCATTGGTCTGCGTACTCACTCGTTCCTTGTTTGTCTTAAAAACCCTTCCAAATCGCACACAGCGAAGACTCAAATCATGCGCGCAGTCTTATGTGAATCTTCGCAGTGCGCATGCCTGAAAACGCATTTTGCTTATCCTTGTAGAAATAAAATCGTCTTTAAAATTTAATGAGCCAGCGCATGACAAAACCTACAATAAGACGTGTGCGCCCAGCGAGGACTCTGATCAGCCTGCGCATCCGCAAGAGAAGTCTCTGGTTCGCAGGCTAATCTGATTCTTCGCCGGGTGCACATGTAAATTGCAGGAAATGCTGTGCCCCAGCTCTAATGAGAAGGATTGTTTCATATCTAGACATTTGTGCAGTACTTTCTTCATCTTAAAGTTTTTCATGTTGCCCTTTAGTGGAGTGGGTAGTTTCATGGGAGGCAACTCTATAAAAAAAAATCCCGCCGTCATAGTGTACATATTATAAGAATCTTATATGGGTGTGAGGGGTGGATTGAAAAATCCGTCCCGAGGGACACTGTCCGGCATCACGAGGCTTGCCGAGTGATGCCGGACAGTGATCCCGAGGGACGGATTTCTCTATCCACCCCTCACACCCATATTGGATTCTTTTTCTTGCATACCTTCCATTTCTATTGCGAATTTTTAATGCTGCTGTCACTTCGGTTACCGACGTCCGCCATTTTGTGATGACACAACAGGAATGTTTAGTGACGTCACGCATGACGACGCCGCGCATGAGGTTGTAATCAACCAGTGCATTTATCAAACACGCGATTATATTCAATTTGGGGTCGGAACACCAGGGTCAGAACATAAATTTCTATCCCAGGGTAAAATCACGGATTTCCTTGTCTGGTGTGCAAGACTGTATTTTCCAGTCACAGCGTATCATTTTCAATGATTGATTCCCTTGTGGAATTTTGAAATATCTTATGAAGCCTAATTGGCCGAAACTAACTAGTCTGACCCAAAAAATCTTGAAAATGTTACAATTTACTGTTCCGTGGTATTTTCCTTGCGTTCAAAGGATTACGTTTTAACAGAACATATGACGTTGTCTCACGGTCTTTGCAACGTCGAGCGTTTCAGAGGGGTCTATTGTTAAGGGAAAAGCTCGGATCAGCTTGCATGTCGAATGAGTCATTTACATATATGGACAGTTTAGTCATCTACATGTACATGTATGAATAATTTAATCATATCTGTATATATGGATAGTTTAGTCATCTACATATATGAAAGTATGGATTATTTAGTCATCTACTAGTATGGATAATTTAAATGGATAGCTATCAAGTCATCTATATGTATGGATAGTTTATTCATTTTCATATACGGATAGTTTAGTCACCCAGATATAGGAATAATTGTCTTCTACACATATGGATAGTTTAGTCATCTGCATGTTTGAATAATTTAGTCATCTTTTGTTTGTTTGTTTGATTTGAGGTTTAACGTTCCCGTCAGTACTGTAAAGGTCATTTTGGAGACGTTGTTTCCAATTTTGTGGGACTTTTACCGACATTGAGATGAAATGACATCTCAAGCCCTGCCGCCCAATGATACCATTAGGGTTTATAAGCATGGACAGTCGGACTCGCACCGCTTTGCCTGAGCAGGCTTAGATCCTCTAAGCGGTTTACCAGTACTCGTGTGCGGGTCTATTTCAGCTCTGTGTGGAAGCATCATGCAGCCCATCTATTTCTTGAAGCCCCGTTGGGCGGGGGCCGTATTGAGTCATCTACTTGTATGAATAATCTAGTCATCTATGTATGGAAAGCAAGTCATCTATATGTATGGGTAGTTTAGTCATCTATGTGTATGGATAGTTCTGCCATGTACATCTACAGACAATTTAGTCATGGATTAGTTAGTCATTTAATGTATAGATAGTCAATTCATCTATATGTATGGGTAATTTAGTCATCTATATGACTGTATGGATTGTGTAGTGACCTATATGTATGGATAATATAGACATTTACATGTAAGGATAATAGTCATCTGCGTGTATGAATTATTTCGTCATAATTTAGCCATCTACATATATGGATAATTTAGTCATCTAAATGTATAGATAGCCGGCTCATCTATATGGATAATTTAGTCATCTACATGACTATGGATAGTTTAGTCATCTACATGCACCGATAGTTTAGCTATATACATGAAAGAATAATTGTGCATCTATGGACAGTTTAGTCAAAATGTATGAATAATTCAGTCATCTAAATGTATAGCTGGTTTTGTCATATCTATGAATGAGTAGTTTAGTGATCAATATGTAAGTATAATATAGTCGTTTTCATGTATGGATAATTTAGCCATCTATATGGATAAATTTAGTTATCTACTTGTACTGATAGTTTAGTCATCTGCATGTACGGATAATTTGAATAATTAGGGCATCTGTATGTATGGGTAGTTTTGTCATCTACGTGTATGAATAGTTTAAGAACCATTGAGCGAAAATAAAGTCTAGAGAGACGACAAACGTGCAGGCGAATCTCATAAGCCTCTGCGGTGTACTGGTTAAGCTACATGTACATGTCTTGTAAACAAGGAATCGTAGGTTCGATTCCGGGCTCAAGACTTGCGGAAAAGTCTTTGAACCGAGGGCCTGTCACCAAATTACCCGAGTTGTTGGTGGAACGTAAAAACTCAAACAAACACCAACTTGTACCATTTTTTCATGAATCATAAAAAGAGCTGCATGTATTGAGAAATGTAGATCTATCTCAGAACCTGTGCGCCAAGAAAATGTTCAGACCAGCCTGTGTATCCGTGAAGTCTGATCAGAGGCTTCGTTGTCCGCTATATGAATATCCGTTGATCAAATTACACACCAATCCGGAAAAGATGTGATGGAAAGATGCACTGCATTGTCGTGAAACCGACCGAACTTAAGTACCGGTAACCGCTTATAAGGTCTAAGCCTGCCCAGGAAAAGTGGCGCGAGTCGGACCGCTCAATAAACCCTTGCGGTTTCTTTGGGCGGTAGGGTCCTGACATCACGTAAACAAGTCCATGAAATGAATACCCCCTAAACCCCACTTGATATAGAGAAAACGGGCTTAAGGCGGAAACATATTTTTCTTATTTCTGCTCCAAGACATGAGTTGTGGGTACTCTTTAGAAGCGCGTCAGCGAGGTGGTTCTAACCAGAGCCCACAGCTTATGTTTGAAATATAAATAAGAAAAATGTCGCATATTTTCATCAGAAAAGTAGCAATTTTGGAGATATGAAAACTGCACTATGTCGCACGGGTGTTATCATAATGAATACCATCTCATCTCAATATCGGCAACGTATCCACAATGATCTAAATAGTGTTGACGGGGACGTAAAACCTAAAAAAAAAAACTGACGTGCTAGATATGACCGAAATAGACTAGTGTGGACAACCATTTATCATATGACGTCGCGTCTGAGAGTTTAATAACGTCATGTATTATTTTCGATAATCCACTAGTGGATTAAATATGCAAATTAGCTAGATACGTCCCGTAACGTTAAATGTACGACGTCCTTAATGACGTCGCGTTTACTAACGGCGGAATGTTGACATTTTTGTAAACAAATCGTGAATAAAATGCGTTTTAAATGTCATATGATAAATAGAATCTTGCATTCGTGCTCATGTATTATTGAATTTATTAAACTCGCTGAGAAAAAGGGATAAAATGCTCGGCAAAGCCTCGCATTTTATCCCTTTTCCTCAACTCGTTTAATAAATTCAATAATACATGAACACTCATGTAAGATCCTCTATACCAATAATTTATTAAACTCGTTGAGGAAAAGGGATAAAATGCTCGGCAAAGCCTCGCATTTTATCCCTTTTCCTCAACTCGTTTAATAAATTCAATAATACATGAGCACTCATGTAAGATCCTATATATAGCGCACGACAACATAGAAGTGAGCGCAATGATCAGAACCCACAGCTCCCATCAGAGACACCAGAGGGAAAGAAACACAAGCATGAAATAACTAGACCATTATGGAAACATCAATAGCGGAAAGGCTACTTTCCCACAAAATGGCCAATTGCGTATCAAAACAAAAAGGTGTAAGTGCACACACCCAAAGACAAACCATAACAAAAATAAACCGCGACAGAAGAATCGCCTTGGAACGGTCAGTGAAAAGAATTTCACTGTAGGGCTTAAATGGATTTTACGCGGCCCCTCGCCGTTACTTCAGTCGCGATTTATCAGTCCGCATGAAGACTCAGAACATTATGCGCATTTGTGCAGGTTGATCTGAGACTTTGATGTGCAAACATGCTGAAAGATAAATTTCCCCTGACACGACCTATATGTTAAAAGTATCCTATATTTATTCACTTCCGTATCCTAAATTTGTTACCGATTACCTTTATCAAGCATAACCTTTCCCGAACTAATTAATGGTGAAATGCTTAATGTTTTACATGTATATGTTCTATAATCAATTATACCTTAATTGTTTTAACTTCTAAAGAAAGAAATGTCACCATAAACGTATTGTAATTACTAATTAATAATTATTAAATTGGTATATTTTGATAAAGGAATATTTCCCTGAAAATATTTTCGTCTCTTTTCCATTTTAATTGCATTCATGGGCCTTAGAGTATGTACGCCCAGCGTAGAATCAGATTAGCCTGCGCATACGCGGAGTCTGATCAGAGTCTGCGCTGTGTGCTCTGTGGGTTCTTCATGCAGTCTGCATGGTTAGGTGAGGCGTGGTTACGCCATCGTGGCGCAAAACTGACATTCTTTTGTTTGTTTGTTTGATTGTCACCCAGATATAGGAATAATTGTCTTCTACACATATGGATAGTTTAGTCTTCTGCATGTTTGAATAATTTAGTCATCTTTTGTTTGTTTGTTTGAATTGAGGTTTAACGTCCCCGTCACCACTGTATAGGTCATTTTGGCGACGCTGCATCCAATTTTGTGGGACTTTTACCCGACATTGAGATGAAATGACACCTCAAGCCCTGTCGCCCAATGAAACAAATAGTGTTTATACGCATGGCCGGACCGACTTGCACTACTTTGCCTGGGCAGGCTTAGATCCTCTTAGCGGTTAACCAGTACTCGTGTGCGGTCGGTTTCAGCTCTGCGTGAAAGCATCATGCAGCCCATCTATTTCCTCAAGCCCCGATGGGCGGGGGCCGTCCAAACTGACATTTGCTTGCACTTGGGCAAGGCTGCTATCCTTTTACGAGGTAAAGATAGAGCGGGAATGATTTCATTTCTTCTGTTTAAATACTTGGTTAAACCACAGAGAAAGTGGGGATGAAGGTTGGGATCCCGTGGTGCAGTGGAACATCATCGGATTTGAGACTGAGAAGTAGCCGGTTCGATCCCGCAAACGCCATGTGTTGTTTCCGTGAGCAAGAGACACTTTATCCACATTGCTTAGTAATGGTTCCTACCGAGGAAAAGAGGGCTACATGGAAGATTACTACCAGTACTAAATGTGTTACCCTCTATAAATAATGTCGATTATTATTATTATTATTATTATTATTATTATTATTATTATTATTATTATTATTATTATTATTATTAAAGTTAAACACATCAGTAATTTGTACTGACCTTTCCAAGTCGGTGCTTTTGCTGTGGTTCCTTCATGTTTTGTGTTGGTGGTTCTGATTCTTTCCCTAATCATATATGTTGTTACTTTGATAATTCTGATTCTTCCCATTTTTTGGTTGTTCATTTTTAGCTCACCTGGGCCGAAGGCTCCAGGGGAGCTTATAGTATAGTGGGTCCTCCGTCGTCCGCCGTCGTCGTCCGTCCGTCCGTCCGTCCGTCGTCCGTCCACACTTTTGAGCAGCTATATCTCTGTATCCTGCAGGCTGATCTCAATCATTTCTCATTTGTAGCATGCCTCTGGTGGGGCATTGATGACATAAACTTTTTTTCGAAATCGCTCTAAAACTTTGGTTCCTATGGCAACCACAAGGTCCCGTAGACTTACTATGGAAAAATGCTTGTCATCAATGTAGCGCCTTCAGTTTTGATCGGATCTCTCTGAAACTTATATGTAAGGTGACTGGGGATAAAATCTCAGATGAGTTCGAAAACCGGCCAAGTCAGCCCATTTATCATAGAGTTACGTCCCTTTGATTGCTGAAAATGCCCATTTTCGGCCTTGTCATCAACGTAGCCCCTTCAGTTTTGATCGGATCTTTCTGAAACTTATACGTAAGGTGACTGGGGATTAAACCTCGGATAAGTTTGAAAACCGACCAAGTCCGCCCATTTATCATAGAGTTAGGTCCCTTTGATTGCTGAAAATGCTGATTTTTGACCTTGTCATCACGGTAGCCCCTTCAGTTTTGATCGGATCTTTCTGAAACTTATATGTAAGGTGGCAGGAGATAAAACTTCAAATGAGTTCCAAAACCGGCCAAGTCGGTCCATTTATCATAGAGTTACGTCCCTTTGATTGCTGAAAATGCCCATTTTCGACCTTGTCATCACTGTAGCCCCTTCAGTTTTGATCGGATCTTTCTGAAACTTATATATAAGGTGGCTGGGGATAAAACCTCGGATGAGTTCGAAAACCGGCCAAGTCGGCCCATTTATCATAGAGTTACGTCCCTTTGATTGCTGAAAATACCATTTTCGACCTTGTCATCAATGTAGCCCCTTCAGTTTTGATCGGATCTTTCTGAAACTTATATATAAGGTGGCTGGGGATAAAACCTCGGATGAGTTCGAAAACCGGCCAAGTCCGCCCATTAAACATAGTGTTACTTCCCTTTGATTGCTGAAAATGCTGATTTTCGACCTTGTCATCACCGTAGCCCCTTCAGTTTTGATCGGATCTTTCTGAAACTTTTATGTAAGGTGGCTGGGGATAAAACCTGGGATAAGTTTGAAAACCGGCCAAGTCAGCCAATTTATCATAGGGTTGCATCCCTTTGATTGCTGAAAATACCTTTTCATCATGGTAGCCTCTTCTGTTTTTATCGAATCTTTCTGAAACTTATATGTAAGGTGGCTAGGGATAAAAACTCGGATGAGTTCGAAAGTCGGCCCATTTAGCATAGAGTTACGTCCCTTTGATTGCTGAAAATGCCAATTTTTAGCTCACCTTGGCCGAAGGCTCCAGGGGAGCTTATAGTATAGTGGGTCCTCCGTCGTCCGTCCTTCCGTCCACACTTTTGAGCAGCTATATCTCTGCAGCCTGCAGGCTGATCTCAATCATTTCTCATCTGTAGCATGCCTCTGACATAAACTTTTTTCGAAATTGCTCTAAAACTTTGGTTGTTATGGCAACCACATGGTCCCGTAGACTTACTATGGGAAAATGCTTGTCATCACCATAGCGCCTTCAGATTTGATCGGATCTTTCTGAAACTTATATGTAAGGTGGCTGTGGATGAAACCTCGAATGAGTTCGAAAACCGGCTAAGTCGGCCCATCTACCGTAGAGTTACATCCCTTTGATTGCTGAAAATGGCGATTTTGGACCTTGTCATCACCGTAGCCCCTTTAGTTTTGATCGAATCTTTTTTAAACTTATATGTTAGGTGGCTGGGGATAAAACCTCGGATGAATTAGAAAACCGGCCAAGTCGGCCCATTTTTCTGAGAGTTACGACCCTTTGATTGCTGAAAATGTTGATTTTAGACCTTGTCATCACTGTAGCCCCTTCAGTTTTGATCGGATCTTTCTGAAACTTATATGTAAGATGGCTAATGATAAAACCTCGGATGAGTTCGAAAACCAGCCAAGTCGGCCCATTTATTATAGAGTAAAAGTCGCTTTGATTGCTGAAAATGTCGATTTTTTACCTTGTCATCACCGTAGCCCTTTCAGTTTTGATCGGATCTTTCTGAAATTTATATGTAGGTAAGGTGGCTGGGGATAAAACCTCTGATGAGTTCCAATACCGGCCAAGTCTGCCCATTTATCATAGAGTTACCTCCCTTAGATTGCTGAAAATGCTGATTCTTTACCTTGTCATCAACGTAGCTTTTCAGTTTTGATCGGATCTTTCTGAAACTTATAAGTATGGTGGCTGGGGATAAAATCTTGGATGAGTTCAAAAACCAGTCAGCCTATTTGTTATAGAGTTATGTCCCTTTGATTGCTGAAAATGTCAATTTTTGACCTTGTCATCACCGTAGCCCCTTAAGTTTTGATCGGATCTTTCTGAAATGTATGTGTAAGGTTGCTGGGGATTAAACCTCGGATGAGTTCGAAAACCAGCCAAGTTGGCCCATTTTTCATAGTATAGCATCCCTTTGATTGCTGAAAATGCCAAATTATGACCTTGTAATCACCGTAGCCCCTTCAGTTTTGATCGGATCTTTCTGAAACTTACATGAAAGGTGGCTGGGAATAAAACCTCAGATGAGTTCGAATACCGACCAAGTCGGCACATTTATCATAGAGTGACGTGCCTTTGATTGCTGAAAATGCCTATTTTCGACCTTGTCATCACTGCTGCCCCTTTAGTTTTGAACGGATCTTCATGAAACTTACAAACAAGGAAGTCAGGCAGAAAGCTTGGAGGAGTTTGAAAACTCTTGTTTTTGAACTTGTCATCACCATAGCCACTTCAGTTTAGGTCGGATCTTCTTAGCAAGGAATAAAAGCTTGAATGAGTTTGAAAACATGTGAGGTCAGCCTGTTTATCATAGAGTTACATTCTACTTGATTTGCAGACAATGCTTACCCTGTCATCACAATGTCCTCCCATAAAGCCTTCAGTAAAGGTTGGCACTTCCTTAAACTTTGAATCTGTTAGCTTAGGTGAGCGATACAGGACCAAGCTAGCTTGGTCCTCTTGTTAGTTAAGTTTGTCCTTCCAGTTTAATGCTTGCCATGTTGTTGATTCTGATTCTTTCCCCCTTATGTATATTGCTCCTTTTTATTTAGGGTCACCATCTGTTTAGGAAAAGCACCTGCTGTCCGTTTTGTTTACTGTCGTACCTCTATAAAAGTGATATTTTGCGAAGAATTTGGGATCTGATTGTATCTGTCCCTGACCGTTTCTCTTTTCAATTTTCTTCATTTTCATTCATTTTTTATTTTTTCTTCTCTGTTCCTTTCTTTTATCTCCCGTCTACAATCTTTTCCAGTTCTTCTCTCCCTTTCTCTTGGAGATGACACAAATTGGCCAACAAGGGTTGACGTGCCAGTTAACCCCAACACATCTTTCGTCTACACTCTTCTATCTCTCCTCCTCCCTTTCTCTAGGAGAGGACACATAATGACCAAAAAATGTTGACGTGTCATTAAATCCCAACACATCGCCCGTATACACTCCCATCTATCTCTTTTTATCCCTTTCTTTGGGAGGGGACACAAAATGATCAGCAAGGGCTGACGTGTCATCAAACCCCAACACATAACCATTCTGTACTCTCATCTATCTGTTCTCTCCATTTCTCTGGGAGATGCCACAAAATGACCGGCAAGTATTGATATGTCTTTAAAACCCAACACCTCTCCCGTCTACACTTACAGCTGTCTCTTCTCTACCTTTCTCTGGGAAATTACACAAAATGACCAACAAGGGTTGACATGTCATTAAACAACAACACAATTCTTCACGTAGCCAGGGAAGGTTGTACAGTAAAATTCCTATATTAAGACCCTCCTTTGGGACTGTTCAAAAGTGGTCTTAAAGAGCAAAAAGTGGTCTTAAAGACCACTTTTGAACAGTGCCAAAGATGGTCTCTGACCGGAGGACAGTGTATGCAGAAAACACAAAGAAACAATAACTGCAACCTGCTAAATAATCTTTTTAAAGCAGAATTAGTCTTAATTTTAGGTGGTCTTAATAATTTTACTGTATTTTGAATAAGTTTATGTATAGACTCATTTGAGGTTACTCTCAGCGCACGTGGTCGAAGAGACCTTTCTTCTTGGCGCGGCCAAATTTATTTTTACTAATTACAGTTGGAATGTAATGACTATGATATTAAAATTCATGAAGGAAATATAAAATGAAGATAAAATGAATATGTATGAAGGAAGAAATTATTTTTAGACAATAATAATTATGGAAATTAATTGCAAAATAGAAAAAAGAAATATCAAACAAAGACGGGCACTCCCGTAGAATGCCAATGACGCGCACTTCCGTAGAATGACAATGAGCATGCCATAGCCCAAGATGAGAGATGGTATCCACATACTATTTTTTTTTTTTTTTTTTTTGTTTCTGCACGAAAAAATATGTTGTGGGTATTCACGTAAACATAATAATAATAATATTATTTCACTTTTATAGCTTCATCACCAGGTAAACACGCCTATACAAATACACTTTAAATTTTACCGCCGTAAAAATGAAAAAAAATAAGATGAAAATTTGTGATATTTGTCTTATTTCTGCTCAAAACATACATTGTGGGCACACGTTAGAACCGCCTCATCGAGGCGGTTCTGACGTGTAGCCACAATCTATATTTTAAAGCAGAAATAAAAAAAAAATAAGGTTTACCCCTGTAAAACTCAGTTTTACTGTATAAAAGTGGGGTTCGATGGGGTAAAAATTATAGCGGCGTGTTTCCAGATAAAGTCCGTTCAGAAGCATCTCAATTAGGCGGTTATAGCGAATATCTGAAATCCATATTTGGACCAGAAATAAGAAAACTATCACAAATTTTCATATGAAAACATCCAGCTCTGGAGATAGCTCAGGACAAATATTAAGTACGCTTTTTTATTTTTATTTTTTTTAGCTCACGGGTACGGTCATTTTCTACGGAGTCCGGGAAGGAATTCAATTTTAGTTTTAATATGTTGTGCGAACAAGATGTTAAGTTGTGCCACAAGCGGTTGGATTCGGCTGGTATAATAACTATGGACTCTGCTAAGCGACATTTTGATAATATGTTGTGCGCACAAGATAACATAATTTATCTTGTGCGAACAATATATTATCTTGTTCGCACAAGCTATTATCTTGTTTGCACAACATAGATCTTATGTTGTCCACATGAGATATTAAGTTGTGCGAACAAGATAATATCTTGTGCGCACAGGATATTATCTAATCCGCACAAGATCTATGTTGTGCGGACAAGATATTATGTTGTGTGGACAAGATAATATCTTGTTCGCACAACTTAATATTTTGTGCGCACAAGATATTATGTTGTGCGAACAAGATAATATCTTGTCTGCACAAGATATTATCTTGTGCGCACAACTTAAAAAATATGTCCCTTCCCGGGTTCCGTAATTTTCTCCCTTCAAATGATTCATGAAAGGCAATTGTCGGTTTCTGGCGAAAAAAATGGGCTTTGTTTACTTTTTAATCGCTTATCCAGGAAAAGTGTGTAAGGTAAACAGACTCGCTCAGTATGGCCTAAATAGTTTTGTCTTGGCCGTTAAATATCAGACAAACCAAAAAAAAAAGGAATCATAAAAAAAAATCAAATGAGCCAGCGCACGACAAAACATACAATAAGACATGTGCGCCCAACGGAGATTCAGATCAACCTGCGCATCCGCGCAGTCTGATCAGAGTCTTCGTTGTGCGCTCTTAGGAAAGCTTAGGGTCCAATGGCCCTTCATGCAGCAAGAGAAGTTTCTGGTTGGACAATATGGATGGGCAGGCTGATTTGATTTTTCGCTGGGCGCACATATAAGTTGTAGGAAATGCTGTGCCCGGGCTCAAATGTAAGTAACCTTGTTTGTTTCAGGGAACAGCTGGGGCGTAGATGCCACAGAAGAAAATAAAGGTCCTTGTCTGGGCTGCGGGATCCAAGAAGAGTTCAGAAACTGTGCAGATATCAGCATTGGTTATCCTGAACCACCCAGTACTACTGTGGCTACGACCACAACAACCACCACCACCGACAAACCTGCTCAGAAACAGCCAAAGAGAAATAGTAAAACTGTCCCACCTTATAAACAGAAAACACTTTCAGATGCCGCTAGCTTGACAAACTCGGAAAGACAGGCGAAAACCTCACATTCGGACAATGTTAGGAAACGTTATAATAAGATATACAGTTTAGATAAGCTCATGAAAAGTGGCAATAAGGACTTTATATTTAGAGTGCGAAGAATTGAAGAGACTCTTTCTCTGTTAGACGATACTGAAAGAATACTGGGAGCGCTTGAGACTAATTTAGACAAGAACACAGCGAGGAGTAATATGTCAGGTTTGGAATATGTGAAATTGTACGCCGGACTTGTCTGGACAAAACGTAAGATACGACATCTAGGAAAACTAATCAACAGACTGTCCTCCAAATTCTCCCTTATTAAACATGCAAGAAGAAGAATGAAATCTAAATCATTAAAACTGTCAAAGAAAAAGAGAGTTGGTTCTAAATATTTCCCTGCTAAAGGAGCTAAATACACTAAGAAAACTACAATAATAGTAAGCAAAGTGACAGAAAGGCCAGTCTACCGCAAAAAGGCGCCAACTACAAGAGTGCCGGGAATGACCACTAGAAAACACTTTAGAAAGATGAAAAACCGAGCCGAAAGCATACCCAAAGTAGTTTCATCCACTCAAAAAGAAAACGATAAGTACAATACAACAGAATTAGTTTCAATATTTCCAGCAGTCAACTACTGGGGCCCAACTACGACTCTTGTAAAGAGACTAGTATCACCTATTCCACCTAATGTGGCCAGCTCTTCATCAAATAATAGACCCGTTGTAGCACCAAATTCAATGTCTTGGTCACCAAGTAACAGTCCCGTGCCTAAAAATGATACCAAGATACCACAGTCAGCAGCGAAACCTCAGGCTGCAAAACCTCTGGATAAAGTTCTGGCCAGGAAAACTCAAACAAAAACATCTGTTTCTCCAACGACTCAGAATGAAATATTTCCTACATTGCAGGTTTTAGGCTTAACCAAGGCTTTGACGAAGGAGCAAATCTCATCATCAAAATTGCCTAAAATATCTGCGATAGTGAATAAAATACGTGCACTGACGAAAGACAAAAACAACCCATTGTCACAGTGGATACAGGCCGAACTCAAAAACAGAATGCTACACCATCAATACTTACAAAAAGCTTTACAGGAACATAAGCAAAATGAAAACTCCGTCATAGACACCAACCGCGATAGACATCAAAATGTCGTGTAACAGAGTCCATAGTTATTATACCAGCAGAATCCAACCGCGTTAGACATAAAAATGTCATGTAACAGAGTCCATAGTTATTACAGCAGCGGAAACCAACCGCGATAGACATCAAAATGTCGTGTAACAGAGTCCATAGTTATCATAGCAGCAGAAACCAATCGCGGTAGACATCAAAATGTCGTGTAACAGAGTCCATAGTTATTAAAGCAGCAGACACCAACCGCCTAAGACATCAAAATGTCGTGTAGCAGAGTCCATGATTATTATAGAAGCAGAAACCAACCGCGGTAGACTTCAAACTGTCGTGTAGCAGAGTCCATAGTAATTATAGCAGCAGAAACCAACCGCGGTAGACATCAAAACGTCGTGTAGCATAGTCCATAGTTATTATAGCAGCAGAATCCTACCGCGGTAGACATCAAAATGTCGTGTAGCAGAGTCCATAGTTATTATAGCAGCAGAATCCTACCGCGGTAGACTTCAAACTGTCGTGTAGCAGAGTCCATAGTTATTATAGCAGCAGAATCCTACCGCCGTAGACATCAAACTGTCGTGTAACAGAGTCCATAGTTATTATAGCAGCAGAATCCGACAGCGGTAGACATCAAAATGTCGTGTAACAGAGTCCATAGTTATTATAGCAGCAGAATCCTAACGCGGTAGACATCAAAACGTCGTGTAACAGAGTCCATAGTTATTATACCAGCAGAATCCGACAGCGGTAGACATCAAACTGTCGTGTAGCAGAGTCCATAGTTATTATAGCAGCAGAATCTTACCGCGGTTGACATCAAACTGCCATGTAACAGAGTCCATAGTTATTATAGCAGCAGAATCCAACCGCGATAGACATCAAACTGTCGTGTAGCAGAGTCCATAGTTATTATAGCAGCAGAATCCTACCGCGGTAGACATCAAACTGTCGTGTAACAGAGTCCATAGTTATTATAGCAGCAGAATCCTACCGCGGTAGACATCAAACTGTCGTGTAGCAGAGTCCATAGTTATTATAGCAGCAGAAACCAACCGCGATAGACATCAAAATGTCGTTTAACAGAGTCCATAGTTATTATAGCAGCAGAATCCTACCGCGGTAGACATCAAAACGTCGTGTAGCAGAGTCCATAGTTATTATACTAGCAGAATCCTACCGCGGTAGACATCAAAATGTCGTTTAACAGAGTCCGTAGTTATTATAGCAGCAGAATCCTACCGCGGTTGACATCAAACTGTCGTGTAGCAGAGTCCATAGTTATTATAGCAGCAGAATCCTACCGCGGTAGACATCAAACTGTCGTGTAACAGAGTCCATAGTTATTACAGCAGCAGAATCCTACCGCGGTAGACATCAAAACGTCGTGTAGCAGAGTCCATAGTTGTTATTACACTGATAGATATGGAGAGAATACCAGATCAGTGTCTTTTGATATAAAGTCTGTCAGGCAAGGATTCGAGAAGGCTTGTATAATCTCGAAACTTGTCGAGCGATTCTACACGCGTTTTCGAAGCCGAGCCTGATAAACTTGATATCAGATGACACGAATCTGGTGTTCTGTTTATCAGTTTATCCCCGTGTTTACTCTTAAATTGGCAATTTGCGATCAGTTATCGATTGTCCTCCGTATGTCCGAACATTCTGGCGCGCAATATTTAGTATCAGCTGACCGTATTTTGTCTATGATATTTTGTTAAGCATTTTTTTTTTCAAACTTTTACTGTAATAATAACATTTTTGCTAATTTTTCCAGTAGTCCTGTTCATTCATAAAAGTTCAATGTCACATTGACCTGATAAAGCACACTTGTCCTGAGATAGCATATCTTTGTCACGGTGTTATAATGCAAATAATATAGGGGTAACTGATTATATTGTATAACAGTGTCGTATAAGATGACACGATTAATCGAATAATCGATCGATAAATTCCATAAAATGATTATCATTACTGATTTGCTTGTAATCGATTATTTGATACGAACAGTTTACCACCCAAAGTTGTGCCTAAAATGGCTGGATGAGTGGCAAACAGTGCAGACCCTGATGAGATGCCGCGTTCTGCAGCGTCTCATCTGGGTCTACATTGTTTGCTCAGATTTGTCTGTTCAAATACATGTGGTAAAGTACAACGTATGGTAGGAGCCATGCTCAGACAGAAAGCCAGACAGATAAAAGTATGACCAAATCTTTAGTGATGACTAATCGACTACCGCAGGGTGGACCATCGATAACTGATCGTACAATGGCAAGGCTGATAATCGATTATATTTTCAGCTCCGATTAGCCAGCCCTAGTGCCGTATGCTGTTAAGGGCGGTGGATTCATCAGCAAAAAAAATCGTATACATGTAGTAACAAGGAATTTAAAGTGCTGTTAAAAGGATAATGGCTGTCAGTCTACACCATGGACCAAATTCTGGCGATATTGTAATCATATGGTTCTCCGACATCAGTCGAAGGGGACGATTAAAATGTGCCCTTCCGTCCATCCGTGTGTCCGTAACACTTTGGTTTTTGCTGCATATCTTGATTAATAATATAAGAAATCTTAACATACAATAGAACTTCGATGGCTCGAACGTCGATTGCTCGTTTACCATGGCTGAGTCGAACTCATTCTTGAGTTCCTTGGAATTGTCTCTACACAAAAGAAATAGTGAAGGAATGTTTAAGATATTTTTGTCCTTTTTCTTACAAATGTATGCTGTGTGTACTCATTAGATTCGCCTCTATGAGGCGATTCTAATGAGTACACACAGCATACATTTATATCATAGAACACCGAAACGAATTCCCAAAATTATCCCCGTTACACCTTCTGGCAGAAACCCACAGTGGCTCGAACTACCACTGTCTCGAACAGATTTTCGTGGCCCCAAAGGTGTTCGAGACTTTCAAGTTTGACTTTATTTTGCACAAATGTTAATATTTATGAGAAATTGCTGTTACAGAAAAATAAAGGTCAAGATATCAATAATGAAGGGGACAATACTGTTATAATTATTCCCCTCTGCAGAGCTTGAGACTGTCCGTGACACTTTTCTTTTTTTTTTTTTTTAGCTCACCTGTCACGTAGTGACAAGGCGAGCTTTTGTGATCACTTTTCGTCCGTCGTCCGTCGTCAGTGCGTGCGTGCGTAAACTTTTTCTTCAAATGACATCTCCTCCTAAACCACTGATCGGATTTTGACCAAACTTCACAGGAATGATCCTTTGGTGGTTCCCTTTCAAAGTTGTTCAAATGGTTCTGGTCCATTGCACATCTAGGTCACAGGAGCTAAAAGAAGATTTTTTAAACGAAAACTTTAAAAATCTTCTTCTCTGAAACCGCAAGGCCCAGGTCTTCGATATTTGGTATGAAGCTTCATCTAGTGGACCTCTACCAAGATTGTTCAAATTATAGCCCTGGAGGCCAAAATGCCCCCGCCCCTGGGGCCTTTGGTTTTACATAGGCTTATATAGGGAAAATCATTAAAAAATCTTCTTCTCTGAAACCACAAGCCCCAGGTCTTTAATATTTGGTGTGCAGCTTTACCTGGTGGACATCTACTAAGATTGTTCAAAATATAGCCTTGGGGCCAAAAATGCCCCCGCCCCGGGGGCCTTTGGTTTTACATAGGCTTATTCAGGGAAAATCTTTAAAACTCTTCTTCTCTGAAACCGCAAGGCCCAGATCTTTGATATTTGGTCTGAAGCTTCATCTAGTGGACCCCTTTCAAGATTGTTCAAATTATAGCCCTGGGGGCCAAAATGCCCCCGCCCCGGGAGCCTATGGTTTTACATAGGCTTATATAGGGAAAATCATAAAAAAACTTCTTCTCTGAAACCACAAGGCCCAGGTCTTTAATATTTGGTATGAAGCTTTACCTGTTGGACCTCTACTATGATTGTTTAAATTATAGCTTTTGGGCCAAAAATGCCCCCGCCCCAGGGGGGGGGGGGAGTGGGGGGGGGGGGGGGGGGCCTTTGGTTTTACATTAGCTTATACAGGGAAAATCTTTAAAAATCTTCTTCTCTGAAACCGCAAGGCCCAGATCTTTGATATTTGGTGTGAAGCTTCATCTAGTGGACCTCTACCAAGATTGTTCAAATTATAGCACTGGGGGCCAAAATGCCCCCGCCCCGGGGGCCTATGGTTTTACATAGGCTTATATAGGGAAAATCATAAAAAAAACTTCTTCTCTGAAACCACAAGGCCCAGGTCTTTAATATTTGGTATGAAGCTTTACCTGTTGGACCTCTACTATGATTGTTTAAATTATAGCTTTTGGGCCAAAAATGCCCCCGTCCCGGGGGGGGGGGGGGGGGGTGGGCCTTTGGTTTTACATTAGCTTATACAGGGAAAATCTTTAAAAATCTTCTTCTCTGAAACCGCAAGGCCCAGATCTTTGATATTTGGTGTGAAGCTTCATCTAGTGGACCTCTACCAAGATTGTTCAAATTATAGCACTGGGGGCCAAAATGCCCCCGCCCCGGGGGCCTATGGTTTTACATAGGCTTATATAGGGAAAATCATTAAAAAATCTTCTTCCCTGAAACCACAAGGCCCACGTCTTTAATATTTTGTGTGAAGCTTTACCTGGTGGACCTCTACTAAGATTGTTCAAATTATAACCTTGGGGTCAAAAATGCCCCAGCCCCGGGGGCCTTTGGTTTTACATAGGCTTATACAGGGAAAATCTTTAAAAATATTCTTCTCTGAAACTGCAAGGCCCAGATCTTTGAAATTTTGTGTGAAGCTTCATCTAGTGGACCTCTTTCAAGATTGTTGAAATTATAGCCCTGGAGCCAAAAATGCCCCCACCCCGGGACCCTTTGGTTTTTCATATGCTTATATAGGGAAAACCTTTAAAAAAAAAGGTCTTTGATATTTGGTATGAAGCTTCATCTAGTGGACCATTACCAAGTTTGTTCAAATTATAGCCCTTGGGCCTAGAATGTATGGGAGACACTAATTCTCAGGTGAGCGATTCAGGGCCCTCTGGGCCCTCTTGTTTTTTCCTGCATATCTTGATTAATGATATTAGGAATCTTGTCATAATTTGCATAAATGTTTATATTCATGAGATATTGCTGCTGCAGAAAAGGAAGGATCATGTGATTAATACTTTTTGTTTGTTTGTTTGATTTGAGGTTTAACGTCCCCGTCAACACTGTATAGGTCAATTTGGAGACGTTTCTTCCAATTTTGTGGGACTTTTACCCGACATTGAGATGAAATGACATCTCAAGACCTGTCACCCAATGAAACCCATAGGGTTTATAAGCATTGACAGTCCGACTCGCACCGCTTTGCCTGGGCAGGCTTAGATCCTCTATGCAGTTTACTAATACTCGCGTGCGGTCGGTTTCAGCTCTGCGTGGAAGCATCATGCATCCCATCTATTTCTTCAAGCCCCGATGGGCGGGGGCCGTGAGGGATTAAAACTCTCATTGTAATTTAAGGAACCCGGGAAGGGACATGATTTTTTATTTTTATTATCTTGTGCGAACAAGATAATATCTTGAGCGGACTAGATATTATCTTGTTCGGACAACATATTATCTTGTGCGGGCAACATATTATCTTGTGCGGACAAGATATTATCTTGTTTGCACAAGATATTATCTTGTGCGGACAACATAATATCTTGTTCACACAACAAAATATCTTGTGCGAACAAGATAATATCTTGTCCGCACAACATATTATCTTGTGCGGACAAGATATTAAGTTGTGCGAACAAGATATTATCTTGTCTGCACAAGATAATATGTTGTCGGCACAACATAAATAATGTTGTCCGCACAAGATAATATCTTGTCTGCACAACATATTATCTTGTTCGCACAACTTAATATCTTGTTCGCACAACATATTAAAAACAAAATCTATGTCCCTTCCCGGGTTCCGGAGTAATTCCCCTGTGTAATTTTTTTAACTTGTCCATTACACGTTGTTGTCCGTAACAAATCTGTTTTTCATTACGAAAACAGGCCTATACAAATACATTGTAGCTTTTATCGCGGAAAAAATGAAAATTTTCAGATGAAAAATTGTGATATTTTTCTAATTTCTGCTCAAAATATAGATTGTGGTTACTCGTTAGAACCGCCTCGTTGAGGCGGTTCTAACGAGTACCCACAGTCTATATTTCAGAGCAGAAATAAGAAAAATAAGGTTCACCCCTGTAAACCCCAATTTTACTTTATAAAAGTGGGGTTTAAGGTTGTCAAAATTATATAGGTGGGTTTTCGTGTTGCTTGTCAATCTTGCTTAACAATTTTAGTAATCTTATCATATTTGCATAAAAAGAGGATCTTACACGAGTGGTCATTGCATATGAAATTTATGAAACCAGCCTGGCTCGTTTCATAAATTTCATATGGAATGACCACGAGTGTAAGATTCTATTTATCATATGACCACTTTGAATTGGATTTTATCGCCTTTACATTTGATATTCCCCCTTTCACCACTCCCACCACCACCCCACCCCTTAAAACTGCATGGATCAGAATCAGAATCGTTACTGGTGACACGTCAAATGACATTCATACACCAGCACCTGTGATATGGGAAGTTAGTCCCTAGCTGTAACCAAAGCGGTAAACTTAGTTACACAGTCATCAGCACATTCAGCTGTCGAAATAATCGAATCGGGAAGGGCATTCCAATCTCTAATGGTTCGGGGGAAGAACGATTCTTTATAAATGTCAGTTCTTTCAGTAAGGGTCTGAAACGCCAACGAATGGTGATTTCTACAGTGTGTAGCTGGGAGAACAAGGCCATCTGTTGGAATGCTGGCAGCACCCTTTAGACCTTTGTATAAAAGGATTATCCTACTGTCTTTTCTCCTTTTCTTGAGAGACTCCCATGGATGGCATGGACGTCCTCGTGACTTATTTAATCCCGCTAAAATGTTATTACACGTGTGGTTATAGGATTATTATTGCACGACGTTATCCAGTGCTTATCAACGACGTCATATGATAAATTTTTGATATTGATAAAATGTTGTGACTACATCAAAATCAGGGCCCAGGAATCAAAACTTATATGATTATTTCCCTTTGTAATTCTTGAAAATTGGGTTTGCCTGTATATCATGAGTAAATAATCTCAAGGTGAGCTATTGTGGTCGCACAGTGTCCATCTTTCGTCGTGCGTCGTCCACAATTGCTTCACACGAAACCAGTGAATGAATTTTGAAGTAATTTCACACGGTGAGCATCTACTAAAATTGCTAGACTGGTTTAGCTCCGCTGTACAGAATCGCCACCAGAGTTAAAAATAGAAATCCTTAAAACGACATCTAGGCAAGTACGTGGCCCAATTTCAAGATAATTCCACAGAAATATTTTTTAGGATTACCCTCTACCGAACTTATTAAAATGGTTCCGCTCGGTAAGTTATGACCTGAAGTTCCCGTAAGTATTTTGAGTGCATAATCGCCGGCTACCCAGACGGGAACGAGCACCCATAACGTATGTTTCGGGCATCAATGAGACAAAAATACAAAACTTTTCATCAGACACATCCAAATTCTACGTCACACAAGGTCAAAGGTCATTACCCTCATTTTATCTGGTGGGCAACCTCCTGTTCCATCCTCTACCGTTGATGTAGCACGAATTGTTTTCTGTAATTACTATTGTTAAATTGTCGTTCTATCAAAACTATTTGCCGCAAACCATTTTGGACATCACACTGCTTTTTCGTATAAATTTGGATGGAAAATAAACATGTTTTTATCTTATTTCCGTTCGTTAAATAAGTTTTGATATGGTGGTGGGTAGTTTTATAACGCTTTTTAGGCAACAAAATGTGCGATAAAGTGTCAGAAGAGACTGGTTCTATATCATTTAATCCTTCAAAAACACAAAATGACAAGGATCAGTTCATTTTGTGGGGAAGAAAGAAGTTTAATTACAGGATAAATATTCTCAATGACACTATGTTTTGCAAACCAGATGAAAGAGGTACTCTGCAGGGGAGGTAATTGGCGCATGCGCAGTGAAATGAAAACAAAGTCACGTGCCAAAACATTGGATCCGTCTGTAAAATAAAACCACTATGTCACACGGTTGTGTTATCGTAATGTAAATGTCTGGCCCCGGAACGAGTATAGGCTAGTCAGAGGAAACTGCATGCGCGAGACACTGATGAAAAGGTGAAACAAAATAAAGCAAATATAAACGCGAAATGTTGCCATTAGTTTCAGTTGTTATGCAATAAAACCTATCCGACATGTTTTTGTTGTTTTTGTTTATGTTGTTGTTTTCAATTTATTAACACTCGCCAATTTTAAGTTCCTCGAGAAGGTGTTGAAAACTTCCTCGGGACTTGGCAAAACCAGGTTTGACCCTTCTACTGGTGAATATTATCCCGAGCTGAGATATCAAAGCTCGCTTGCATTGGCATTGCTGAATATATTTTCCCGAGATGAGATAATCCAAGAATATTTGCTCCGGATCATGGGAAATTGTCCAGCATCATGCATGTCCTTCGATATCTCAGCTTGGGACAATAATCACCAGCAGCATGCATGTCCTTCGATATCTCAGCTTGGGACAATATTCACCAGCATCATGCATGTCCTTCGATATCTCAGCTCAGGACAATATTCACCAGCATCATGCATGTCCTTCGATATCTCAGCTCAGGACAATATTCACCAGCATCATGTATGTCCTTCGAAATCTAAGCTCGGAACAATATTCACCGGCATCATGCATGTCATTCGATATCTCAGCTCGGGACAATATTCACCAGCATCATGCATGTCCTTCGATATCTCAGCTAGGGACAATATTCACCTGCATCAAGCATGTCATTCGATATCTCAGCTCGGGACAATATTCACCAGCATCATGCATGTCCTTCGATATCTCAGCTAGGGACAATATTCATCAGCATCATGCATGTCATTCGATATCTCAGCTCGGGACAATATTCGTCAGCATCATGCATGTCCTTTGATATCTCAGCTCGGGACAATATTCGTCAGCATCATGCAAGTCCTTCGATATCTCAGCTCGGGACAATAATCACCAGCATCATGCATGCCCTTCGTTATCTCAGCTCTGGACAATATTCACCAGCTCATGCATGTCCTTCGAAATCTCAGCTCGGGACAATATTCACCAGCATCATGCATGTCCTTCGAAATCTCCGCTCGGAACAAATATTCACCAGCTCATGCATGTCCTTCGATATCTCAGCTCGGGACAATGTTCACCAGCATCATGCATGCCCTTCGTTATCTCCGCTCGGAACAAATATTCACCAGCTCATGCATGTCCTTCGATATCTCAGCTCGGGACAATGTTCACCAGCATCATGCATTTCCTTCGATATTTCAGCTCGGGACAATATACACCGGCATCATGCATGCCCTTCTATATCTCAGCTCGGGACAATATTCACAGGCATCATGCATGTCATTCGATATCTCAGCTCGGGACAATATTCATCAGCATCATGCATGTCATTCTCTATCTCAGCTCGGGACAATATTCACCAGCATCATGCATGTCCTTCTCTATCTCAGCTCGGGACAATATTCAACAGCATCATGCATGCCCTTCGTTATCTCAGCTCTGGACAATATTCATCAGCAACATGCATGTCCTTCGATATCTCAGCTCGGGACAATGTTCACCAGCATCATGCATTTCCTTCGATATTTCAGCTCGGGACAATATTCACCAGCATCATGCATGTCCTTCGTTATCTCAGCTCTGGACAATATTCATCAGCATCATGCATGTCCTTCGATATCTCAGCTCGGGACAATGTTCACCAGCATCATGCATTTCCTTCGATATTTCAGCTCGGGACAATATACACCGGCATCATGCATGCCCTTCTATATCTCAGCTCGGGACAATATTCACAGGCATCATGCATGTCCTTCGATATCTCAGCTCGGGACAATATTCATCAGCATCATGCATGTCCTTCGATATCTCAGCTCGGGACAATATTCACCAGCATCATGCATGTCATTCGAAATCTAAGCTCGGGACAATATTCACCAGCATCATGCATGCCCTTCGATATCTTAGCTCTGGACAATATTCACAGGCATCATGCATGTCCTTCGATATCTCAGCTCGGGACAATATTCACAGGCATCATGCATGTCATTCGATATCTCAGCTCGGGACAATATTCACCAGCATTATGCATGTCCTTCGATATCTCAGCTCGGGACAATATTCACAGGCATCATGCATGTCATTCGATATCTCAACTTGGGACAATACTCACCAGCATCATGCATGTCCTTCGATATCTAAACTTGGAACAATATTCACCGGCATCATGCATGTCCTTCGATATCTCATCTCGGGACAATATTCACCAGCATCATGCATGTCCTTCGATATCTCAGCTCGGGACAATATTCACCAGCTAATGCATGTCCTTCGAAATCTAAGCCCGGGACAATATTCACCAGCATCATGCATGTCCTTCGAAATCTCAGCTCGGGACAATATTCACCAGAATCATGCATGACCTTCGAAATCTCAGCTCGGAACAATATTCACCGGCATCATGCATGTCCTTCGATATCTCAGCTCGGGACAATATTCACCAGCATCATGCATGTCATTCGATATCTCAGCTCGGGACAATATTCACCAGCATCATGCATGTCTTTCGATATCTCAGCTCGGGACAATATTCACCAGCATCATGCATATCCTTCGATATCTCAGCTAGGGACAATATTCACCAGCATCATGCATGTCCTTCGATATCTCAGCTCGGGACAATATTCACCAGCATCATGCATGTCCTTCAATATCTCAGCTCTGGACAATATTCACCAGCAGCATGCATGTCCTTCGATATCTCAGCTCGGGACCATATTCACCAGCATCATGCATGACCTCCGATATCTCAGCTCGGGACAATATTCACCAGCATCATGCATGTCCTTCGATATCTCAGCTCGGGACAATATTCACCAGCATCATGCATGTCCTTCGATATCTCAGCTCGGGACAATATTCACCAGCATCATGCATGTCCTTCAATATCTCAGCTCGGGACAATATTCGTCAGCATCATGCATGTCCTTCAATATCTCAGCTCGGGACAATATTCACCAGCACCATGCATGTCCTTCGATATCTCAGCTCGGAACAATATTCCCCAGCATCATGCATGTCCTTCGATATCTCAGCTCGGGACAATATTGACCAGCATCATGCATGTCCTTCGATATCTCAGCTTGGGACAATATTCACCAGCATCAAGCATGTCCTTCGATATCTCAGCTCGGGACAATATTCACCAGCATCATGCATGTCCTTCAATATCTCAGCTCGGGACAATATTCACCAGCACCATGCATGTCCTTCGATATCTCAGCTCGGAACAATATTCACCAGCACCATGCATGTCCTTCGATATTTCAGCTGGGGACAATATTCACCAGCATCATGCATGTCCTTCGATATCTCAGCTGGGGACAATATTCACCAGCATCAGGCATGTCCTTCGATATTTCAGCTCGGGACAATATTCACCAGCAACATGCATGTTCTTTGATATCTCAGCTCGGGACAGTTATTCACCAGCATCATGCATGTCCTTCGATATTTCATCTCGGGGCAGTTATTCACTAGCACCATACATGTCAGCATCCGGAGCTGAGATATAGAAGTGCATTCCCAATGATATTGGTGACTATTCTCCCGATTTGGAATAATATTAAACAAACCCTTCATAATATACCTATAAATCGTGTTACGCGAAAACATGTTTTACGGATGAAATTCTACGAAAATATAACATTGTACGTAAAAAGAAGTCATCTTTGCACTGCTGTCCTGTCATAAGAGTGCCAAATGAGTAATATTACTTTATGCACTGACAACAACAAAATAGCCCGAAAGTGTAAGTACAATAGAAATAATTTATTTTCTAGTGCATTGATTGTTCACAACTTACAGTGAAATTCTTCTGTGTAGACCAACTTAAATTCAGACTTATTCTCCATTTAACCCATAAAATGCCAATCACGACTATTGTCGTCTGCTTTGCCGTCTGCCGGTTTCCTTAAAAGTATTTATTGCAGTGTGGACCCAGATCAGACTGCTCCTGTAGGAGCAGTCTGATCTGGGCCCACACTGTTTGCCTGTATGCAAAAATATTTCAAATAGCTTGTAAAAAATAAAAAATCAGCAGACGACGTAAGCAGACGACATTTTCAGATGTAGTTTTTCTCGGCGTCTTAATAGATTCAGTTTTTCTGTCCCAGTGTCATAGACTAGCAAGAGACCACTTTTGGGACTGTTCAAAAATGGTTTTAAGACACACTTTTGAACAGTCCCAAACGTGGTCTTAATATTGGAATTTTACAACATTATTGGCATATCAATATATGGATTTTGTTTGTTTGATTTGAGGTTTAACGTCCCCGTCAACACTATATATGTCATTTTGGAGACATTGCTTCCAATTTAGTGGGACTTTTACCCGACATTGAGATGAAATGACATCTCAAGCCCTGTCGCCTAATGAAACCAATAGGGTTTATAAACATGGACGGGCCGACTCGCACCGCTTTGCCTGGACAGGCTTAAATCCTCTAAGCGGTTTACCAGTACTCATGTGCGGTCGGTTTCAGCTCTTCGTGGAAGCAGCATGCAGCATATCTATTTCTTCAAGCCCCAATGGGCGTGGGCGGATCAATATATGGAACATATTAATAAATGAAAAGAAAAGCAGAGAGGCGTCAGATAAATATATCTCATCTTACACCTCTCCATCAGTTACCTCATCTCAGGCCATACATCATTTAAGACACTTGCCTCTAATGAGCAGCCACTTGTTCTTAGCAGCCACTTTTTATTTTGGATTGGTTTGAAGATTAACAGCCCAGTGAACATTGAGTAGGTCATGTTGAGTCTAACTAACCCGACTTTTCAGGGCAGGCCTACACATAAGCGCTTAATCAATGTTGTGCAAATTCTTTGGCTAGAAACTGACATCTGCCAAACCTTGAATCAGCACAAACGAGAAAAATAACTTTAGACAAGAAGGCCATGATGGCCCTGGATCGCTCACCTGAGTCCCAGACGTTTCGAAGCTTATGGAAATAAAGCAGCCACTAGTTAAAGGTAATTTGGACCAAGGCTATTTTTTACAGTTTTAGATTTGGAGGCCATCTTGTTCATTGGAGTGGTACCCTTTTAGCAACATTAGAGGAACATTTCTGTGAAACTATTTTGAAAAGGAGCCATTGGATTGGATGTTATTGAAAGATTTAGCTATTTTCAGCTCTGGCAGAATAAGTTTAGCAATTTTGGACATCCTTTAAAAGGTCATATGAGGAACATTTCTGTGAAATTATTTTCAAATTAGGCCATTTACCTAGGAGGAGATGTTCATTAAAGGCTCTTCTATCTTTAGCTCTGGTGGCCATTTTGTTCAGCAGAGCAGAACGATTTTAGCAACTGTGGTAAATGGTCATGAAGAGAAACATTTCTGTGTAATTATTTTGCATTTGGGCCATTTGCCTAAGAGATTTTGTTTAAAGGTTTTTTTTTCCTTCTACTTTTAGCTCTGGAGGCAAAATTTTTCAGTGGATCAGTTCGAGCAATTTTGGCAGAGGGTCACCCAAAGAACATTTCTGTGAAATTAATTTGAAATCGGGCCAGTGGGCTAGGACATGGCATTTAAAAGTTTTGTTTTCTATTTTTAGCTCTGGTGACCATTTTGTTAAGCGCATTGAAAGCATTTTAGCAATTTTGGTAGAGGGTCACCAAGGGAACATTTCTGTGAAATTATTTTGAAATCGAACCAATGGGCTAGAAGAAGATGTCATTTAAAGGTTTCTGGCTGCCATTTTGTTTAACGGAGCAGAAACATTTTAGCAATTTTGGTAGAGGGTGATCCAAGGAACCTTTCTGTCAAATTATTTTGAAATCGGGCTAAAGAGCTAGGAGATATCATTTTAAGGATTTTCTATTTCTAGCTCTGTATGCCATTTTGTTCTGCAGGGCGGAATGATTTTAGAAATTTTGGTAAAGAGTCACCCAAGGAACATCAGTGAAAATATTTGGAAATCGGGCCAGGAGATATCATTTAAAGTTTTTTTTCTATATTAAGCTTTGGAGGCCATTTTGTGCAACAGAGTGAAACGATTTTAGTAATTTTGGTAGAGGGTCACCCAAGGATCATTTCTTTGAAAATATTTTGGAATCGGGGCAAGTGGGCTAGGAGGACCTCGTTTTAAAGGTTTCTCTATTTTTTAGCCATTTTGTACAGCGGAGCTAAACCATTTTAGCAATTTTCGTAGAGGGTCACCCAAGGATCATTTCTGTGAAATTATTTTAAAATTGGGCCTGTAGGCTGGGAGGAGATGTCGTTTTAAAGGTTGTTTTCGATTTTTAGCTCTGGCAGCCATTTTGTTCAACGGAGCAGAACCATTTTAGTAATTTTGGTATAGAGTCACCCAAGGAACATTTCTGTGAAATTATTTTGAAATTGGGCCAGTGGGCTAGGAGATGTTTAAATGTTTTTCCATTTTAAGCTCTGGTGGCCATTTTGTTTAACGGACCGGAACAATTTTAGCAGTTTTGGTAGAGGGTCACCCAAGGAAACTTTCTGTGAAATTATTTTGAAATTGGGCCAGTTGGCTAGATGTCATTTAAGGGCTTTTTTTCTAGTTTTAGCTCTGGCGGCCATTTTTTTCAGCAAAGCGGAACCATGTTAGCAATTTTGGTAGAGGGTCACCCAAAGAACATTTCTGTGGAATTATTTTGAAATTTGGCAAGTGGGCTTGGAGGAGATGTCATTTAAAGGTTTTTCTATTTTTAGCTCTGGCTGCCATTTTGTTCAGCGAAGAACCATTTTAGCAGTTTTGGTAGAGGGTCACCCAAGGAACATTTCTGTGAAATTATTTTGAAATGGGGCCATTGGGCTAGGAGATATTGTTTAAAGGTTTTTTTTTCTGTTTTTAGCCATGGCCGCCATTTTAGCAATTTTGGTAGAGGGTCACCGTAGGTACATTCGCATGAAATTATTTCAAAATCCATTCACCGGTTTAGGAGATGTAATTTGAGGAAATTGGTCCAGGCTAATCATAATAGCTCACCTTGAGCATCTTGTGCTCAGGTGAGCTAAAGATGCCCCCTGTTATGTAAAGCTAAACAACCGAAGTTTCGTACTTAAACTGTGCCACCTAAAACGCAGGGCTAGGGAAGGGAATGAAAATTACAGATGCCTGAGTATATCAGTAAAAACCTAAAGGCCACATAAAATTATGTGTTGCTAGGGGATAATGGGTTAATGTGAGTAACTAGGCTATGCAGCACAATCAAACCCATTAATGTTCGCCTTGACAGGGAACTATAATTTTGACCATAGCATGCATGCTCTTATAATATTTCACAGCATGCATGCTCCATATTTCACAACATGCATGTTCTATATATTTTATTTTTTGTTATTATTATTTGTTGTGTTTTACAAACCTTTCAAGAATATTACAGTTATTTCATGCCGAATGTTCTTCAAAGTTTGGCAAAAACACCAAACCCAAATCTTACACTGGCATAAATTTAAAGATATTCAACTTGACAGTAGGGCATCAGAGTGGCCAGCGTAGGTAGATTTAAAAACAAAATTCTCGTGCGTCGATTCGATGGGAATACTTCCGATTTTGATGCTCCCATTCGACTTACTATTTTCACATAAAATTACGTGATTGTCGTTTATTTTTTAGCTTTGACAAAGATAAAAGCGATATATATAAATATTGCTGTATTCAATATAAAGACTAAAACCTAAATTAGCATTTTGGTGTGGGCAGACCAAGGGTTTGAAAATGGCGAATTTTCAACCATGCCGGTACCATCGGAGAAAACAAAAATAAACCATTATAATATTCCTCGCGATTATTCTCACCTATATCATCAATTCCGGCATATATTAATCTGTTCACCTTGAAATTTGTGCCAAAATCGGCGAGGGAGCATTTTTTGTGCCATTTTTTTTCTACCCACTTCCGGTCGAAACGTGGGTACAAAACCATTTTTTCTTTCCAAAATGGCAGGTTTCGCTAAAAGTTTTAAGTGAAACTCACAGAATTCCCCTGTATTTGAAAACAACGAATGAAAAGCGAGTTGAATACAAGTCTTGTAGTACCATACTCATCTTCTTCACTGAACAATCTACCTTTCAACCATGTTTGTTTATAATTTACATCAAAAATTTTGTCAATACACTGAATGTACAGTTTATTTACACAAGCATGACACAGCTGTGTAGACAGTTTGGTGTGACGAAATCATATTAAATTACGTCATATTAAATGACGTCAGTAAATCTTATCGACTAAATCAAAGTCCGCATACTACTGATTTTTTTTTAACTGACAGATTGGTCTCTCTCTCTCTCTCTCTCTCTCTCTCTCTCTCTCTCTCTCTCTCTCTCTCTCTCTCTGTCGTCATTTCTTTCGGTTCATGGTGCATTCCTTACGCGTATCTGTAAACTTTCATTTTGATTCTCTCTCTCTCTCTCTCTCTCTCTCTCTCTCTCTCTCTCTCTCTCTCTCTCTCTCTCTCTCTCTCTCTCTCTCTCTCTCTCTCTCTCTCTCTCTCTCTTCCTAGCATAAAAGAGGGCCAACATCGGGCCCGGACAGACACGTCGTATCGCTGTTGGCCCGACGTTGGTCCGACATGCTCTGCTGGCTGGGTGTCTCTCTCTCTCTCACCCCAAGTATGGTTAGATTACCAAAATAATTCAACTCATCAGACTGCACAGCATATTAAATAATGTCCCCCCGTAATCCTGAATCATGCGAGAAAAGAATGACTTGACAAGATATCGAAACGCGCATGCGTACTCTTCGTAACTCCAAGCAGAATTGGCTCTCAGTTGAAAAAGAATTTTCTTAATATACCACGCTCGCGACAACTCCCACTCAGTCCTTAAGACGGACTGATATGTCCTTGACAAATGTGCGAAAAATAATCTTAATCAGGAGGGGAGCATTTTTTTGTGCCATTTTTTCCCAACATGTGTATCAAAGTACTTTCACGTCAATAAATTGAGGGGCCATTGTTTCGCGGCGTCTGCTAAGTCGGTTTAAGCCTTCACACTCTCTACCCTTTTCTATAGACCCCAGAAAAGATCATTCTCATTAATTGTCCTTCATTTTTCTCCAATCTACATCTCGTAGCAAAATGTAATGGCCTATAAATTACCGGAAGTTCTTGTGATTTTCTTCCTTATTTTTTCTAACAAAATATAGTCCCAACCGGCGGAAGCAGATTGCGAATAGAATCATAGCAACGGCCTTAGATGCCGCCCTACTGTGAGGGCAAAGAATGTCAGGCCGACAGCAATACACAAAAGGACATATACATTTCAGTTGGACAATATTCACCAGCATCATGCATGTCCTTCGATATCTCAGCTCGGGACAATATTCACCAGCATCATGCATGTCCTTCGAAATCTCAGCTCGGGACAATATTCATCAGCATCATGCATGTCCTCCGATATCTCAGCTCGGGACAATATTCACCAGCATTATGCATGTCCTTCGATATCTCAGCTCGGGACAATATTCACCAGCATCATGCATGTCCTTCGATATCTCAGCTCGGGACAATATTCACCATTATCATGCATGTCCTTCGATATCTCAGCTCGGGACAATATTCACCAGCATCATGCATGTCCTTCGATATCTCAGCTCGGGACAATATTCACCACCATCATGCATGTCCTTCGATATCTCAGCTCGGGACAATATTCACCAGCATCATGCATGTCCTCCGATATCTCAGCTCGAGACAATATTCACAAGCACCATGCATGTCCTTCGATATCTCAGCTCGGGACAATATTTACCAGCATCATGCATGTCCTTCGATATCTCAGCTCGAGACAATATTCACAAGCACCATGCATGTCCTTCGATATCTCAGCTCGGGACAATATTCACCAGCATCATGCATGTCCTTCGAAATCTCAGCTCGGGACAAAATTCACCAGCACCATGCATGTCCTTCGATATCTCAGCTCGGGACAATATTCATCAGCATCATGCATGTCCTTCGATATCTCAGCTCGGGACAATATTCATCAGCATCATACATGTCCTTCGATATCTCAGCTCGGGACAATATCCAACAGCATCATGCCTGTCCTTCGATATCTCAGCTCGGGACAATATTCATCAGCATCATGCATGTCCTTCGATATCTCAGCTCGGGACAATATTCACCAGCATCATGCGTGTCCTTCGATATCTCAGCTCGGGACAATATTCATCAGCATCATGCATGTCCTTCGATATCTCAGCTCGGGACAATATTCATCAGCATCATGCGTGTCCTTCGATATCTCAGCTCGGGACAATATTCACCAGCATCATGCGTGTCCTTCGATATCTCAGCTCGGGACAATATTCATCAGCATCATGCATGTCCTTCGATATCTCAGTTCGGGACAATATTCACCAGCATCATGACTGTCCTTCGAAATCTCAGCTCGGGACAATTTTCACCAGCATCATGCATGTCCTTCGATATCTCAGTTCGGGACAATATTCACCAGCATCATGCATGTCTAGGAGGAGATACCATTTAAAGTTTTTCTTCTAGTTTTAGCTCTGGCGACCAGTTTGTTTGACGGAGCAGAAACATTTTAACAATTTTGGTAGAGGGTCACCCATGGAACATTTGTGTGAAATTATTTTGAAATCGGGCCATAGGGCTAGGAGATATAATTCAAAGGTTTTTTTCTATTTCTATGTCTGGAGGCCATTTTTTCAGCAGTCGTTTTAAATGTTTTTTTTTTAGCTCTGGTCGCCATTTTGATCAGCAGAGCGGAACCATTTGAGCAATTTTGGTATAGGGTCACCCAAGGAACATTTCTGTGAAATTATTTTGAAATTGGGCCAGTGGGCTAGGAGGAGATGTCTATTTTGTTCAACGGCGTGGAACCGTTTTAGCAATTTTGGTAGAGGGTCACCCAAGGAAAAGTTTTGTGAAATTATTTTAAAATTGGGCCAGTTGGCCAGATGTCATTTAAGGGTTTTTCTATTTTTAGCTCTGGTGGCCATTTTGTTCAGCAGAGCGAAACCATTTTAGCAATTTTGGCAGAGGGTCACTCAAGAAACATATTTATGCACATTGAGTCCGCGATTTCTGTGAAATTATTTTGAAATCGGGCCAGTGGGCTAGGAGGAGATATGCTTTACAGGTTTTTCTATTTTAGCTCTGGTAGCAATTTTGTTCAGCGGAGCAGAACCATTTTAGCAATTGTGGTATAGGGTCGCCTAAGGAACATTTCTGTGAAATTATTTTGAAAAGGGGCCAGTGGGCTATGAGATTTGTTTAAAGGTTTTTTTTTCGTTCTATTTTTTAGCTTTGGCCGCCATTTTGTTTAAAGGAGCGGAACCATTTTAGCAATTTTGGTAGAGGATCACCCAAAGTTCATTCCTATTAAATTATTTCAAAATCCATTCACCGGTTTAGGAGGAGATGGCATTTGAAGAAATTGTTGACGGCGCACGACACACTACAGACGCCGGACACGAGCCGTTCACAATAGCTCACCTTGAACACCTTGTGCTCAGGTGAGCTAAAATACATTGCATTTCATTATCAATATGTCGCCCCTGGCCATCTGGGTGAACCATGAAGTGTAGGTCAAGGTCAAATATGGATGCTTGCATTTCAGTTGCCATCCCGAGATACAAGTTTTTACCAAGTACCATTAATGAAGCTCTTATAGTTCTCGAGAAATAAACTTGACATTAGGGTGAGCGCTAATGTGGTCGCAATATTTTACAAAGCCAGTGAACCATGAAATTTAGGTCAATGTCAAATATGGATGCTTGCATTTAAGTTGCCATCTCCAGATTCAAGTTTGTATCAAATATCAGTAATGAAGCTCTTATAGTTCTTGAGAAATAAACTTGACCATTATGTCAGTGAACCATAAAATGTAGGTCAAGGTCAAATATGGTTGCTTGCATTTAACTTGCCATCCACAGACACAAGTTTGTACCAAGAATTATTACTGAAGCTCTTATAGTTCTTGAGTAATTAGCTTGACCATTTGGGTGAACGCTAGGGTGGTCGCAATATTTTACAAAGTCGGTGAACCATGAAGTGTAGGTCAAGGTCAAATATGGATGCTACCATTTAAGTTGCAGTCCCGAGATACAATTTTTTACCAAGTATCACTAATAAAGCTCTTATAGTTCTCGAGAAATAAACTTGACCATTAGGGTGAATGCTAGGGTGGTCGCAATATTTTACAAAGTCAGTGAACCATGAAATTTAGGTCAAGGTCAAATATGGATGCTTGCATTTAAGTTGCCATCTCCAGATTCAAGTTTGTACCGAATATCAGTAATGAAGCTCGTATAGTTCTTGAGAAATAAACTTGACCATTATGGTGAACGCTAGGGTGGTCGCAATATTTCACAAAGTCAGTGAACCATAAATGTAGGTCAAGGTCAAATAGGGGTGCTTGCATTTAAGTTGCTATCCCCAGATACAAGTTTGTAACAAGTATCATTAATGAAGCTCTTATAGTTCTTGAGGAATAAACTTGACCATTAGCGTGAACGCTAGGGTGGTCGCAAATGTTGACGCCTTGACAAACGGACGGACGAACGAACGGACGGAAAATCGGGCGCCTTTATCGGCCATGCTAATAGCAGGCGCGACAACAAAAACTTTTATGTTGTGAGAATATTTTAAGAAGTATGTCATAGTGTGTGTGTGTGTGAATTCGGGTTTAACGTCGCTTAAGTATGTCATAGAGTTTCTTCAGAAAAAAAAAATCAATTTTAGAGCCACAAAATGGACGTGTGTTAGCCTTGTGATATATTTTTTTCCTTTAACCCATTGCATGCAGGAAACCCCTAAAGGGGTATCTTGGCAAACAGTGCAGGCCCATATCCGATGCCGCAGAATGTGGCATCTGATCAGGGCCCACACTATTTGCTAACAGAATTTTCCATCAAAAATAAAATAAGTGCGAAAAATAGGCCCGACACCCCTTATATGACAAATGGACGTGTCCAACATATAGCAATGGAAGAGTCCACCAGTATACAATAGGCTAAATTTGGTTTATGGCCATTTCAAGATGTTACAGTACACAACTCCTTCCTTTAGAATATATCAGCTCTAGCTGTGATTTGTTGAGTAATAAATCACAGTTTGGAGGTCATTTTTTTTTGTTATGGTTTTACGGCCCTTTCAAGATAATTTCACTCATATCGAGCCGATCGTTAATCAGAGGTGGGCGAAAACCGGAGTACCCGGAGAAAAACCACCTGACCTTCCGTTGCAGAACTTGGCGTCTCACATGTGACCCGAGCGAGGCTCGAACCACAGCGGTGAGAGACCTAATGATCAAGAGTCAGCGCTCTTAACCACTAGGCCACGGAGGCCCGTTATGGAGGTCTGTTGTAAAGTAGATCAAATCATGAGTGTGTATTGTGGGTGTTTTATCTACTTACAACTGACCGACAAACTGTAATTTATTACTCAACAAATCACAGACTAAAGCTGATTTAAAGTAAATACATGGTTAGTGTCTTTACCAGAAACCCCAAAACAGGTACACTGGCAAACAGGGCAGGCTCAGATCAGATGCCTCAGAACGCAGCATCTGATCAGGGCCTCCACTGGTTTGCTAAAAGTTCAGTGATTTTCCGAATGCATTTTGAAACTAGAGAAAGTGCCCAGTGGGGCACGTATACCCCCGACTAGTGGAAATGAAAATTTGTTTGTAGCATTGAACCTTTCCATATAAACTTTCCATTTAGTCCACTGAGAATAACTATTGCATTTCAACAAATATAGAATAATTTATCATATCCGAAGATGAGACTGCTTGTCTTTGCTGAATAATAAAAATTCAAAGTTTGTTGCAGTTTGGAACAATTTCAACTGGAAACAACAAACATAGAATAGGCTGTCATAGAACATTTGCTGAATTAAAGTAGCTGTATAATGACATAATAAAGCAATGCATTTTTTATTATTACTTGCATTTATTATTGTCTGCATTTCAAGAGAAAATATTTTGCAAAATTTAACAGTTCTAGTCGCTGTTGTTTCTAAGATCACAAGGACCAATATACATGTATAAACTGACAAATCTGACAAGGGTGACAGCATAAAGAAACAACAAACTAACTAATAATGAACAGATGGAAAGACAAAAACTATAACCTTTGATATACTTTGTATGCAAGGAGTATAATGAAAACAGTTATCAAATCCTGTACCATATACTATTATGCGATGTATATATGTGAATTTATTCTAATAAATATTGTTTAAACCAAAACAGTTAACACAAAACTTGGACGTGATCAAAATGTGTAAGTCCTTATTATTGACCCATAGCCCCACCCGGGGGCTTGACACAGGAGCTTAGATATTCCATATGAAAGTTAATACTATAGCTATATTCTGTACCAAATATGAAGAGAATCTAACATGAGGCTACAGAGATATAAGCAATCAAAAAGGTTTATTACAAAACTTCGACTTAAAAGTTGACAAACTGACAGACAGCCCACCCAGGGGCTTGACCCAGGGGCTTAGATATTCCATATGAAAGGTTATGCTATAGAGATATCCTTTACCAAATATGAAAAGAATCTAACATGTAGTTACAGAGATATGAGCAATCAAAAAGGTTTAACACAAAACATTGACGTAAATATTGATGAACGGACTGACGGGTGGACAGCCAACCCAGGGGCTTGACCCGCGAGCTAAGATATTCTAAATTAAAGGTAATGCTATAAGAGATATCCTGTACCAAATATGAAGAGAATCAAACATGAGCAATAAAAAAGGTTTAACACAAAACTTTAACGTAAAAGTTGACAAACGGACAGACAGCCCACCCAGGGGCTTGACCCAGGGGCTTAGATACTCCATATGAAAGGTAATGCTATAGAGATATCCTGTTCCAAATATGAGGAGAATCCAACATGTGGTGACAGAGTTATTAGCAATCAAAAAGGTTTAACACAAAACATTGACGTAAATATTGATGAACGGACTGACGGGTGGACAGCCCACCCAGGGGCTTGACCCGCAAGCTAAGATATTCCAAATGAAAGGTAATGCTATAGAGATATCCTGTACCAAATATGAAGAGAATCAAACATGTGGTGACAGAGATATGAGCAATAAAAAAAGGTTTAACACAAAACTTTAATGTAAAAGTTGACTAACGGACAGACAGCCCACCCAGGGGCTTGACCCAGGGGCTTAGATACTCCATATGAAAGGTAATGCTATAGAGATATCCTGTTCCAAATATGAGGAGAATCCAACATGTGGTGACAGAGTTATTAGCAATCAAAAAATGTTTAACACAAAACTTTGACGTAAAAGTTGACAAACGGACAGACAGCCCACCCAGGGGCTTGGATATTCCATATGAAAGGAAATGCTATAGAGATATCCTTTACCAAATATGAAGAGAATCTAACATGCGGTTACAGAGATATGAGCAATCAAAAAGGTTTAACACAAAACTTTGACGTAAAAGTAGATGAACAGACAGACGGACAGACAGACAGCCCACACAGGGGCTTGACCCAGGGGCTTAGTTATTCCATATGAAAGGTAATGCTATAGAGATATCCTTTACCAAATATGAAGAGAATTTAACATGTGGTTACAGAGATATGAGCTATCAAAAAGGTTTAACGCAAAACTTTGACGTAAAGGTTGACGAACGGCGGGACGGACGGAAGTACGAACGAACGAACTAACTAACGAACGAACGAACGAACGAACTAACGAACGGACGGAACGACGAAAACTATATACCCCCTGACATACTTCGTATGTCGGGGGTAAAACAAGAGGGCCATGATGGCCCTGGATCGCTCACCTGATCCATAGAGTAACAAATGGGCCCTGGGGGAGGACATTATTGACCCCCCCCCCCCCCAGGGCTATAATGTGCATAATGTTGAGGGAGGTCTAAAAAGGTGAAGCTTCATACCCAATATCAATAAAGGCTATAATTTGGCAAAGGTCAACCAGCTGAAGCTACACACCAAACATCAAAGACCTGGGCCTTGCGGTTTCAGAGAAGAAGGTTTTTTTAAGATATTCCCTGCATAAGCCTATGTAAAACCAAATGGTCCCAGGGCGGGGGCATTTTTAGCCTCAGGGCTATAATTTAAACAATCTTGATAGAGATCCACTAGATGAAGCTTCGCGCCAAATATCAAAGACCTGGCCCTTGCTGTTTCAGAGAAGAAGATTTTCAAAGATTATCTCTATATAAATCTATGAAAAACCAAAGGGCCCCGGGCGGGGGCATTTGTAACCTGAGGGCTATAATTTGAACAACCTCAGTAGAGGCTGACTAGATGAAGCTCCATACCAATATCAAAGACATGGGCCTTGCGGTTTCAGAGAAGAAGATTTTTAAAGATTTCCAAAACCAAAGGGTCTCAGGGCGGGGGCATTTTTGGCCCCAGGGCTATAATTTGAACAATCTTGATTGAGGTCCACTAGATGAAATTTCCCACCAAATATCAAAGACCTAGGCCTAGTGGTTTTACAGAAGAAGATTTTTAAAAATTTTCCCTATAACCAAAGGGCCCCGGTGCGGGGGCATTTTTGGCCCTAGGGCCATAATTTGAACAATCTTGGTAGAGGGCCACAAGATGAAGCTTCACACCAAATATCAAAGACCTGGGCCTTGCGGTTTCAGAGAAGATTTTTACAGATTTTCCCTATATAAGCCTATGTAAAACCAAAGGGCCCCGGGGCGGGGGTATTTTTTGGCCCAAGCACTATAATTTGAACAATCTTGGTAGGGGTCTACTAGATGAAGCTTCATATCAAATAGCAAAGACCTGGGTCTCTGGGTTTCAGAGAAGATTTTTAAAGATTTTCCCTATATAAGCCCATTTAAAACCAAAGGGCCCCGGGGCAGGGGCATTTTTGGCCCCAGCACTATAATTTGAACAATCTTGGTAGGGGTCCACTAGATGAAGCTTGCCGCCAAATATCAAAGACCTGGGCCTTGCTGTTTCAGAGAAGAAGATTTTCAAAGATTATCTCTATATAAATCTATGAAAAACCAAAGGGCCCCGGGTGGGGGCATTTGTAACCTGAGGGCTATAATTTGAACAACCTCAGTAGAGGCTGACTAGATGAAGCTCCATACCAATATCAAAGACATGGGCCTTGCGGTTTCAGAGAAGAAGATTTTTAAAGATTTCCAAAACCAAAGAGTCTCAGGGCGGGGGCATTTTTGGCCCCAGGGCTATAATTTGAACAATCTTGATTGAGGTCCACTAGATGAAATTTCCCACCAAATATCAAAGACCTAGGCCTAGTGGTTTTACAGAAGAAGATTTTTAAAAATTTTCCCTATAACCAAAGGGCCCCGGTGCGGGGGCATTTTTGGCCCTAGGGCCATAATTTGAACAATCTTGGTAGAGGGCCACAAGATGAAGCTTCACACCAAATATCAAAGACCTGTGCCTTGCGGTTTCAGAGAAGATTTTTACAGATTTTCCCTATATAAGCCTATGTAAAACCAAAGGGCCCCGGGGCGGGGGTATTTTTTTGCCCAAGCACTATAATTTGAACAATCTTGGTAGGGGTCTACTAGATGAAGCTTCATACCAAATAGCAAAGACCTGGGTCTCTGGGTTTCAGAGGAGAAGATTTTTAAAGATTTTCCCTATATAAGCCCATTTAAAACCAAAGGGCCCCGGGGCAGGGGCATTTTTGGCCCCAGCACTATAATTTGAACAATCTTGGTAGGGGTCCACTAGATAAAGCTTCATACCAAATATCAAAAATCTGGGCCTTGCGGGTTCAGAGGAGAAGATTTTTAAATTTTTTTCCTATATAAGCCCATTTAAAACCAAAGGGCCCCGGGGCAGGGGCATTTTGGCCCCAGCACTATAATTTGAACAATCTTGGTAGGGGCCCACTAGATAAAGCTTCATACCAAATATCAAAGATCTGGGCCTTGCGGTTTCAGAGAAGAAGATTTTTAAAGATTTGCCTATATAAGCCTATGTAAAACAAAAAGGCCCCGGGGTGGGGGCATTTTTGGCCCCAGCACTATAATTTGAACAATCTTGGTAGGGGTCCACTAGATGAAATTTCAAACTATATAGCAAAGACCTGGGCCTTGCGGTTCAGAAGAAGATTTTTAAAGATTTTCCCTGTATAAGCCCATGTAAAACCAAAGGGCACAGGGGCGGGGGCATTTTTGGACCCAGCAATATAATTTGAACAATCTTTGTAGGGATCCACCAGATGAAGCTTCATATCAAATATCATAGATCTGGGCCTTGCGGTTTCAGAGAAGATTTTTAAAGATTTCCCTATACATGCCCATGTAAAACCAAAGGGCCCCGAGGTGGGGGCATTGACCCCAGCACTATAATTTTAACAATCTTGGTAGGGGTCCACTAGATGAAGCTTCATACCAAATATCAAAGACCTGGGCCTTGTGGTTTCAGAGAAGATTTTTAAAGATTTTCCCTATATAATCCTACGTAAAATCAAAGGGACCCGGGGCGCTGGCATTTTTGGCCCTAGCACTATAATTTGAACAATCTTGGTAGGGGTCCACTGGATGAAGCGTCATACCAAATATCAAAGACCTGGGCCTTGTGGTTTCAGAGAAGAAGATTTTTTAAGTTTTCGGTGAAAAAATCATTTTTTGGCTCCTGTGACCTAGATGTGCAATAGACCGGAACCATTTGAACATCTTTGAAAGGGGACCACCTAAGGATCATTCCTGTGAAATTTGGTCAAAATCCAATCAGTGATTTAGGAGATGTCTTTTGAAGAAAAAGTTTACGGATGCACACACGGACGTATGACTGACAAAAAGTGTTCCCAAAAGTTCACCTCGTCACTGCAAGATAGGTGAGCTAAAAAAACACAACCTGTCACCTCTAAATTTTGAAATGAACTCCTGCTATATATATGGAGGAAGATTCCATTTGGTACAAGAAGCGTTACGGTAATAATAAAATATAATCGGTGAGCCTTAGTCAATTTTATAGGGGTGAGCTTCTTCAGGCCCCTATAAAATTGTCGTGGTGAACTGATTATATTTTAATATTAAAGACACTAATCATGTATTTAGTTTATACTGCAATCCATAAATTCAAGGGGTTTTGCAATAATTTAGCAAATTTCATTAAAAACGACCACAGACAGTGTGGCATGCTAAACGACAGTCGGTGCCATGGTGCGCACACTTCATATAACGTGATGTCCGAGTGCAAAGTTTCTGACGTCACCAAGCCACAGAGACGTCAAAAACAACATGGCCGCTCGAATGAAAATTTCTCGGGGCGTTCCATTCTGTATGAACATTTGCAGATAAATAATTTATCTGAGCTTTAAAATATTTATGAGGCTTAGAAGACACCACAGTAACAGTGTACAATTAATTATAAATCAAATGCAAAGTAACCATTTTAGAGATATGAAAGAATGCTCTTTATCATATGACGTCGCGTCTGAGAGTGTAATAACGCCATGTAATATTTTCGATAATCCACTAGTGGATTAAATATGCAAATTAGCTAGATACGTCCCGTAACGTTATATGCACGACGTCCTTAAAGACGTAGCGTTCACTAATGGCGGAATATTGATATTTTGTAAACGATCGTGAATAAAATGCGTTTTCAGTGTCATATGATAAATAGAATCTTGCATTCGTGCTCATGTATTATTGAATTTATTAAACTTGTTGAGGAAAAGGGATAAAATGCTCGGCAAAGCCTCGCATTTTATCCCTTTTCCTCAACTTGTTTAATAAATTCAATAATACATGAACACTCATGTAAGATCCTCTATATGTCACATGGGTGTGTTATCATAATGAAAAAATAAAGGGAAAAATTCAGAATAAACACAACAATTATCTTCACATAATACTTTTATTTTTATCTGTGTAAGGTGTTTGTTATAAAGTTACCAGACTCCTCAAAATTTGTATGAATTTATAAAAGCAACATACAAAAGACTTGCATTTCACAACACCGAAAGCTAAGATATGCATTACGTATGAGCAATGAGGAAAATGAAGACAAAATTTTCTTTATTTCTTGTTAACCCTTATCTTGCTGAATATTCATTTAAGCCACACCCATTTTTGTCTATCAACCAATCAAATTACTTGATGTAATTTAATGCTACAAATTCATCAACTGAATGCCAAACAGTGTAGATCCTGATCAGTTGGCTTCTTCAGAAGCCATCTGATCTGGATCTACACTGTTTGCAAAGATAGGGGTTGTCGTGGACAGCAAGATAAGGGTTAAAAACATATGTTGTGGGTACTTGTTAGAATCGCCTCGTTGAGGTTATTTTCACAGGCACCCACAACAAATATGGTTTAATGAAGAAACAAGAAAATTTATCTAGAGAAGAAATACCAAAAATTAAAGGTTAATTGAGCCAGCACACGACAAAACCTACAATAAGACGTGTGCACCCAGCGAAGAATCAGATCAGCCTGCGCATCCATATAGTCTAACCAGAGACTTCTCTTGCTGCATGGAGTTGCATTGGGCCCTCACTTATCCTTAGAGCGCACAACAAAGACTCTGATCAGACTGCATGGATGTGCAGGCTGATCTGAGTCTTCGTTGGGTGCACATGTCTATTGTAGGTTTTGTCATGCGCTGGCTCAATTTTCTTTATCATATATTGTGGGTATGTGTTGGAATTGCCTCAGTGATGCAATACTAACAAGTACTCACAACAGATGGTTTAATGAAGAAATAATTTATCACAAAAATTAGACTAAATAACCAAATTTAGAGAAGAAAAACAGACAAATTGTATTTTTCTTTATCTTATAGTGTGGGTACTTGTTGGAATTGCCTCACAGAGGCAAATCTAGTGAGGCAATTCTAACAAGTACCCACAACATATGGTTTGATGAAGAAATAAAAACATTTATCCCAAAATAACCATATCTAGAGAATACAGACAATTAAAGGGTAATTTTCTTTATCATAGTGTGGGTACTTCTTGGAAATGCCTCAAGGAGGTAATTCTTCCAAGTACCCACAAAAATATGGTTAAATGGAGAAACAAGAAAATTTAAGCCTTGTCAAAGTGATTCCATCAAGTACCCACAACATATGGTTTTATGGAGAAATTGAGAAATTTTATCCCCAAAATATCCTTATTTGTGAGGAGAATTAATGAGGATATTTGAGGGATATTTTTCTTTATTTCTAGAAATGTATGGTTTAACCCATTTAGTACCAGAAACCCCTAAAGGGGTACCCTGGCAAACAGTGCAAGCCCAAATGCACACAATAGGAAAGGTCAAGTATTATGCATAAGAATAAAATGATACTTTTCCGAGTCTCATCACAATTATAAATAAGTCTGTATAGTGAGCCCCAGTTTCTATATAGAGAAATGTCCAGTTTACAAGCCCCAAGGTGCACCCCAGTTTCTATATAGAGAAATGTCCAGTTTACAAGCCCCAAGGTGCACCCCAGTTTCTATATAGAGAAATGTCCAGTTTACAAACCCCAAGGTGCACCCCAGTTTCTATATAGAGAAATGTCCAGTTTACAAGCCTCAAGGTGCACCCCAGTTTCTATATAGAGAAATGTCCAGTTTACAAGCCTCAAGGTGCACCCCAGTTTCTATATAGAAAAATGTCCAGTTTACATACCTCAAGGTGCACCCCAGTTTCTATATAGAGAAATGTCCAGTTTACAAGCCTCAAGGTGCACCCCAGTTTTTATATAGAGAAATGTCCAGTTTACAAGCCTCAAGGTGCATCCCAGTTTCTATATAGAGAAATGTCCAGTTTACAAGCCCCAAGGTGCACCCCAGTTTCTATATAGAGAAATGTCCAGTTTACAAGTCCCACGGCGCACCCAAGTTTCTATATAGAGAAATGTCCAGTTTACAAGTACCAAGGTGCACCCCAGTTTCTATATAGAGAAATGTCCAGTTTACAAGCCTCAAGGTGCACCCCAGTTTCTATATAGAGAAATGTCCAGTTTACAAGCCTCAAGGTGCACCCCAGTTTCTATATAGAAAAATGTCCAGTTTACATACCTAAAGGTGCACCCCAGTTTCTATATAGAGAAATGTCCAGTTTACAAGCCTCAAGGTGCACCCCAGTTTTTATATAGAGAAATGTCCAGTTTACAAGCCTCAAGGTGCATCCCAGTTTCTATATAGAGAAATGTCCAGTTTACAAGCCCCAAGGTGCACCCCAGTTTCTATATAGAGAAATGTCCAGTTTACAAGTCCCACGGGGCACCCAAGTTTCTATATAGAGAAATGTCCAGTTTACAAGTACCAAGGTGCACCCCAGTTTCTATATAGAGAAAAGTCCAGTTTACAAGCCCCAAGGTGCACCCAAGTTTCTATATAGAGAAATGTCCAGTTTACAAGCCTCAAGGTGCACCCCAGTTTCTATATAGAGAAAAGTCCAGTTTACAAGCCCCCAGGTGCACCCCAGTTTCTATATAGAGAAATGTCCAGTTTACAAGCCCCAAGGTGCACCCCAGTTTCTATATAGAGAAATGTCCAGTTTACAAAGGTAAATATTTCCTTATTTCTGCTCCAGTGGCTGCAACATTTTTGTGTAGACCTACATTTTACCTCTAGTCTTGCTGAATAAATTATTTTAGACACACCCATTTATGACTACCAACCAATCAAATTGTTTGATATAATGTATTTGTTCAATTCACGAACTGCATTAGTGTTCATCCAGATACAGATGGCAAAATCTGAACATGACAAACAGTGTAGATCCAGATCAGATGGACAAATCTGAACATGACAGTGTAGATCCTGAACTTCAGAAGCCATCTGATCTGGATCTACACAGTTTGCAAAGATATGGGTTGTCTGGTTGTTCACGAAAAATCCCATCTTAACAAAGGGTAGATACAGAAGCAATCTGATCAGGATCTACACTATTTGTCATGATCAGGATCTACACTGTTCGTCATTCAGTTTATGAATTTCTACGAATATTTTACATCTGGTAATCTGATTGAACTGGTTGAAAGTTAGCAATGGGTGTAGATAAACTGAATATTCAGCAGGATAAAGATTAACCCTTGTCCTGCTGAGCCCAGATATGTCTTATCTTTCAAACGATGAAGATCCAGATCAGATGGCTTCTGAAGAAGCCATCTGATCAGGATCTTCATTGTTTGTCATTCAGTTTATAAACTTGTTGCAATAATTTGTATCAAGTAATCTGATTGGTTGATAATCAGTAGTGGGTGTGGCATATTTAAATATTCAGCAGGTCAAGGGTTAAGTATCAGTATAAAATAAACTAGAAATGTGTCAATACAACACAAATGCCCCTGCTCTGGGGCCTATCCCCCCCCACCCCCGTCATAACTCGCCTGGAAAAGTGTCCTTAGGTCATTGGTATATATTGGTGTATGGCTGATTAAACTTTGGAATAATAACTATTAACATACCAAATAGGAACTCAATCAATCAAATGGTTTGGAAAATATGAGCTCTCACAAACGTTAACATTAAACATTTCTAAGTCTGCAACCTTGACCTTAAGGTCATGGGGCAGGGACGGGGTTTTGGCTGAATGAAACTTTTGACCTGTATCTATCATCATTCCAAATATGTAGCAAATCCAACACATGGTTTAGGAAATGTGAACTCTCAAAAAATATAATATCAAAAAAATTCTATGTCCGTGACCTTGACCTTGAGGTAAGGGGTATGGCTCAATGAAACTTTGGACCTGCAACTATTGTCATACAAAATATGAAGCAAATTCATTATAAAGTTTGGAAAATATAAGCTATTAACATACTTAAATTTGAAAATTTCTATGTCTGCGACCTTGACCTTGAAGTAATAGGCATGGGTGGGGGTATTACTGAATAAAACTTTGGACCTGCATCTATCATTAAACCAAATATGAACCAAATGAATCATACAAGTTCAAGTTCAACATGGTACAAATACCTTAACCTGAGTATTAAACATTAAAAATGTTCCAAGTCTGTGACCTTGACCATGAGGTCATGGATATGGGTGGGGGTGTTGCTGAATAAACCTTTGGATCTATATGTATCATCATACCAAATATGAACAAAGTTCATTACATGGTTTGGAAAATATGAGCTCAAGTTCTACCTGGTACAAATACCTTAACCTGGATCTTAAACATTAAAAATTTTCTTAGTCTGTGACCTTGATCTTGAGGTCATGGGTATGGATGGGGGTATTGCTGAATAAAACTTTGGACGTATATCTATCATCATACTAAATGTAAACCAAATCTATTGTATGGTTTGGAAAATATGAGCTCAAGTTCTATCTGGTTCAAAAACCTTAACCCGAGTCTAACAGGATTATGTACGTACTTACGTACACACTTTCGTACAGAAGGACGTACGTTCGGACGCAAGTACGCACATACCCACGGATGCACGTACGGAAAACAAAAAAACTCTATGCCCCCGGCATCATCCGATGCGGGGGCATAAAAATATATATCACTAACTTATCAAAATTCACAAACATTTTTCCCACAACATGTACCGGTATAAGAGTAATAAATAGACAGTTAAAGCAATCAATTATCCTACAACGTCCCTTGAAAAGTCCCAAAGGTGGTCTTCATATAGGAAGGAACTTTTGTACAACTGATATAAATAAAGTAACTTGTAACTGAATAAAATGTGTATAATGAATATCAATCTAGTAAGAAAAAAAATAAAATAAAATAAAACCCCTCTAAAATTAAAAACAAAGACAGTCAGATTGCAAGAAAAAAGTTAGTGAAGTTCCGCTATTAAGACCACCTAAAATTAAGACTAATTCTGCCTCAAAAGGCTTATTTAGTAGGTTGCAGTAATTCTTTCTTTGTGTTTTCTGCATACAGTGAGGTCTGGTCAGAGACCACCTTTGGGACTGTTCAAAAGTGGTCTTAAAGACCACTTTTGAACAGTCGCAAAGGTGGTCTTAATATAAGAATTTTACTGTACTTCCATGATGTGTCAAAATGCAGTCTGATCAGAGCTATTCCTGGGTGCCATATTAAACAGCCAAACTGAATGAATGTCAAGAAGAAAGCAGTCTGAGGCACAGCCAAATCCCCCACAGCACTTTAATAACAAGGCTCCACCTTTTGACCTTCACCTGTGACCTTGAGTTGGCATGGTTTATTTATAGGTTCTGCACATCAGCTCACTGAGGGAGATATTTACGGAACCCGGGAAGGGACATTTTTTTTCTTAATATGTTGTGCGAACAAGATATTAAGTTGTGGGAACAAAATATTATCTTGTGTGGACAACATAATTTATGTTGTGCGGACAACATATGATCTTGTGCACACAAGATAATATCTTGTGTGCACAAGATATTATCTTGTTCCAACAACATATTATCTTGTTTGCACAACATAGATCTTGGGAAGTTGTGCAAACAAGATATTATCTTGTGCGGACAAGATATTATCTTGTTCACACAACATATTATCTTGTGTGCACAAGAGTGAGTGAGTGAGTGAGTTTTAGTTTAACGTCCCACCAACAGCTAAGGTCATACGGAGACGGGACCTCGGTTTAAAGACTCATCCGAAAGTCTGGAGAAGCCCGGGATCGATCCTGCGATCCCTGGTTTACAAGGCGAGTAGCGTAACCACTGCACCACGGAGGCTTCTTGTGTGCACAAGATATTATCTTGTGCAGACAAGATAGTATCTTGTGCAGACAAGATATTAAGTTGTGCAAACAAGATAATATCTTGTGCGGACAAGATAATTTCTTGTGCTGACAAGATATTATCTTGTCTGCACAAGATCTATGTTGTGCGCACAAGATATTATCTTGTGCAGACCAGATAATATCTTCTTCGCACAACTTAATATCTTGTGTGCACAAGATAATATGTTGTCCGAACAAGATATTATCTTGTTCGCACAACATAATAATAAAAAAAATTCATGTCCCTTCCCGGGTTCCGTAGATATTTGACCAAAGTTTAATGAAATGATATTTTCAATGTAAAATTAATTTTAATTAATAATATACCTACCCATCACTACAATTTAAGCCTTTTAACCAGATGCAGGTTTATTTATGGGTTCTGCACATCAGCTCACTGAGGGGGATATTTGACCAAAGTTCAATGAAAATCCTTCCAGGGGTAAAGGAGATATGGAACAGACACAAAATTCAAAGCTTCAAACTTGTGACCTTCAACTGACCTTGAAGTTGAGTCAGCAAGGTTTATTATGCGTTCTGCAAATCAGCTCAATGAGGGGCATATCTGACCAAAGTTTACTGAAAATCCTTCCAGGGGTAAAGGAGATATTGAACAGACACAAAATGCAAAGATTCAAACTCGAGACCTTCAACTGTGACCTTGATCTTCATTTATGGGTTCTGCACATCAGTTCACCGGAATGAATATTTGACCAAAGTTGAATGAAAATATGGAGTGGATAAGAAAGTGTTACAGACAGATGGAAGGGTGGGCAGACAGACATATGAAGGCCATCCCTACAATCCCCGCTCCGCTTCATGCCGGGGGGATTAATAAACTTTGTGTTAGATTTATGATCCAATCACATAAAACATGGGGAAGGAATATTAGTTTGATTCTAACATAATAATAAAAAGAATGCACTATTGCAGCAATGTCCTCTTTTAAAATGGATGTCATACTTCCAACATCATCAAAAACAGTAAAAAATCCGATATTTAGACCAGCCATAATCAATACAAAAGTTATTTTAAGAACATATTTTAACATTTCTTTCTTCGTCTTTTCTACTGTCTTGTTCTCTAGAAAGAGACCACCTTTGGGACTGTTCAAAAGTGGTCTTTAAAATCAGTCTGATCAGAGCTCTAAAACGACCTAAGATGGTCTTTGAACAGTGCAAAAAGTGGTCTTAATTTTGGAATTAATTGGACATGCTTAACCCTTTTTGTACCAAATGGCATCTTCCTCCTTATATATAGAAGGAGTCCATTTAAAAATTTAGGGGTGTCAGGTTGTGTTTTCTTCAAAATGTTTTTTGGAAAATGGCTGAACATTTTGAAAACATTGAAGGCCCTGATCAGACGCCGCATTTGGCAGCAAATGATCTGGGCCTGCACTCTTGGTCAAATATCCCTTTAGGGGTTTCTGGTACAAAATGGGTTAAGCGTGCACCACGTAAGTGACAAGCTTTGGTGGAAATTTTCAAACACTGTGGTTTTCTTTAGCTTCTATAGGGAGAATGTCAACATCATGTTGGAATTAGAAAAGACCCTATCTGATCATTTACAGTCAAACCTGTCTTAGTGGCCACCTCTATTAAACAAGCAACCTGTCTTAAGCAAGCAGGCATTCAGTTCCTGAAAAAGGAAAATGCATTAAAATTCACCTGTATTAAGCAAGCACCTGCCTTAAGCAAGCACTTTTTGAATATCACAGAGATGCTTGCTTAATACAGGTTGGACTGTATATTATATCTGTTAGCAACCCATGTCAGTTCAATGGCCATGAGACAGATAAGTATATAAGTTGACATAGTACCATAAAATTCTGCTTTTAAGACCAGCTATAAATGAGACAAATTGTTGTTTTAAAAACATACTTGAAAGTTTAAGTTTTCCTTCTTTGTGTTTTCTACACTCAAAAGAGACCCAGCCCCTGCCCATCAGGGCTTGAAGAAATACATGGGCTGCATGATGCTTCCACGCAGAGTTGAAACAGACCGCACACCTGTACTGGTAAACCGTTTAGAGGGTCTAAGCCTAGCCGGGCAAAGCGGTGCGAATCTGACCGTCCATGCTTATAAACTCTGTTGGCTTCATTGGGCGGTAGGGCTTGAGATACCATTTCATTTCAATGTCGGGTAAAAGTCCCACAAAATTGGAAGCAACGTCTCCAAAATGATCTTTACTGTGTTGACGGGGGACGATAAACCTCAAATCAAACAAACAAATCAAAAGATACTACCATTGGCACTGTTCAAAAGTGGTCTTAAAGACCACTTTTGAACAGTGCCAAAGGTGGTCTTAATTTAGTAATTTTACTGTGCATGTAGTCTAGTTTTCACTCACTTCTGATCAACAATATATTTGATTTTAGTGAAATAATCATGAGAGGTCCTAAAACCAGAAAAAACAACAACAAAAACATGAAAACCCGTATAAGACCCAAGCCCACCTTGTAACAAGAATGGTATATCCTAAAAAAAGAATGATATGCTAAAATATTCCTAAATCAGCTTAGAGCAAACAGAAGCTAAAACATTTAAAATATTTAGTAACAATGGATCGTCTAGCAAGCATTTTTAAAATGGAGATGGCATAGGAGTCAATGCTCAACTCTTGAAATTTGTCCTGTTCATAAATATTAAAAAGACAACAACTGTTGGCAGTTTATTAGTAAAACCTGTCATTGTGGCCACCTGTATTAAGCAAGCACCCTGTCTTAAGCAAGCACATTTTGGTTATCCAACAGGTGCTTGCTTAATACAGGTTGGACAGGTTGTATTTATAAACAGAAGAAAGAACATTCTATGTTGATCTGAGGATGAAAATAAGCATTCTGCCAAAGGCTTTGCCACCCCTTACTTATGGACTTGAACATTGCATGGCCCTGAAAATTTTGGTTGATACCATCACGAAAATATGCCTATTAAACCCCACTTTTATATAGAAAACCTAAATTCCAGCCCCCGCACATCGGGGCTTGAAGAAACAGATTTCTTACATGCTTTTCAATGAATGATAGAGATTTATCAGTGAAATATAAATCGATATTTTCACTGTTTCAAACAGTGAAAATACGATTTTTTATTTTTCACTGTTTGGGACTACTTTTTTCTTCAAATCTTACTCTAATTTCAATTTTATCTTTGTCAGATAACTGAACAATACTGAAATGTGTTCTAATTGATGCATAGCCCGTTCAATTGTGACGGGGACGTTACTGACGTCATTTATGACGCTGACGTCACGTCTTTTGTTGCGCGACGTTAGACTTGCCAGCAACTTCTTTGGAAAACTACTCTCTCAATTATTTCATTAATCATTCATAATAATACCATCCCAGGCCATTTCTCAGGTGCAAACTTTCAGTTTACACCCAATAGTATACCCACTAAACACGATGGACACCACTAAATTGACGCGAAACGAACAGGAACAAAGATAATTTTCTCCGTATGTGAGCGACACCATTAAAGACGCTAAATATTGCCTTTTGAAGCATGTAAGAAACAGAAAATTTGATTTTTTCAGTGCAAGATCAAATTTTATTTCACTCATGAACACCAAAACTGCTATTTTCACTCGTGGCTACGCCACTCGTGAAAATAACAGTTTTGGTGTTCATTCGATGAAATAAAATTCGATCTTACACTGAAAAAATCAAATATCCTCTATGGGCTGCATGATGCTTACAAGCAGAGCTGGAATCCGACCACACACGAGTGCTGGTAAACCGCTTACAGGATCTAAGCCTGCCCAGGCAAAGCGGTGTGAGTCAGACCGTCCATGCTAATAAACCCTATTGGTTTCATTGGGCGACAGGGCTTGAGATGTCATTTCATCTCAATGTCAGGTAAATTTTTCCCATAAAATTGGAAGCAACGTCTCCAAGTTGACCTTTACAGTGTTGACGGGGATGTTAAACCTCAAATCAAACAAACAAACAAAAAATATAGTAATCCTGATGTTTAAAGGGGGTTTACATGGGTGTAGAGTATTTTTCATATTTCTAATTTCTGCTTAAAAATATAGGTTGTGATTACTCGTTAGGCTTAACAGTACCCACAATCTTTTTTTAAGCAGAAATATGAAAAATAGTAGAATTTTTTATATGAAAATTTTCAGTTTTTTGATGGTAAAATTTTCACTATATTTAAATAGGCATGTTTTCCTAATGGGTGTATCAAAAATGCTGTCAGTACAAATATAGTGGGTGTTTTGAGTTTTACGTCCCACCAACGGCTAAGGTCATACACAGACGGGACCTCAGTTTAAAGACTCATCCGAAAGTCTGGAGAAGCCCGGGATCGATCCTGCGACCCCTGGTTTACAAGGCGAGTAACGTAACCGCTGCATCACGGAGGCTTCTAAATATAGTGAAGAACATTACCAATGTCAAGCTTTACTTGAATTCCTAAACAGAGCTCCTTAAATGAGTGGCAAGCATTCTTAACCCTTATCCTGCTGTTCACGACAACCACTACTTTTGCAAACAGTGTAGATTCAGATCAGATGGCTTCTGAAGAAGCCATCTGGTCAGGATCTACACTATTTGTCATTCACTTTGTAAATTTGAAAAAAAAAAATATATCATGTTATCTGATTGGCTAACAGTCAAAAACGGTTGTGGCTAATTTAAATATTCAGAAGGATAAGGGTTAAAAGAATTCATGCACACTTAAACAGCTTAAAAAAAAAAAAATGAATTTCTCAGTGAGAAGCAAATGGGAGACAGATACAAAACCCTTAACCCTTGACCTGCTGAATATTTAACTATGTCACACCCACTACCAATATCAACCAATCAGATTACTTGATGCAAATTGTTGCAACAAATTCAGAAACTGAATGACAAACAATGAAGAAGCCATCTGATCTGGATCTACACTATTTCCAAAGATAGAGGTTGCCGTGAACAGCAGGATAAGAGTTCAGCAAAAATAAAAAAAAAAAGATTTTCTCAGAAGCAAAATGGAGACAGATACAAAACCCTTAAAAAAACTAAAAATCCCCAAAACAAACGATAAAGTAACACATATAAAGTATGACATAACCAACAAAAATTAAGTCGTAACTCAAAAATTAAGTAATATGATGAAGTAATAGCTAAAAAGATAACTTATAACTCAAAATCAGATCTTAAAATTCTTTAGAGTATGGATACTCACACACATTTCTGCTGTCAAGACAACTTTCTGGACTTTTTGACAAATTTGTTTACAAAGATAAATTTCACTACTTCGTTTCCTGGCAAATTTTTGAATGGGTTTTTCCAAGGGAGCCAACTTTTATGAATATCATGTATATTTATTGAGTTCATCTGAAAATGTGGTCAACTCTTAACTCTTTTCATTCCGATAACACACCCATGCAACATAGTCATGCATTTTTTCACATCTCCAAAACGGCTACCTTTCTGATGAACATCTGTGACATTTTTCTTTTTTATACTGAAAACACAAATTATGGGTGCTTGCTAGAACTGCCTCAATGAGGCAGTTCTAACGAGTACCCACAACCTATGTCTAACAGCAGAAATAAGGAAGATAATGTATACCTGCTAAAATCCCAGTTTTCTCATATAAAGACGGGTTCAGGCGGGGTGTTCATTTCACGGACTTGTACATGTGATGTGGTGTCAAATTGATTTCCAAACTCTCATCGCCAAATCTGTTTTTAGTCGCTGGCATTTTTTACCACTTGAACCATGTAAAGATACGATCAAAAACACCGTCCATGCTAATAAACCCTATTGGTTTCATTGGGCGACAGGGCTTGAGATGTCATTTCATCTCAATGTCGGGTAAAAGTCCCACAAAATTGGAAGCAACGTCTCAAAAATGACCTTTACAGTGTTGACGGGGACGTTAAACCTCAAATCAAACAAACAAAAACGATCAAAAACATTTTTTTTTAAAGTAAAAGCTTGTTTTTACCAAAAACAGGTCTTACCTAATGATTTGCAACATACTTGAACTAGTTATTTCCCTTAACCCATTTAGTATCAGAAACCTTCCCTTAACCCATTTAGTATCAGAAACCCCAAAATGGGTACCCTGGCAAACAGTGCAGGCCCAGATCAGACGCCGCAGAATGCGGCGTCTGATCAGGGCCTCCACTGTTTACTAAAAGTTCAGTCATTTTCCAAATAACTTTTCATGAAAACACAACCTGACACCCCTAAATTTTGAAATGAACACCTGCTATATATAAGGAGGAAGATTCCATTCCAGGGTGCTTTGCTAGGCAATGGCTATTATGCGACTGGGGCATCGAAAGAATTAAAGGGAAGGATTTACTTGCTGGGAACAAACTCTTTCCTTCATGATTAGACCCCTCTTGACAAGGTAGACAAAAATGTGTTTGAAGGAGTTGTCTACCATGAAAACGAGACTCTACTGATAAAGTAGGTGAAAATTGATCATTTTGAAAACACGCCTATTCATATATATCACAAAATTCTTCCACCCAAAATGAAAATTTTCTGATAAAAATTCTGATATTTTTCATATTTCTGCTCCAATCATAGATTGTGGGTACTCGTTAGAACCGCCTCAGTGAGGCGTTCTAATGAGGCAGTTCTTATGAGTACCCACAATCTATGTATTCGATCAGAAATAATTTGCTGATTATGACCAATAAAGAGGGTTGACGCATCATCATCATGATCATCATCAGAAATAAGAACAATAATATATACCCCTTTTTCACTATACACCACAACCTCGTTATAGCATGGCTCATCATAACTAGGTTTTGGATATAACACTGTTTCAAGATGGATCCCAAAAATGTATGGATTATATAGAAAAATGACCATGAATATAGTAAACCCAAGTTTTATTATATAAATCTGTGGCTAAAGAGGTCAAAATTACGTAGGCCTGTTTTCATTATGCTTCCATGTAGGAGTGCGAAATATTCTTGTAATAGCTGGTCACATGGTCAAATCAAATCTTTTTATTTGTTTCAAGCTCTTAAGCAATCATAATACACGGGTGGTACGGTGTTTCCATCTAAGACAGTCCGGCTTCGAGATCACTGATACTCTGTCTCTGGTCGGGCCCATCGGAGTCTAACTGTTGGTTTTCTTTTGCTCCATCATTTCAGTGGTTTCTTGCTGTCGAGTCCACACATTTGTCTCACCTCTGTGGTTCTTTGATTTTTTGTGTTCACGGAGATGTTGCACTGATGAGTTAGGAGGCCTTCATGCGGACTGAACAAATTGTCTAAATCGCGACGGAAGTAAGGGCGAGGATTGTGGCCACGTAAAATCGATTTAAGCCCCCCAGTGGAAATCATTCCACTGACCGTTCCAAGGCGGTTCTTCTGTGGCGGTTTATTTATGGTGTTGTTTGTTACTTGCTGTGTGTATCACTTGTGTCTTTTTATTTTGGATGGCCATATGGCCATTTTGTGGGAAAGTAACTGTCCTTATGGCCTTCCTTTGTTTAGGTTTCCATTATGGTCTGGTCGCTTAATGTTTGTGTTTCTTTCCCTTTGGTGTCTTTGATGGGTAGAGTAAGTTAATTGTATCGATTCCTGATCTTTGTTTTACTTCTACTTTGAACAAGAGCACACATGCGGGTGCCAAGGCTCGGCTGCAGGCCCTTTTCATAATGAACAACTAGTCCGACTTTCAAGTGAATATGTTCAGTAATGACAGAGATAGTACAAAATGTCCACGTTTTTGCCCGACGAAAATGCAGACAATATGTCCCAAGTTTTTGCACCACGACAACACCAGAGCTATGACAATACCTCGTTGTTTTCTTCGAAAACAGACGAGCTAAAAATGACGCCGATTTGATTGGACAATGTGATTTTTCAGCATTTCTGTTGAAGACTAATGTTTCAGTATTGCTTATGAACTTGAAAAATAACTCAAATCTGATTAGACGATATGACTGGCAGTTACAAGAAAATAACACACTCCTATAAAGAATTTAAGGAAATTTCACCAAACTAACCTGGGGCCAGTTGTTCAAAACTAATGATGTCGTTAGCTAACATATCGTTAAAACTTTGATCATTCAATGTGGTGACAATACTAATATTTTTGCTGAAAAATGTGAGCAGCTTTTGTACATGCAAAAGCTGCTCACATTTTTTCAGCAAAAAAAATAAAAAAATTGTATTGTATTTGTTAGAACAATTAACAATATGACCACTAACGAGCTTGTTAAGCTAACAATGACCCCAGATGAGTATGACTATAGTCTGAGATGAAGTATTTCTGGAATATGAACTTATGAACTTGAAAAATAACTAAGATCTGATTGGACAATATAACTGGCTGTTTTTGTTTGTTTGATTTGAGGTTTAACGTCCCCGTCAACACTGTGAAGGTCATTTTGGAGACGTTGCTTCCAATTTTGTGGGACTTTTACCCGACATTGAGATCAAATGACATCTCAAGCCCTGTCGCCCAATGAAACCAATAGGGTTTATTAGCATGGACGGTCCGCCTCGCACCGCAGTTCCTGGACAGGCTTAGATCCTCTAAGCGGTTTACCAGTAATAGTGTGCGGGCCGGATTCAGCTCTGCGTGGAAGCATCATGCAGCCCATATATTTCTTCAAGCCCCTATGGGCGGGGGCCGAACTGGCTGTTACAAGGAGATAACACACTCCTATAAAGAATTTCAAGGAAATTTCACCAAACTTACCAATGTCCGAGATGAAATATTTCCGGAAAATTAAGTTTGATTTCTAACATGTCTAAAGCACATTATAAAATAATGAAAGACTTACAAGTAATGTATATAAAGCACACGGTCACTAACTTCAGTAAAAAGCACATTTAACATACAACACAAGTGTTAAAAAATATCTTGAACGCATATCAGAATTTAACCCTTGTCCTGCTGAATATTTTAATTTGCCACATCCACTACCGATTTTCAACCAATCAGATTTCTTGATGCAAATCATTGCAACCAAATCACAATCTGAATGACAAACAATGTAGATCCTGATCAGATGGCTTCTTCAGAAGCCATCTGATCTGGATCTACATTGTTTGAAAGGTACGACATATCCGGGTTCAGCAGGACAAGGGTTAAAAATATCTTGAAACCATATCTGAATTTAAAATTCTAAATAAAAACCCACCATAAACATGATACATATGTAAATGCGAGTAAATTGTCTGGGCTATAAATAAATATATCTGTGATGAAAATTCATGTGCAATGTATACTCAGGTAAACCCAACTTTATATAGAGAAAAGTTGGATTTACATGGGTATACATTCTTTTTTAATCAAGATCAAGACAAAAAACATAGATTGTGGGTACTCATTAGAACTGCCTCAATGAGGCGGTTCTAATTAGTACCCACAATCCACGAAAAACATGAGTACTTACAATCCATGTTTGAATCCTTATCCTGCTGAATAAATTAATTTGGTGTTATCAATTTATGACAGTCAATCAATCAAATAACTTGACATTACTATAACACAGCCCTGAAACATAGTGCATATTTTTCACATCTCCAAAATGGCTACTTTTCTGATGAAAATCCATGATATTTTTCTTAATTATATTGCAAACTAAGGTTGTGGGTGCTCGTTAGAACCCCCTCATCGAGGCGGTTCTAACGAGTACCCATAACTTATGTTTTGGGGAAGAAATAAGAAAAATCATGTATACCCCCATAAACCCCAGTTTACTTTATATAAAGTTGGGTTTTAGTGGGGGTTCATTTCATACACTTGTTCACTTGATGAGATAATGTATTTGTTCGATTCACAAACTGCATGATGAACCGGGTAGATCCTGATCGGATGTCTTCTTGTGTAGAATCTGATCAAATGGCTCTGATCTGGGTCTGCACTGTTTGCAAGGGTATGTTTGTCAGGTTCAGCAGAATATGGGTTAACCCTTGTCCTGCTAATCCCGGATATGCCTTATCTTTGAAACAATGTAGATCCAGATCAGATGGCTTCTGACGAAGCCATCTGATCAGGATCTACATTGTTTACCATTCAGATTGTGAATTTGTTGCAATAATTTGCATCAAGTAATCTGATTGGTTGATAATCGGTAGTGGGTGTGGCATATATGAATATTCAGCAGAACAAGGGTAAAGCATATATAAGGAAAATGTAAAAAAAAATAATTCCATCAGAGAAATGTCAACTTAGGAGATCTGAAAGGGTGTTATTGTACTGATATAGTTCTAGATTTAATGGAACATTAATCCTGTAATGGGAATGATTTTAGCTAATGCCTGATATAAACTAGAATTTGTTTTTCTACAAAAACACAGATGTCTCCCCCGTTTTTGACTGCTAAGTATAACCTTGACATTGGAGGTATTGAGCTGGGTCTTGTGTGCAACACATCATCTAATGAAGATGAACATTTCTGCATAGTAACTTTAAAAATGTTCATAGAAAAATAAAACCGTTATTGGCCGTAAACAAAAAAAGCACTTTTTTACCTTTGACCTCTAAGTATGGCCTTGACCTTTGCGGTACAACACATCGTCTCATGATGGTTAACATTTCTGCCAAGTAATTTCATAATCCATCAAAGAATAAGTAAGTTATTGACTGTCCTTTTTTTTACCTTTTACCTCTAGGTATGACCTTGACATTGGAGGTATGGACCTTGGTCTTGCACATGACTCATGGTCCAACTTTCAAGCCTCTAGCTCCAACAGTTTTTGAGATACCTTGCTGACAAGATTTTATTAAAAAAAAAATTCAAAGGGCAATAACTCTTGAAAGGGGCATAATCCGGATGAGAAAAAAATACGTGTCAGCTTATTTTCCATTAGGAATGCATATATGAAATTTCAAAACCATAGCATACACAGTTCTAAAGTTACGCTATGCATCACTTTTAGGATTCATTACAATGGGCACAAATTACCAAAATGACAAAGGGCCATAACTCGCAAAGTATTTTTCGGAATTTTGTCAAAAGTTAATCAGTTCATAAACTCATCACCACCAATATACTCAACAACTTTCAAGACTCTAGCTCCAATAGTGTTTGAGATATTTTGCTGACAAGATTCTATTAAAAAAATTTCAAAGGGCAATAACTCTTGAAAGGGGCATAATCCGGACGAGAAAAAAAATACGCGTCAGCTAATTTTTCATGAGGAACCCATATATGAAATTTCAAAACCCTAGCATACACGGTTCTAAAGTTATGCTATGCATCACTTTTAGCATACATTACAATGGGCACAAATTACCAAAATGACAAAGGGCCATAACTCACAAAGTGTTTTTCGGAATTTTGTCAAAAGTTAATCAGTTCATCTACTCATCACCACCAATATATTCACCAACTTTCAAGTCTCTAGCTCCAATATTTTTGAGATATCTTGCTGACAGGATTTTATTAAAAAAAAAATTCAAAGGGCAATAACTCTTGAAAGGGGCATAATCCTGACGAGAAAAAAAATACTCGTCAGCTTATTTTCCATCAGAAATGCATATATGAAATTTCAAAATTATAGCATACACCGTTCTAAAGTTATGCTATACATCACTTTTAGCATACATTACAATGGGCACAAATTACCAAAATGACAGAGGGCCATAACTGACAAAGTATTTTTCGGAATTTTGTCATAAGTTAATCAGTTCATCTACTCATCACCAACAATCTATTCACCAACTTTCAAGGCTCTAGCTCCAATAGTTTTTGAGATATCTTGCTGACAAGATTTTATTAAAAAAAATTCAAAGGGCAATAACTCTTGAAAGGGGCATATTCCAGACGAGAAAAAAAATACGCGTCAGCTAATTTTCCATGAGGAATCAATATATAAAATTTCAAAACCCTAGCATACATGGTGCTAAAGTTATGCTATGCATCACTTTTAGCATACATAACAATGGGCACAAATTACCAAAATGACAAAGGGCCATAACTCACAAAGTATTTTTCGGAATTTTGTCAAAAGTTAATCAGTTCATCTACTCATCACCATCAATATAATCACCAACTTTCAAGGCTCTAGCTCCAATAGTTTTTGAGATATCTTGCTGACAAGATTTTGTTAAAAAAAAAAATTCAAAGGGCAATAACTCTTGAAGGGGCATAATCCGGACGAGAAAAAAAATATGCGTCAGCTAATTTTCCATGAGGAATCCCTATATGAAATTTCAAAACCCTAGCATACACGGTTCTTTAGTTATGCTATGCATCAAAAGCGTAACGGACGGACGAACGAACCAGAACCAATATGCTCCTCAAACTTTTTCAAAGTTGGGAGCATAATAAGAAAGTTATTGACAGAACACAAAAAAGGCCTTTTTTTTACCTTTAACCTCTATGTATGACCTTGACCTTTCAGGTATTAAACTGGGTCATGCGTGCAACACATCATCTCATGGTGGTTAACATTTCTGCCTAGCAATTTCAAAATCCATCTCAAAATAAGAAAGTTATTGACCAAACACGAAAAAAGGCCCCTTTTTACCTTTGACCTCTATGTATGACCTTGACATTTTAGGTACCAAACTGAATCATGCATGCAACACATCGTCCCATGATAGTTAACATGTTTGCCAAGTAACTTCAAATTCTATTTAAAAATAGGCAAGTTATTGACAAAACCTGAAAAAAGGCCCCTTTTTTTACCTTTGACCTCTAAGTATGACCTTGACCTTTGAGGTACCAACCTGGGTCATGCGCGCAACACATCGCCTTATATTGGTTCACATTTCTGCCATGTGATTTCAAAATCAATCTCAAAATAAGAAAGTTATTGACCAAATACGAAAAAAAGGCCCACTTTTTGACCTTTGACCTCTAAGTATGACCTTGACCTTTGAGGTACCTACCTGCCTCATGTGCACCACACATTGTCTCATGATTGTTAATAATTATGCCAAGTAATTTTAAAATCCATCTCAAAATTAGAAAGTTATTGACCAAATACGAAAAAAAGGCCCCTTTTTTGACCTTTGACCTCTAAGTATGACCTTGACCTTTGAGGAACTGACCTGCCTCATGCGCACCACACATCGTCTTATGGTTGTTAATAATTATGCCAAGTAATTTTAAAATCCATCTCAAAATAAGGAAGTTATTGACCAAATACGAAAAAAAGGCCCCTTTTTTTACCTTTGACCTCTAAGTATGACCTTGACCTTTGAGGTACCGACCTGCCTCATGCGCACCACACATCGTCTTATGGTTGTTAATAATTATGCCAAGTAATTTTAAAATCCATCTCAAAATAAGAAAGTTATTGACCAAATACGAAAAAAAGGCCCCTTTTTTGACCTTTGACCTCTAAGTATGACCTTGACCTTTGAGGTACCGACCTGCCTCCTGCGCACCACACATCGTCTTATGGTTGTTAATATTTCTGCCGAGTAATTTTAAAATCCATCAAAAAATAAGAAAGTTATTGACCGGACACGATTTGCCCATACATATATACATACCAACAAACTTCCAAGGGAGATAATTCAAAAAGTATAAATGCGAGAGTTATGGTTCTTGCGCACTGCACGTCGTCTAATGCTGATTAATATTTATACCAAGTTTCGTGACGATAGCTCTAACGGTTTTCAAGTTACAGAGCGGACACGAAAGTGTGACAGACGGACAGACGGACAGACGGACAGACAGACAGACGGACAGACGGACAGACAGACGCCCGGGGGAAAAACAATATGTCTCTCCGAAAAAAATTTTTTCGGGGGAGACATAATTATTCTGAAATTCTGTAAATATCAGGACATTCTGGTCTATAGCTCAATACCATAAAATTTGTTTGATTTGAGGTTTAACGTCCCCATAAACACAGTATAGGTCATTTTGGAGACGTTGCTTCCAATTTTGTGGGACTTCTACCCAACATTGAGATGAAATGACATCTCAAGCCCTGTCGCCCAATGAAACAAACAGGGTTTATATTCATGGACGGTCCACCTCGCACCGCGGTTCCTGGACAGGCTTAGACAAACTTATTTCATGATACATGTAGCTCAGCATGATAGCTCAGTGGTTAGTGCACTTGCCTCTGATGCTAGAGGTCCTGGGTTCAATGCCCGGCAGTGGTGATAAAATTTCGGTGTCCGAACACGCTCCATTGGTATCATTTGCGGGAATGAATGTCATAAAGTGCACCGTCCTTCGGATCGGGACATTAACTGGAAGCCCCCTATGCAGGGAGACCCATTCCCTATGCAGGTTAACCCTTATCTTGCTGAATATTCATTTAAGCCACACCCATTTCTGACTTTTAACCAATCAAAATACTTGACGTAATTTATTGCTACAAATTCATAAACTGAATGCCAAACAGTGTAGATCCTGATCAGATGGCTTCTTCAGAAGCCATCTGATCTGTATCTACGCTGTTTGCAAAGTTAGGGGTTGTCGTGAACAGCAAGAGAAGGGTTAAAGATCCCTACCATGATGACATGATTACTGTGTAGGCTTTCATCCTGCAAACCTGGAGTGTATGTACTGGGCAATGTACACCTGCGGTAAAGGTCAAATGTGACCGACGCAGTATCAGTAGAAGAAGAAGATTTCATGATCCAACAAGGTGTCCAAAAAGTGCAGACGGAATGGCAAACAGTGTAGACCCTGATCAGACTGCTCCTTTAGGAGCAGTCTGATCTGGGTCTGCACTGTTGGCTTAAGTCTGTCTGTCCCAATACTTGGGATCATTATGGCAGTACACCACAGAACTATTGATGGGCTCCAAGGCAGAACACTGTAGTTGAACAAATGTCTTTGTGACCTCCCTTCCATTATCTACCTTGGTAGATCATATGCATAGCTTCTAGGTTTATAACCACTCTCTGACAACTGTGTCAGAGAGTCGACTCTTTGGCTCAGCGGTTAGAGCACTGGACTATCACCCGAGCGGCCCGGGTTCGAATCCCACCATAGGCGGGGATTTTTTCCGGCTATGCTTCTTTCCTTTGTTACGGCTTTCATGTCGTAAGATGGGGGCTCGTCCAGGATTGGACTTTACATGCCATAATGGGCTTCGTGCCGAAGTTGGCATCCTTCAAGTCATCATATATGATGACTTCCTGAAGAGGGGGTGTGTGTCCATTATCTACCTTGGTAGATCATATGCATTGCTTCTAGGTTTATAACCACTCTCTGACAACTGCGTCAAGGAGTCGACTCTTTGGCTCAGCGGTTTGAGCACTGGACTATCACCTGAGCGGCCCGGGTTCGAATCCCACCATAGGCGGGATTTTTTCAGGCTATGCTTCTTTCCTTTGTTACGGCTTTCATGTCATAAGATCTTATAACCAAACAAAAATGTATATATTATTTAGAAAAATGATTTTATGGTAATTTTTCTATATAATCTATACATTTTTGCATCAAATGAACAAGTCTGTGAAATGAACGCCCCCCTAAACCCCACTTTATACCTGTGTATAGAGAAAACAGGGGTTTATGGGGGTATACATTATTTTTCTTATTACTGCTCAAGACATAGGTTGTGGGTACTTATTAGAACCGCCTCAAGACGGGCCTCCGTGACCTAGCTGACTCTTAATCATTAGGTCTATCACTGCTGTGATTTGAGCCTGGCTCAGGTCACATCTAAGATATCAAGTTCTGCAACAGAAGGTCAGGTGGTTTTTCCATGGGTACTTCAGTTTTCGGCCACCTCTGATTAACTATCGATATGAGCGGAATAATCTTGAAAGGGACGTAAACCAAAACAAAAAAAAAAAGAACCGCCTCAATGAGGTGGTTCTAACTAGCACCCAACACCTATGTTTGCCGTATAAATAAGAAACATATCGTGGATTTTCATCAGAAAAGTAGCCATTTTGGAGATGTGAAAAAATGTGTTAATTAAATGCAAATTCTGGAATCACAAGCGGTGAAGACCCAGTTAAGACTTGATCTGCATCTACTCTGTTTGTGGAATATTTTGGACAACAATAAAATAGCCACAATAGGAGAAAACCTTCCTTACACCTAAGCAACTGTTAAGTTTCAAGAAATTTCCCTGAAATTTTGTGTAGGAGTGTGCTATCTTCTTGTAACAGCCGGTCATTTTTTTCCAATCAACTTTTAGTGATTTTTTTAACCCTTGTCCTGCTGAGCCCGGATATGCCTTATTTTCCAAACAATGAAGATCCAGATTAGATGGCTTCTGACGAAGCCATCTGATCAGGATCTACATTGTTTGCCATTCAGATTGTAAATTTGTTGCAATAATTTGCATCATGTAATCTGACTGGCTGATAATCGGTAGTGGGTGTGGCATATGTAAATATTCAGCAGGTCAAGGGTTAAGATGATAGGCATTCAGAATGCACAACTGATTTCAAATTAAAACTGAACCTTCCATGCATCACAAATTACTTAAGAACTTGAAACAAAAAACATAATTAAGACTGGACCATGTGTAAGGTTGGCTTGATTAATCAGATTAATCAATCGATAAACTCTGCTTAATTTATTATCGTTATTGATTGGCTAATAATCCCAAAGTTGCGTGTAAAATAGCTGGATGAGTGGCAAACAGTGCAGATCCTGATGAGATGCCGCGTTCTGCGGCATCTCATCAGGCTCTACACCATTTGCTTAGGCCCTTCTGTTGAAATAAATATGATATTTTATAACATATGGTAAGAGTCAAAGCCAGACTAGGTAAAAGTATTATAAAATCTTCAGCGATTACTAATCGATCATCAATCACAATGGCATGGCTGATAATCTCCTATCAATTCAGCTGTCGGGCTGTTAGAAGAAGATATCGAACTCCTAGACAAAATTTCACTAAAATTTTATGAAACCTCTTAGTTGAATATGGATAACAGCAGTAAGGGCAAATTCAAGAAGCAGCGTGACATCGAATGCACTCAGCTAAGCTACCAGAACTGGCTTTCAACAAAAACTTCATGTTATAGAAATCTTCTATTCTGCACCGAGCACCGTTCTGTGTTCTTTTGGCAAACTCATGTATAAGACTGGCTCTCTGTTTCTCTAACCACATAGACAGCTTTGGTTCCAGATTACTCAGTCGCTCGTCACCGAGGTGAAGGTCAGCCTCTAGTGGGCCCCAGAGGAGGAATTCTGTGTAGCTCCGAACTACCGGCAAGCATTCAGCAGTGCCTGATTGAAGCATTGAGATTATTTTTTGAATCCCGGCAAAGAACGAGTAGGCATCATCGTCTAAAACAGTTGTTGCTTCGCAACGAACACACATATCATCGAGAAACTTTTCCAAGAAGTAGCACACTGTATCCATTTGCTGGTTTTCGGGTGACCGCAACTGGGGAAGAAATGCAACTATTTCACCAAGGCAGTACGGGTTTGAGATTAAATAAATGTCACGGAAATCAGCTTCCGCGAGAGGATGCCCCTGCTCGAGGCAGTGGTTTATTGCACTTAGTAACTGTAACGTAAAAAATAATATTTTATGTAAAAAATCTTTTTGATTTTCACACATTGACTCGAGCGACAATAAATGATGCGTAACACTTTCAGTTATGTCGAACAATCCGACAACAATATAACACTTGGCACTAGTAGACTGGTTTACAGACGTCTGTAACAGTTGACTGGTTTTGACAAAGTCTTCTGTGAGATAGGAGTAGGGGACAGAGTCTGTGAAGATACACGTTGGCTTGAGAAGACTTGGGTGATTGGCGGTCGTCATCTCCGGCCGGGAATGAAGAAGCTGAAATAGAGATTGAACAAATTATTTGTCTTAATCGCGACCGAAGTAAGGGGGAGGATTGTGGCCACGTAAAATCGATTTAAGTCCCCCTGTGGAATTCTTTTCCGCTTACCGTCCCAAGGTGGTTCTTCTGTCGCGGTTTATTTTTGTTATGGTTTGTCTTTGGGTGTTTGTGTCGCTTATATTATTTTATTTTGGATAGCCTATTGGCCATTTTGTGGGAAAGTAACTGTCCTTTTGGATTTTCGCTATTGATGTTTCCATTAGGGTCTGTTGTTTCATGTTTGTGCTTCCCTTTGGTGTCTCTGATGGGAGCTGTGGTATCGATTCCTGATCATTGCCTCCACTTCTATACTGTATGAGATCAAATGGAAACTAGCACCCATGGCTCTTTTAGAGGTACATGTATTGTACTTTACACAAAACTAACACAAAATTGCTGATCAGACTGCATAAATGACAAAAGCAGGTTTTCCTGTGACCTGGCATACCGTATATAATATTTACCATTACGAAAAAAACACCTATGCAAATACATTGTAAAGTTTACCGCCAAAAAAAATCTAAAATTTTTAGAAGAAATATTTTGATATTTTTCTTATTTCTGCTCAAAATATAGATTGTCGGTACTCGTGAGAACCGCCTCGATATCGAGTACCCACAATCCATATTTTAGAGCAGAAATAAGAAAAATAAAGTTTACCGGTACCCCTGTAAACCAAGTTTTACTATACAAAAGTGGGGTTCAAAGGGGCCTAGATGAGGCGGCTCTAACGTGTACCCACGATCTATATTTTAGAGCAGAAAAATAAGGTTTACCCCTGTAAGCCCCAGTTTCACTCTTATTATAAAAGTGGAGTTCAAGGGGGTCAAAATTATATTGATGTGTTTTCGTGATGCAGAACAGATATTCCTATAGCAACAATTTAGGTCAAGTATTTTTTTATAATTGAAGGATAGTTTTCCTTTAAAAGAATCCTTATTTCTCCATAAAAAACCTACGTTGTAGGTACTCATTAGAACCGTCTCAGTGAGGCAGTTCTAATGAATACTCACAACATAGGTTTTAAGGAGAATTGATTTTGTTTGTTTGATTTCAGGTTTAACATCCCGTCAACACTGTAAAGGTTATTTTGGAGATGTTTCTTCCAATTTTGTGGGACTTTTACCCGACATTGAGATGAAATGACATCTTAAGCCCTGCAGCCCAATGAAACCAATAGAGTTTATGAGCATGGATGGTCCGACAATCGCACCGCTTTGCCTGGGCAGGCTTAGATCCTCTAAGCGGTCTACCAGTACTTGTGTGAGGGTCAGTTTCAGCTCTGCGTAGAAATCATGCAGCCCATATATTTCTTCAAGCCCTATAGGCGGGGCTGAAAAGGAGAATTGATAAAAACTATCCTTCAGTTATCACAAAATGCTTACCTTATCTGTTGCTATGATTCCGATAGAGATTTGTATTTCTCCAAAAAGAAAATATTTACTAGGTGGATATTTTGCTACATAAATATTTATTTGTTTACACTGCACATGTTTAACCCTTTTTGTACCAAATGGAATCTTCCTCCTTATATATAACAGGAGTCCATTTCAAAAATTTAGGGGAGTCAGGTTGTGTTTTCTTCAATATTAATTCGGAAAATGACTGAACTTTTAGCAAACAGTGGAGGCCCTGATTGGACACAGCATTCTGTGGCGTCTGATCTGGGCCTGCACTGTTTGCCAGGGTACCCGTTTTGGGGTTTCTGGTACTAAATGGGTTAATCTGTTTTGCCAATTTTGAAACGAAATACACCTCCAAAGGAGATTATTTCTGAGATTACATGTGGGACAAAATGATTTATCTTTCTTTTCATAGGGTGGTGGGGATCATGGGGCAACTATTAACAGGAGGGACTTCCTGTTGTAACAGGAGGGACTTCCTGTTTGCTTCGCCATACATCAAGCTCTATGATCAACCCACAATCACAAAAGGGATCTTAGTAACCACAATGATCCTAAGTATTGGGGCAGATAGGCCTAAGCAAAAAATGCGACCCAGATCACACTGTGTGATCAGGCTCTACACTGTTTGTCATTCTGTCTGCACCTTTTGAACTCCATCGAGTGGATTGTGGATGGCCTCACTATGCAGTTGGTGTCCATTGACGATTCCCAGTTTGGCTTCGTCCCAGGAGGAGGCACAACAGACGCAATTTTTGTTGTACAGCAGCTGCAAGAGAAGTATCTGGCGGCCAACAGGAGACTCTACATGGCTTTTGTAGACCTGGAGAAGGCATTTGACCGAGTGCCTCGGAAAGTCATCTGGTGGGCACTAAGAAAACTTGGAGTGGACGAGTGGATTGTGAAACTTGTCCAAGGGATGTATGCTAATGCTCGGAGCCGTGTCCACGTCGGTGATGGTTATAGTGAAGAATTCGAGGTGAAGGTGGGTGTTCATCAAGGCTCTGTTCTCAGCCCACTGCTTTTCATCATTGTGCTTGAAGCCTTGTCATGCGAGTTCCGCTCTGGAGTCCCCTGGGAGGACCTGTATGCTGATGACCTTGTCATCATAGCTGAATCCCTTGAGGAATGTGTCAGGAGGCTCTTAACTTGGAAAGACGCAACAGAGGTGAAAGGGCTGAGAGTGAATGCAGGAAAAACAAAGATCATGATCTGTGGTACAGGTCTGGACCTCTTGCAGAGTACAGGCCAGTTCTCATGCGCTGTATGTCCCACTGGAGTGGGCAGCAACAGTATCTTTTGTAATGGCTGCAAGTTCTGGGTGCAAAAGAAATGCAGTGGGCTCAAACGCTTGATAGAGGACCCTGATTACAGGTGTACACGGTGCCAATGAACTGCACGCCCCTTAGATGGCAGACCACAGAGGGAAGTCCAAGTCAGATCTGACAAGCTGGAGGTTGTAGCTTCCTTTTGCTATCTAGGTGATATGCTCTCTGCAGCGGGTGGTTGCGACCTTTCAACTACATCACATGTGAAAACAGCCTGGAAGAAGTTCAAGGAGTTGCTACCAGTTCTCTCTTCCCGCCACCTCTCGTTCAAGACACGTGGCCGTGTGTATAGCTCTTGTGTGCGGAGCACAATGCTCCATGCCAGTGAGACATGGCCATTTACAAAGCCAAACCTCCAACGTCTACAGCCAAATGACAAAGCAATGATCAGACAGATCTGCAATGTCAAGCCACAGGACACTGTCACCATCAGGTCCAGTGAGTTACTTGAGCGTCTTGGCATTGAGGACCAGGGGCCCGTTTCACTAAACTTCGTAACTTTACGAAATTCGTAGACTTAAGAACTCGACTTACGAAATTCTTAAGAAAATCACGGGTGCGTATTACTAACGTCTTCGTAAGTTAAATGACTTACGAATTTCGTAGATAAGAATTCGTAGCTACTCTCTAATGCTGAAGATAACTTTTTTACGTATGTAGGTTGAGATTGCGGGAATTTATTGTAATTAAAACACGTTTTAGACATGAGGAATCACATGTTTTGTTGGTTTAGATTTACTTTGACCGATTGCGAGGAGCAGAAAACGAAAAATTTTGAATGGGGAAAAAGAAAAATGTAGCAAACCCGTTTGCATCAAAGCTGTTTCAGTCCATCGGCGCTGTGAAGAAGGCATAGAGGGAATAGACAGGCCTAAGTTAAATGATGAAAGCTGGCAAATCTCTGTCATACCTGCACACTGTGTGTGTGTTGTCATTATTTATGTGTTACATAGTTATCGATGACGTCATCAATTTAAATACGCAAGGGAGCTTACTCCGACTCATTTCTTAAGGTCGGGTAAAATCTAGGCATAGGCCTAGCCGGTATCAGTAGCCGATTCATCTAAGTTGTTTGTTTGAATTGACCTTTAACGTCCCCGTCAACACTATTTAGGTTAATTTGGAGACGTTGCTTCCAATTTTGTGTGACTTTACCCTATGAAACCAATACTCAGAGTATGGTTTATAAATATGCATGGACTGTCCGACACGCTCTGACATGTGCGGTCGGTTTCAGCTCTGTGCGGAAGCACCATGCAGTCAAATCTATTTCTCATAGCCCGACCAAGTTGAAAACCATAGTTTTTCGCTAAACTTTCGGAATATTTCGAATGTCTAGCACCGACCGAGGAGTCAGTACTGTTTGTTGGTAGTTAAAACTTCAACGCAATCCTATTTTTTATATTATTTTTTTCCTATCTTCTCGCCTCATAACCATACATAGCCTATCTCTTATGGTCATTTTATAAGCATATCAGGACGTCCCTTTTTCAATTACGGAAAGTCCCCCCCCCCCCTTTTCTCTGGTAAATCTGAAGACCTAGACATGTACCTTACATTAGACCCCCCCCCTCTCCCACCCCTCAAAAAATAATAATAATAATAATAATAATGGTTTCCTGGTTGAGCTCCCGCCCATCGTGGCTTGGAGAAATAAATTTGGCTATAAGTGCTTCCATGCAGAGCTGAATCTACTGGTAAACTGCTTAAAGAATCTAAGCCTGCTCAGACAAAGTGGTGCGTATCGGACCGTCTTATTGGTTCATTGGGCGGCGGCATTGATTGTCATTTCATCTCAATATCGGCTATAAATCCCACAAAGTTGGAAGCAACGTAACCAAAATGACCTATGTAGTGTTGACAGGGACGTTAAACCTCAAATCAAACATGTCAAATGGTTTCCTGGTAGTCGACCTGGGCTATGGTGCTAGTAAGCTTACAAGACTCGACCGTCCTAATGCATTTGGAGCATAGTGGGGCATTTGTCTAAGTTCTGTGCTTGGAACAGGTGCGGAATTTTTTTTATTTATTTATTTATCATATCTCAGTTCTATAACACACAAGGTTTCGAATAAAATGTACCTTATTTCATTGTTTAATTACACACACCAAATGTTCTGGTCACTTCCTGCTGATATGAATTTTTAAAGTTTTAAAACATTTGTTTTAAATCATTTAAGAAATAGTGGCACGCGTGCGTGCGTGTTTTTATTTATTTATTTATTATTATTATTTTTTTTTTTGGGGGGGGGGGGGGGGGGGGGGGGGGGGCTGGGGGTGGGGGTCTCTTTAAGGAGCCTTTGGATTTCTTCGTCATTCTCATAAAAATAGTGTATTGGTATTTACTGGAATACTGGTCCTAGAGAATTCACTGTCCCTTCACGTGAACAAGTCCGTGAGATGAAGACCCCCCCCCCCCTAAACCCCACTTCATATAGAGAAAACAGGGGTTTAAGGGGGTACACATTATTGTGCTTATTTCTGCTCCAAGACATAGGTTGTGGGTACTCGTTAGAACCGCCTCAGTGAGGCGAGCACCCACAACCTATCTTTGCAGTATAAATAAGAAAAATATCACAGATGTTCATCAGAAAAGTAGCTATTTTGGAGATGTGAAAAATGCACTTTGTCGCACAGGTGTGTTATCATAATGATTTCTCTTCTACATGTAGATCGTCTGCATTACTGGTTCTATGCAGTTGTTAACAGAAATGGGGAGGCCGGGGCTAGTTGGTCCGCGGGGCAAGTTGGTCGAAGGCCAATTACTCTGAACTAAGAAAAGCTCTGTAGACTTTCAGCTTTGTGTCAAGCCGTATACCACTTCGATTCCAAACACCTTCACGTAGTCGGCCAGATGCTGCACTAGCTTTCAGTAATGTTTGCAATCCTGCATTGACTTCATTATCAATTTGCACGGTTTTGTGGCCCCCGCCTATCGGGGCTTGAAGAAATAGATGGGCTGCATGATGTTCCCACGCAGAGCTGAAACCGACCCGCACACGAGTAGGCTTACTAGTAAACGGCTTAGAGGATCTAAGCCTGCCCAAGCAAAGCAATGCGAGTCGGACTGTCCATGCTTATAAACCCCATTGGTTTCATTGGGCGGCAGGGCTTGAGAAGTCATTTCATCTCAATGTCGGGTAGAAGTCCCACAAAATTGGAAGCAACGTCTCCAGAACGACCTTTACAGTGTTGACGGGGACGTTAAACCTCAGATCAAACAAAACACGACTCTTGACAATGTGCTTTCAAGGTAGGTGAACTTGTCTACCACTTGCAATCTTTGACCTTTTCATTGTAATGGTGGGCTCCTTATAAGGTTTGCCAAGTTCTGGTTGATAAACCACCTCGGATATTTTTAATGTTGATTGTGAATTCATAACTGTCAGACACGCCATCTGCACTTTTTTGCATCTTCTATTCTGCTGGAGCAACCTTTGTCATGTCGTCAGCAAAGGGGAACTCATCTTCTGGATCTGACTTGCAACCTTCTTAGGTTAATAAAGCTTCCCATCAAAGCCATATCAAATAGGTATACCAGTCACCATCCCGGAAAGCATTTGTGAGCATGGCAGCGAACATTATGCTGAGCAGTTTGACTCCATTGTCACAGGGAATGGATCAGAAAACTTACCATCATTTTATGCGGTGCCGTTTTACTATTTAACCTATATTTATAGATATCCATAATTCGATTTATGGATCAGGTATCCATAATTCGATTTATGGATATCCATTATTTGGCTGATTCATGGATATCCATAATTCGAATTACTTTTTGATCTCTGGTGACCCACAGACATGCCCCCCGGGGACAATAAAATTGCACCGCTGTATTTTACTCTTCATTACCTTCATTTGATATGCAACATGACTATGTTTGAAAAAAACAAACGATTTTTGACCCCTAGGGCAGTGTTGGGCCCCACTATCCTACCTGCGGGGTCACATCAAAATTCTGCCTGTGAGATGTTTGGAGATTCTAGATTAAATGATGTATAGGAGCAATCGCGGGACATTACAGACGGACGGACGGACATCCGGACGTGGGGTAATACATGATTCCCGCTTTTTCTCCGAAAAGCGCGGGGATAACAAAATAACATCGAATTGGCCTCGAAGTCTTTATGCGAAGATACTATTATCACTGTAGCCCCCGCCTTCGGAGCTTGAAGAAATAGATGGCCTGCATGATGCTTCCGCGCAGAGCTGCAACCGACCGCACACGAGCACTGGTAAACCACTTAGATGATCTAAGCCTGCCCAGGCAAAGCGGTGCGAGTCGGCCCGCCCGTGCTCTAAAAACCCTGTTGGTTTCATTGGAGGACAGGGCTTGAGATGTGATTTCATCTCAATGTCGGGTAAAAGTCCCACAAAATAGGAAGCAACGTCTCCAAAATGGCCTATACAGTGTTGACGGGGACGTTGAACCTCAAACAAACAAAACTATTATCATTGAAGAACATGGGTGTGCTCTCTTTTGAAATGGTTTAATGTTATTTTTAATAGTTATTCATTATGAAAATATATTTTTATAAGGCTAAAATATATTTTCGTTCCAACTTATCTCATCGCTGGCCGGGTCAATTTAACCCCCGATTTCGGGTTAAGTTGGTTCAGTTGACCTTGTCTCGGACAACGACTTAATTTATCCTAATCTGTCATTTTCCGAACGAAAAACTGTATAATAGATTAGAAAAATGATTAATACAATTTTCGGACCAACTTTTTCCGGTCTCCTCTATGTCCAGAGCAGATGAAGCCCTCAAAGCCCTGGGAATATATATATGGCTTTGACGTCAGCAATGAATGACGGGCCACCGGCGGGCCGAGCTGCCTCGGTAGCTCATTAGGATGCGCGTTTGACTGGTGATCAGGAGGACGCGGGTTCGATACCTGCCGGGGTCGGCAACATTCTTTCGTAGAGATTGATAATGAAATCTTTTCTACAGTCATTCTCTCCCTTCCGCTGATTCAAGAAGGGCAGTTGTCATTTTATGGCGAAAGAATGTGCACTGTACTAGATAACTGCTTAAAATAGTGTTGACTGGGCCGTTAAACTCCAATGGGCTACAAACAAACAAACGGCGGGCCGATAGAGCTACGACGTTGCAACGTCGTATCGCTGTCGGTCCGACGTTGGTCCGAACATTGAGTGCTGACTGGGCTGTTCCAGCTATGTTAAGTGAGAGGGGTGAGTGGGAGAGGGGGGCAGAGAGGTGGCGAGAGGGAGATATACAGGGAGATATGGGAGAGAAGGAGAGTGTGAGAGTTTTGTTTGTTTGATTTGAGGTTTAACGTCCCCGTCAATACTGTATAGGTCATTTTAGACGATGATTCCAATTTTGTGGGACTTTTACCCGACATTGAGCTGAAATGACATCTCAAGCCCTGCCGTCCAATGAAACCAATAGGGTTTATAAGCATGGACGGGCCGACTCGCACCACTTCGCCTGGGCAGGCTTAGATCCTCTAAGCTGTTTACCAGTACTCGTGTGCGGGTCAGTTTCAGCTCTGCGTGGAAGCACCATGCAGCCCATCTATTTCTTCAAGCCCCGATGGGCGGGGGCCGTGAGTGTGAGAGTAGGGGAAAGAGAGAGAGAGAGAGAGAGAGAGAGAGAGAGAGAGAGAGAGAGAGAGAGAGAGAGAGAGAGAGAGAGAGAGAGAGAGAGAGACTGACTGACTGATACTTTGTACCCTAAGGCACATGGGGCTACCGCTAAAGAAACAAATCCGTGTTTTACCCTGAGTATTCAGCAATAAAATATGACGTCATGATGACGTATCTGATGATTTCTTTCTCCTCGCGCACAAATGTCAACAAAACTTATGGCGAAATAAAAGAAAAAAAATAAGCATTCATGACGACTGAGACAGGCAAACACCATTTAATAAGTTGCAAGAGTCTTCAACAGGTGCTTTATGTTTCTGTCTCATCCTGAAGTCTCGAAATGATGTGTTTATCCAAGAAAACAATCAACTGGTTCACTGACAATGTCGATGTCGCTAAGGATTACTGAAAACAGGTAAGGTTTTCTTTATTTCAAACTTCACCAAGCCTGGAAATTGCGATTTATTGCTCTAATCGGGCGCGAATCGAAACCGCCGCCATGACACTTACGAAATTCTTAAAGTTACGACTGCCTACCCCCTATCGTAAAGTTAAGAACAAACTTACGCAAAAACTTAAGAATTTGACGTTTGTGAAACGCAAATTTTGAGTAACGAATTCGTAAGATCGAACTTAAGAAAATCTTAGAGTTACGAAGTTTAGTGAAACGGCCGCCTGGACCTCATCCTGAAAGAGAGAAGGCTTCGTTGGTATGGACATGTGGAACGCTCCAACGGTGCAGTCAAGACTGCCTGTGACATACAGGTAGGTGGAAAGCGGAGGCCAGGAAGGCCCAAGATGACCTTGAAGCAGCTAACAGAAAGAGATTGCAGAGAAAGGAAGCTCTCTGCTATCGATCCTCATGATAGACAAGCCTGGAGATCTGGTGTAAGATCTGCCATGCGTGCAGCAAGCCAGCTACCTGGAAGGGGGCCCACTTATGTGGACATTGCCCCTGTACCTGCACGTTAATCAAAAATCTGTTGATGAAGATGATGCTGGATCATGAAACAAATTTGTGAAAATTTTAGGAGTACCGGTATTATAGCAAGACCTCAAGGTATTCCAATTTTAACCCTTATCTTGCTGTTCAAGACAACCCCTATCTTTGCAAACAGTGTTGATACAGATCAGATGGCTTCTGAAGAAGCCATCTGTTCAGGATCTACACTGTTTGGCATTCAGTTTATGAATTTGTAGAAATAAATTACATAATTTGATTGGTTGAAAGACAGAAATGGGTGTGGCTTAAATGAATATTCAGCAAGGTAAGGGTTAAGATTTTTAAGGTACTCCAGAAAAAAGGAACTTGCTCCTCAGAAGCAAATTCTTTTCTTCACAAGGATAATCCTACTGGTTAAATTGACAAAAATATTCTTGAATGAGTTGTCTCCCATTTCAATGTGCTCATTCCCATATAGGCTTTACCAAGCAAGCAAGACCCCAGGTTTGTCCAACATATAAGATGGAGGTGTCCACCAGTATACAATGATTGATTGATTGTTTTGGGTTTAACGACACATCAAATCTTGTGGGTCATTTTGTGTTGTCTCCCAGAGAAAGGGAGAAAAGAGATAGAAGAGATAGGGATGAAAGTGAAGGGTGGGAGAAAGAGGAATATGAATGGAAGTGTAGAGACAGAAGTAACAATGCTCCCCCACTTCCCTTACCTGCTGCAAGGACAGCAGGCCTTTCCCAACTCTAATTATCAGTTGGATGCCCCAGTGATACAAGATACACAATCTTTGTCTCATCCAACTGCCCCCTTCCCTCCCCCTCCCCTCCCCCCCCCCCCCACACACACACACACACTCCTTAGTATGAGTATACAATGAGTAAACTCTTTTGGTGCCCTAGTCATATAACTGTGACTGCCTAACTGAGCCCCATAGTCATAATTTTGCAACCTGGAGTACCAATGTGATTCCACCCTTTAGATCAACCAAATAAGGGAAATAACTAGCTCAAGCATGTTGCAAATCATTAGGTAAGACCTGTTTTTGGCAAAAATGAACTTTTACTTAAAATAAATGAAAAAGGTTTATTTTGGAAGTGAAGAATACGTATTAGAATGAAAACTGTTTTTGATTGTACCTTTACATGTTTTTAGTTGTAGAAAAATGGCTGGGATTAAAAATAAATTTTGCACAGGGAGTTTTATTTAGCCCATTGTATATAGTGGATGGAGTGTATGTAATACACCGTCTGTGTCCCCTCCGGGGGTTAAGGCGAAACCGGAAGAAGAAGAAGATCCTTCCATTGCTATATGTTAGACAAGTCCATTCGTCACATAAGGGGTGGTAGGCCAATTTTTTCATTCTTATTCAATTTTGGACAGAAAATTCTGTTAGCAAATAGTGCAGGCCCTGATCAGATGCCGCATTCTGCGGCATCTGATCTGGACCTACACTGTTTGCCAAGGCGCCCCATTAGGGGTTTCCCACTACAAAGGGTAGAAATCAATTTGGCACCAAAAGTAAGCCACTAGGCAATGGAGGCCCATCCAAAAATACGTACCATAATTTGACATGGCGACTGTCCTTGCTTCAGCTTTGCATTATACACCACACACTGCTCCGAAGCATGCACCGGTTTTCCATAGATATCAAAGTCTATCCATTTTAATGGCCCTGCAGACCTTACATGAACGTTCTCTTTGGTAAAGGTCTTCTCATGTTGGGTATACAATTCACGTAACGTTTGTAAATTCATTGCTGTCAATTTACTCAAGATTTCACGTAACTGGTCCTCATTCAGGAACACAGCTACACTCGGACGATTCATGGCAACATATTGTTCAAAGCCAACCCCAACTGACTGTCTGGGTCGCCTTCGCGGAATAGGTCTTGGATTTCGTGACAAACTGTTACTAGCAGAGGACAAGTCTGACTCGGAAGAAAAAGAATCCTTGCTATGTAAACCAGAAGAAGTTTGTGACTGGAAACTTTCCACATTTAGATTGGAATTTTCTAAGTTCTGACACAATTGCGGATCACCATTTAATATTGGCCTAGAATCAGGACTCACAGTAACACCATCTGTTCCATCCAGTTTACCGTAGCCATTAATTTCCTCATATATTGGCTGTGAGGCTAATAACTGACGTCTCTCTTCACTTATATCTGATGTGTCATCATTTACTTCACTAGACTTACTTTCAGATCCATCAGAGTTATCCAGTTTATTGACTGGTGTAATATCTGCATTACTGGAAGCAGTCATACTAGTTTCAGTTGATGATGACTCAGCAGTATTTTGTTTGACTGGTTCAACAGTATGGATAACAGCTCCTCCATTAGACCGGACTGGTTCTAGGTAACCTTCAATACCTAAACTGTTAATAGATGGTGGTCTGAGGGATGTTTTCTCACTGCTGCTTATAGGAGGGGGTGGGGCTTCTGGTGTAATCAGTTCGTACATATTTTCCAGTGATCCTTGTGGGGAGATTTCAGACTTTTCTCCAGTTGTGGAAGTTGAGCCGGACGAGGTTGAGCCACCTGGAATGTCACACAAAAATATGAACACATTTATAGGCAAAACCAACCAGAGGACCAGTGGTCCTGTAAACGCTCACCTGACACCTAGTCCTGGTGTACATTTTAATGTTTTTATATATGTATATAGCCTCAGAATTTCGAAGTGTTTTTACCATATATGGGCATGGCCACCATCTTGGTCATGTGACCTGGACCATATGAGCAAATTTTCATTTGTTCATCATATAAAGGATCCATATCAAATTTCACTTGAATTGGGCCAGCGGTTTCTGAGAAAAAACTGTTTGAAATATGGAACCTGGTTAATCTTGGTCCCAGGTTACTGAATGATGACTTTTCTTACCCATGAATCTTCATGTATTCATTTACTTTACCTGATCTACCAATTTGGTGACATTGTCTTCAATGGTTTCCTAAAAATCCATTATTTTCACTTTTTCCCATGCAAAAGCCTAAGTTGACAAATTTGACACTGCCATAAAATAGGTCAAGGTCAACCCAGGGTCAGAATTTGTAAAAACTATGATGAGCCCGAGTACCATATGATATATGCCAAGTTTCAAAGCCATTGGCCTTACGGTTCTGGAGAAGAAAATTTTTGAAGGCTTTTTACCATATATGGGCGTGGCGGCCATCTTGGTCATGTGATCTAGATCGTACTGGCAACTTTTCATTTGTTCAACTCACAAAAGCTCCATATTGAATTTCACTTAAATTGGCTCAGTAGTTTCTGAGAAAAAATGTTTTTTTTTTTAAATATGAAATCGGAGTGACCTTGGTCTAAGGTCAATGAATGACCTTGACCTTTCTTACCCATAGATCTTCATGTATTCAGTTACTTTACCTAATCTACAAATTTTGGTGACACTGTCTTCAATGGTTTCCCTAAATATCCATTATTTTCACTTTTTCCTATGCAAAAGTCTAAGTCAGCAAATTTGACATTACTGTAAAATAGGTCAAGATCAACCCAGGGTCACCATTTGAACAAATTATGATAGGCCCAAGTACCATATGCTACATGCCAAGTTTCAAGGCCATTGGCCTTACGGTTCTTGAGAAGAAGAATTTCGAAGTTTCTTTACCATATATGGGCGTGGTGGCCATCTTGGTCATGTGATCTAGACCATGTTGGCAGCTTTTCATTTGTTCAACTCCAAAAGGCTCCATATTGAATTTCACTTCAATTGGCTCAGTAGTTTCTGAGAAAAAATGTTTGAAATATGGAACCTGCGTGACCTTGGTCTAAGGTCAATTAATGACCTTGACCTTTCTTACACATAGATCTTCATGTATTCAGCTACTTTACCTTATCTACTAATTTTGGTGACACTGTCTTCAATGGTTTCCTAAAAATCCATTATTTTCACTTTTTCCCATGCAAAAGCCTAAGTCGGCAAATTTGACATTGCTGTAAAATAGGTCAAGGTCAACTCGGGGTCACCATTTGTACAAACTACGATGGGCCTGAGTACCATATGCTACATGCCAAGTTTCAAGGCCATTGGCCTTACGGTTCTGGAGAAGAAGAATTTTTAAGGCTTTTTACCATATATATAGGCGTGACGGCCATCTTGGTCATGTGATCTAGACCGTATTGGCATTTTTTCATTTGTTCAACTCACAAAGGCTCCATATTAAATTTCACTTAAATTGGCTCAGCAGTTTTGGAGAAAAAAATGTTTGAAATATGGATCCTGAATGACCTTGGTCTAAGGCCAATGAATGACCTTGACCTTTCTGACCCATAGATCTTCATGTATTCAGTTACTTTACCTGATCTACAAATTTTGGTGACACTGTCTTCAATGGTTTTCCTATAAATCCATTATTTTCACTTTGCCCCATGCAAAAGCCTACTTCGGCAAATTTGACATTGCTGTAAAATAGGTCAAGGTCAACCCGGGGTCACCATTTGTACAAACCATGATGGGCCCGAGTACCATATGCTACATGCCAAGTTTCAAGGCCACTGGCCTTATGGTTCTGGAGAAGAAGATTTTTGAAGGCTTTTTACCATATATGGGCATGGCGGCCATCTTGGTCATGTGATCCAGACCCCGCGAACAAACTTTCGTTCCCCCATCCCACTGAGGCTCCATATGAAATTTGGCTTTGATTGGCCCTGCAGTATAGGAGAAGAAGATCTTTGAAAATGGTGGACGGACGGACGGACGAACGATGGACGGAAGGACGACAGACCCTGGCTATACTATAAGCTCACCTATGAGCCTAAAGGCTCAGGTGAGCTAAAAACAGGAAAACGACAAAGCATCAAGAAAACAAGCCATCATAATTCTGACCCCCACTTGAACCCTACTTTCATAATATAGCAAAACTGGGGTTTACTGGGATAAACCATATTTTTCTTATTTCTGCTCTAAGATATAGTTTGTGGGTACTCATAAGAACCCCCTCGATGAGGTGGTAACGTGCAACCACAATATATATTTTGGGCAGAAATAAGAAAAAATATCATAATTTCTCATCTTAAAAATTTTCATTTTTTTGGCAATAAATAGAGAATACCAAGTTCGTGTCTTTTGATATCAAGTTTATCAGGCAAGGCTTTGAGAACGCATGTAGAATCGCGAGGCTTGCCGAGCGATTCTACATGCATTCTCGAAGCCGAGCATGATAAACTTGATATCAAATGACACGCATTTGGTATTCTATTTATCAGTTAATCTCATTGTACACTCTAACAGTTTTGCCATTTTTTCCAGCAGTTCAGTTCATAGAGAAGTGCAATGTCACGTTGACCTGATAAAGCTCATTTTTCCTGATAACATCCTCATAGCATATGTTTATCAGGTCAATGTGTAACAATGAAATTCATAGAGGGGGTAACTGATAAATGTATTTGTATAGGCATGTTTTTATAATGCATCTGTCACCATAGATACCGGTAAGTCAGAGCAATGGGGATAATCAAAGGATCCTTATTTCTTATTATAAATGTATGTTGTAGCTACTTGTCAGCCTCAACATCAGGTTGACAACTCCCTGTTCTAAACATCCCTCTTTATCATATGACATCCTGTCTGAGAGTGTAATAACGCCATGTAATATTTTCGATAATCCACTAGTGGATTAAATATGCAAATTAGGTAGAAACGTAATGTTACACATACGACGTCCTTAATGACGACGTCGCGTTTACTAATGGCGGAATTTTGACATTTTTGTAAACAATCGTGAATAAAATGCGTTTTAAATGTCATATGATAAATAGAATCTTGCATTCATGCCCATGTATTATTGAATTTATTAAACTCGTTCAGAAAAAGGGATAAAATGCTTGACAAAGCCTCGCATTTTATCCCTTTTCCTCAACTCGTTTAATAAATTCAATAATACATGAGCACTCATGTAAGATCCTCTATAAACCCCACTTTAAATAGACAACTAGTGGGGTTTACAAAGGTATTCATAATAAACCATGATTTTGCTCAAAAACATACATTGTGGGTACTTGTTAGAACCACCTCGTTGAGATGGCTCTAACTAGCATTCACAATCTATATTAATTTTGGTCTAGAAAAAAGAAAAATCATGCAGCTCATTAATTATTTTATATTACTTCATTACAGCTCATTGAAAGCTTTATTTTGTTTCATTGCAGCTCAGTACTACTTTATATTACTTCATTACAGCACATTACCGTATTCGACCTATTTACCGCACTGTGCGCTTAGTTTTTTCAAAATTGTATGAAAATATTGTGGTGAAAAATCTACCTAATAAGCGCACACTCAATACGAAAAAAATACGAAAAAAAGCTTCCAATATGATTATTTTATAGAGTTGAATTTCAGCATAGGGATTCACAACATATACATATGATTGTCCGGGTCAAAGATGCAGCAAAACTCAATATGAATTTGTTGGGAGGTTACTGTAAAGTGTGCGCTTGTGTATTTTTCCCAGAAAAAGCTTGGGTGTGCGCTTATAGGAGCATGTGCGGTAAATAGGTCGAATACGGTAACTGCTTTATTTTTCTTCATTGCAGCTAATAATTAACTGCTTTATTTTACTTCATTGCAGCTCATTAACTGCTTTATTTTACTTCAACACAACTCACAAACTACTCTATTTTACTTCACTGCAGCTCATTAACTGCTTTAATTGACTTCAATGCAGCTCATTACTGCTTTATTTTACTTCATTGCAGCTCATTAACTGCTTTAATTTTCTTTATTATAGCTCATTATTAACTGCTTCATTTTACTTTATCGCAGCTCATTAACTGCTTTATTTTTCTTCATTACAGCTTGTTATTAACTGCTTTATTTTACTTCATTGAAGCTCATTAACTGCTTTATTTTACTTCATCACAACTCACAAACTGCTCTATTTTACTTCACTGCAGCTCATTAATTGCTTTAATTGACTTCCATGCAGCTCATTACTGCTTTATTTTACTTCATTGCAGCTCATTAACAGCTTCATTTTACTACATTGCAGCTTATTGTTGCTTTATTTTACTTCATTGCAGCTCATTACTGCTTGACTTCATCACAGCTGACAAGCTACTCTATTTGACTTCAATGCAGCTCATTACTGCTTTATTTTACTTCACTTCAGCTCCTTCACTGCTTTTTATTATACTTCATTGGAGCTCATTGAATACTTTATTTTACTTCATTGCTCATGACTGCTTTATTTCACTTCATTGCAGCTCGTTAACTGCTTTATTATACTTCATTGCCACTCATTAACTGCTTTATTTTACTTCACTGCAGCTCTTTTACTGCTTGATTTTACTTCATTGCAGCTAACTTTAAACCAAGCGTGATGGGTGTAGGATGTCTCCCTTTACATTTCCATAGTGACAACCATTATACCATCATGATCTCGGGTGTTGGGACAGACAACCCAAAGCAAATAGTGCAGACCCTGATCAGACTGCTCCTCAAAATTTAGGGGTGTCAGGTTGTGTTTTCATCAAAATTGATTTAGAAAATGATTGAACTTTTAGCAAACAGTGCAGACCCTGATCAGACTGCTCCTCAAAATTTAGGGGTGTCAGGTTGTGTTTTCATCAAAATTGATTTAGAAAATGATTGAACTTTTAGCAAACAGTGGAGGCCCTGATCAGACGCCGTGTTCTGCAGTGTCTGATCTGGGCCTGCACTGTTTGCCAGGGTACCCCTTTAGGGTTTTCCGGTCTGAAATGGGTTAAAAGACTTGAGCCTCGTGGTTTCAGACAAGAAGATTTTAAAAGTTTCTTATTATTTCCGGCCCTTTTGCTATCAATGCAACCATAGTAAAACATGGAATGGAATTCTTTGAAAGAGGCTGCCGCCCAAACAGGTTCATATTGAATCTATTCCAAGGTCTAGGAGAAAGGTGTCGCTTTACCCTTTCTATACCAAATGGAATCTTCCTCATTATATATTGCAGGAGTCTATTTCAGAATTTGGGGGTGTCAGGTTGTGTTTTTTTTCAAAATTTATTTGGAAAATGGCTGCCCTTTTTGCAAATAGTGCATGCCCTGATGAGACACCGCATTCTGATGAGACACCACATTCTGCGGCGTCTAATCTGGGCCTGGACTGTTTGCCAATTACCTGTTTAGGGGTTTCAGGTACGAAATGGGTTAAGAAATCCCCCACTTTTTGTTGCCAATGCAACCAGAATAAAGCATGGAATGAAATTCTTTGAAAGAGGATGTCCTCCTGGAATCTTTTCAGTGGTCTAGGAGAAAGAAGTTGCTTAACCCATTTTGCACCGGAAACCCCAAAACGGTTAGTTGGTTGTTAACCCTTGTCCTGCTGAGCCCGGATATGCCTTACCTTTTAAACAATGTAGATCCAGATCAGATGGCTTCTGAAGAAGCCATCTGATCAGGATCTACATTAGTTGTAATTCAGATTGTGAATTTCTTACAATAATTTGCATCAAGTAATCTGATTGGTTGAAAATCAGTAGTGGGTGTGGCAGATTAAAATATTCAGCAAGACAAGGGATAAGGTGTCTGAAATTTTAAGTCTCGTTCAGGACCATTCTTCCAGCCTACCCTCACAGACAATGAGTTCTGCAGGGCTGTCAGCACTTTGATTGTTAACGTTTGTTAACGTAATGACTTACCCGAAAGAAAAGAGCTATCATCTCCTAGAGTTATTGTGTTTCTCCGGTTAACAACCTTGTTAGATGACATCTCTGTGATGAGCTGGAAAAAACATGTATAATTCTTGGGATGAAAACATATAAACCTAGGATATTTTACTGGCCTCTGCCAATCGGGGCTCGGAGAAATAGATTTGGCTGCATGATGCTTCCATTCAGAGCTGAAAACCGACTGCACACAAGTACTGGTAAACCATTGCACTTGGTAGAACAGTTCACAATCAGGGGCGTAGCTACTTGTATGCAGATACGCACTTGCGTACACATTACAAATATACTACTCAAAGTTTGATAGGGATCACTTTTTTAATGCAAAATATTTTTTGGATAAAATAATCAGCTGAATCCAAATTTGATACATAATGATAGAAAACATATCCTTCACAAAGACCAGTGATTAATTTTGTCAACTGGCACTGCATTCAAGCGTGACAGCAACAACAGTCTTGGCACCCACAAAATTTGACGTAACACGAAGGGATTTGGACAATTAATTTTTCACAAATTTCCAAATTTGTTTAAACAAACGTGCCTATTAACGTGTATGGCATCCACGGGCATCAGTTACAGCAGGGCATCGCATGTGCATGCTCGTAATCAGAGTCTGTATTCGGTTTTGTGGAATCAGCCACCATTCAGCATCCAATGCATCTTTGAGCTCCTGTAAAGTCCTCGGCTGAAAAGGTCGGGCTGAAACAGCACGCTGTAGCATGTCCCACGCATGCTCAATCCGATTTAAGCCCGGTGATCGAGCTGGCCAGTCCATACGAACGATTGTCTCACATTCCAGATAGGCATCAGTGACGTGGGCACGGTGGGAATGGGCATTATCGTCCATCAGAATAAAGTTCGGGCCGATAGCACCGGTATATGGTCTCACAAACTGATCAAGAATCTCATTACAATACCTCACTGCCGTTAACGTTCCTTTTCAACGACGTACAAGTCAGTTTTAGCGTTCACGCTTATCCCAGCCCAAACAATGACTGATCCCTTTCCATAGCGATCATGCTCTGCCACATTCAGTTCATCGAATCGCTCTTTAGACATCCGCCTCACATATGGACGTTTATCAGTGAAGTCTAGACAGAATTTGGACTCAACAGTAAACAGTACTGGCGTCCAGTCAAGTATCGTCCACCTGACGCAAGTACTGGCAAAGTCCAACCGTTCTTGCACGTGCTGTATCGTCAACGGAACACGCACAGCAGGCCTCCTGGCATTAAGTATGAACTCGTGAAGCCTGTTTCTGACAGTTTGTGTAGAAATTCGTAAGTCACTTCCGTTCCTAAACTCATTATTCAAACGCGTAGCGTTCAGGAACCGTTGACGTCGAGACTGAATCAACAAAAAACGGCACTGATGTTGAGTTGTAGCCCTTTCTTTACCCCGCCGTGTCTGTGTGAAGGATTTCCGTGGGTAAGATGCCGACTCCACATTCGGGAAACTACGTTCTGAGACACATTCAGAATCCCAGCAACACGACGTTGAGAGACGCCAGATTCCAACATTCCGACGCCACGGTTCATTTCCCCGGCCTAGGACGGTTTCTTAACTGTCCCCAAAGCATTTTAGAGTTTCACAAATCAAATGAAATCCTTTTTACGCTTAGTAAAGGAACACTGACAAGTTTAATTTTTCTGTTGGAATGTAGTGTTACGCAAGATTTTTGGGGTGCATGGATTCATTGGCGAAGTGTGAGAATTGTACACTTTCATGGGTACTGAATTGCACATGAGTTTCTGCTTAAGATATTTATCTGTATACCGAGTACAAATTCTGTCATGAAATTTTAAATTTTCAGTGCAAAATTTGGTATATAAAAAGTGATCCCTATCAAACTTTGAGTAGTATATTAAACAAGAGCACCGCATGCGGGTGCCAACGCTCGGCTGCAAAACTTCTAAGTCGAAAAAGGGGCATATATGTGCCAAAAATATTTTGAGGGTTACCTCACCTATTGGTATGAGTTCCCCTTTTCATCTGAGTTTCAAGTAAATATGTTCAGTAATGACAGAGATATTACAAAACATCCAAATTTTTGCACGACGACGCAGACGGCGCCAGAGCTATGACAACACCTCGTCGTTTTCTTCAAAAACTGACGAGCTAAAAATAGACACAGAAAAAAAAGAACAAAAGAAGAAGAAGAAGAAAAGAATCACAGAGAAGAGAAAGAAGAAGAGAAAGAAGCAGAGAAAAGAAGAGGAAGAAGTAAGATAAGAAGAAGAAGATAAAGAAGAAGAAGAAGAAAAACTGTATGTGTCTAGGATATGTGGAACACTATTTATTAGCTAGCATAGTTTCCTCCTTTGCCACGGGGACCTTAAGGGAGCAAATTCTTTCCTGTAAGAGTGGTCCCCATTTGGTAAATGAAGTTAATATTTTTAGCATTTTCTTTGGTTTGCATACAAAATATTTTCTTCTAGCTACGTCCCTGACAATTTGACCACTAATGAGCTTGTTAAGCTGGCCATGTTTTGAATTACTGGACCTAAACTTTGGGCATGAAGTAAGTTGTTAACTTTCTTACATGCTTTTCAATGACATATAGAGTTTTCTCAGTGAAATTGAAAACGACATTGTCACTTTTTCAAACAGTTACTGATATCAATTTTATTTTTCACTGTTTGGGACTACTTTTTTCTCGAAATCTAATTCTGTGGTCAGTTTTTTCCATTGTTAGATGATTGAAAATTAATGAACTGTATTAGAACTGATGCTAAGCTCATTCACACGTCATGGGGACATTAATGAAGTCATTTTTGAAGCTGACGTCACATATTTTGTCGCGCGATGTTAGATCTGTCCGAAACGTCTTTGGGAAACTAATCTCTCAATTATTTCAGTAACCATTCATAGGAATGCCATCCCAGGCTATTTCTCAGGTGCAAACTTTTAGTTTACACCCAGTATTATACCCAGTAAAAAAGTTGGACACCACTAAATTGACGCGAAACTACCAGAAAGTTAGTTTTCTCCAAGGGTGAGGTGTGACTTGATTAGTGATGATAAATATTGCTGTTTTGAAGCATGTAAGAAACAGAAAATTTGCTTTTTTTTCAGTGTAAGATCAAATTTTATTCACTGATGAACACCAAAACTGGAAACTTCATTCGTGGCTACGCCATTCGTGAAAATACTCGGTTTGGTGTTCATTTGGTGAAAAAAAAATTGATCTTACACTGAAAAAAATCAAATATCCTCTATATATTTCGCTATTTGTGGAAAACCCTTCATTGCTTAAACACATGCACACAAAAAATACTCTGCTCTACAGAACAAATACCATGGGCACACTAACACAAATTGGCTAAACATCATTAAAAATCATATTTAAAAGGTTTCAGTAAGTATTTATTTCTTATTTCTACACCTAGACCACCTTTGGATTGTTCAAAGTGGTCTGCTAAGACCACTTATGAATGGTCTCAATATCGGAATTCTACAGAACATGTTGGTCTCTGTGAGAGTTCCATAGCCGGCCTCGGTAGCTCAGTCGGATGGGTGTCTGATTGGTGATAAGGACGCAGGTTCGATACCTGCCGGGGTCGGCAGCATTCTTTGGTGGAGATTGATCACGAAATCTTTTCTATGGTCAGTCTCTCCCTTCCACTGATTCAAGAAGGGCAGTTGTCAGTTTCTGGAGAAAGAATGTGCACTGTACTGGTTAACCGCTTACGTATAAGCTTGCCCAGGAAAAGTGTGGATAGGTAAACTGACCAGCTCAAAAATTATCTAAAATAGTGTTGACTGGGCGATTAAACTCCAATGCAAACAAAACCTCAATAGTTCCAAAAAATTCACAAGTTTTAACAAAAAAAAAACATCTCTTAACATGTGTGTGTGTGTGTGTGTGTGTGTGTGAATTCGGGTTTAACGTCGCTTTCAACAATTTTTCAGTCATATCACGACGGTGTCTGGTTGCGACAGGGAGCTCAATGCTCACTTTTATAGTGCTGCCTCACTGAAGTATTATGTCCCAAACACATTACATGATACCACACCCAGTCACATTATCCTGACACTGGGTCGACCAGTCCTAGCTCTACCCCGTAAATCTGAGTGCCAAGCGAGGAGCAACTAGTACTCTCTTAACATTTCTTGTCTATACATTAATATAATGAGTGAATGTTTGGTGCAAGGTGGATTGCCACTTAGTAATGGTGAAAGAAAAAATGATCTTACATAGAAACAGAAATGGTGGGCATTTGGATAGTGTTTGTCATTTATCCATAAAAACTTATTGAATACCCACAACATAGGTTTATATGGAGATTAACCCAATGTATGCGGGAAACCCCTCAAAACTGTGCAGGCCCAGATCAGATGCCGCAGAATGCGGCGTCTGACCAGGGCCTGCACTATTTGTTAACAGAATTTTCTGTCAAAAATAGAAAACAGAAAGAAAAAGGGCTGACACCACTTATATGAGAAAATGGACTTGTCCAATATATAGCAATGGAAGAGTCCACTTGTATGCAATGGGTTAATAAGGAAAATTATCCTTCAGTTAACACCAAATACCCATTTTTAGGGCTGGCTAATCGGAGCTGAAAAGGTAATCGATTATCAGTCCTGTCGTTACGATCGATAATCGATTAGTAATCGCTAAGATTTTTGTCATTATTTTACCTGTCTGGCTTTCTGTCTGAGCATGACTCTTACCATATGTTGCACTTTACCATATTTGAACAGACAGGCCTGAGCAAACAGTGTAGACCCAGATGAGACGCCGCATAATGCGGCGTCTCATCAGGGTCTGCACTGTTTGCCACTCATCCAGCTATTTTAGGCATAACTTTAGGTAGTAAATTGTACCTATCAAGTAATCGATAAAAAGCAAATCAGAAATGATAATCATTTTTGTGGAATTTATCGATCGATTAATCCATTATACGATTAATCGTGGCAGCCTTACCCATCATATCTGTTACTATGTACTTACCACAGGTCCAGATATATCTTTCAGATCTATTTTCTTCAGATGAAGGTCTCCTGCTGCCGATGATTCAGTTATAGATTTCGTCCTCTTCACAGAAGGGGGTGGAGGTGGTCTGTTTTTCCTGTTTAATTTTCCAAGGAAACTCTTGCGACTGCTACTTGCAGGTTTTGGAAGTTCAATTTTTTCAATGTGCTCAACTGGAGGTACATTTATTTCTTCCTTCTCAGCCTCTGTCTTAACATCTACAAAGTCTTCAGCTGGCATATTAACCTTTTCTTCAATTTGTTTATCTGTTTCAGGTTCTTTCTTAACTTTTGGAGATTCTCTCTTAACATCTTTTGGACTATTTGATTGTGTACGTTTCTGATTTTCATCATTATCAAATGCTATTTTTGAAGTTGGGGAGGGGGGAGGAGGTGCGGACATTTTCCTTACTTCAGATACATGTCCAGTTTCTTTTTGTAACTTTTGTTCTAACTCTTTGGCAAATGCAAGTGGTTTTGGGTCAGAAGTACTGGCAACTGAAGAACTTGAATCTGATAATACATTTGGTAAAGATGACCTTGGCGCAACAGGAGCATGGAATCTTTTAGGACTTTTAGCTCTTTTTCTCAACACACTTGGATCTACTTTGGCATGAGGGTCTCTTGAAGCTCTTATTCTTGTGCTTTCTTCCTCTAGACTGCTTGTACCTGATATTCTCTCTTGTCTAGGAGGGGATTTTGTCATACCATCTTTATGAAGTGGAGGTTTAGAAGCAGATTTGTCACTTGTGTCACCTGACTGGTTTTGTGATACTGGTTTTGGTTTGGCAGCTAAAGGGGGCTTGGGTGGGGGCACAATTGGGGTCTCTGTTGGTGGCTTTGGTGGGGGTACATTTGGGGCATCTACTGGTGGCTTTGGTGGGGGAACATTAGGGATATCTCTGTGTCTGCCAGCATCTGACATATCTCTTGTTCTAGGGCGTGATCTGTTCTGTCCTCCATCAGAGCTTCCTCTCTTTCTAGGCTTAGGAGGTTGAAGACTACTGTCAGACAACTGTCTTGGGCCTAAACTAGGTATGGCTGGTGCTTCTTTTGATTTAGAACTAGTACTAGGTTGATCTTTTTCTGTTGAGCTTGTCGATTTTGTAGATGAATTCAATGAGGAAGGAGGAGATTTTGGTTTTGGTTTGTTATCAATTGGACTGGTTTTCTGTGCAGCTGAATCAGCCTGAACTTTCTGCACTGAATTTGTGTCTGTGCACTCTGTATTCATGTCTGTGATTTCATGAAAAATTTCTTCTGTTTTATTATTCACTTCTACCTTAGTTTCAGTTACATCATGCTTTTCATCCCCTTTGCTTGATATAACTGTTTTTAATGTATCAGGTGGTTTGTCTATTGGTTTTTCAGGAGGTTTTCCAGGTGGTTTTGGTGAAACTGGCCTACCTGGCATCACTTTTAATTTTATTTGAGGTGAAGAGTTTTCTGTTTTATCATTAGTCTTTACAGGACTACTTTCTTTTTCTGTCTTTAATTTTTGTTCTGTCTGCAAACTCGTTTGAGAGGCATTTGTGACAATAGTATCAGAAGATGATGCCAAATCAGAATCTGAACCTTTACTCCTACGAAGGAAGTTTCTGAAGAAACCAGAAATACCACCTCGTTTTGGTTTCTCTTTGTCATCTTTCAATTTATATCCTTCCATATTTTCAAGACTACTTTCACTTTCTAGTTTCTTTGGAGTAGGAGATGCCTGTGCCTGAGCAACAGGAGAATTTCCGATTGGTTTACCAACAGGAACCATTTTGAATAAAGGCTCTTTGCTCTGAGCTGCTCTAAGTTCTAATTGTTCAGTAGGTGATTTTGGTGGATCAACGAATCTGACTTGATCTTGGGGGACTACAGGAGGAGCAGGAGGGCAGCTAGGGGGCCGAGGGGCATGACGCTTAGCTCTCTGTTTAAGTCTTAAACTGGCTGCTAAAGTGACCACCTTTGCTTCTAATTCAGTAGGAATTTCTTTTGGTTCTTTTTTAACTTTTTTGGTTGGTTTTATATCCCTGTTTTCTGTCTCCTCATAAAAGTTGTCCATGTTTTTCACTGAATCTGTCTCACTAGGTGTACCTGTACTATATTTTGACAAAACATCATTCAAAAGATCAACAAGAGCCATTCCAGCACTTGATGAATCTAGATCTATTTCACCCTTTATTTCATCCAAAAGGTTCATATCTGAATCAGTATCAAAGCCAAACTTATCTTCCCATGGATCATCATAACTGGCCTCTGTGAAGTCCACTTCATTTGCAATCAGTCGGTCTAATTTAGCACCAATTTCAGCTTCTTTTGTGTCCCCAAAACCATACTTCAGGAATGTTTCGTAAGTTTCATCAATTGTCTCTAAACTTGATCCATCAAACAAAGAATCCATTGCTGATTTACCAGACTTTGCACGTAAGGGATAGGTACCATAAACTGTTTGATCTGGCAGAGCCTTACAGTCTTTAACATTTGCAAATCTGTCAGGTTTCCAGAGGGATTCAAACTCAATATCTTCAAACTCCTTGCTTTGTGTAGATCTTAACTTTGTATCATCAGCTTTAAGATTGTCTGCTTTAGAATTCCAGATGGTATTTTTGAGAGCTAGCAGTGCCCATTCCCTTTCAAGTTCAGTGAAAATAAGAATTTCTTTAATTTCATCCTCAGTCTCTTTAAGGTGCTCTTCATGTTCAGGCTGTAAGTTATCGTAACCACCATCTTCAGCAATTATCACAGGATCAGAAGTAACAAAAGCGACTTTTAAAGATCTACTTTTATCACAAGAAGTTACATTTTGTGCTTTGTTGGAATTTATTGCACTTTTCGGAGAGCTGGATAAAACATTATCTGAGTTTATATTACTATCCTTTTTAGAATCAGTCACTTTCACTTTAGTTTTCAGTTTAGGTGAGCCTGCCAAGTTATCTTTTGAGCCTTTGCCTGACACAATCTTTGGTTTTGGAGCAGGCAAAGGTGATTTATCACGAGAAGATGACCTTGACCTTGACTTGGAATCTCTCGGAAGTGTTACAGTAACACGGTCATTTTCAATAGTCTGTAAGTTACTGTCCCCAACTTTCAGTGAATTTGTTTTCTTAGCCAATTGCATTTCTGATATATCATTACTTTGAAAAGAGTGTCCAATTTCATCAATGTCTTCATAATTATGTTCTATGTCAGGTCGGCACATAGCCTCCCATTTTGCATCTTCATTCTCATGGATCTGTCCTTCTGCCTCATGTGCAGTCCATGATTTTGCCATTAAAGAGTTCCTCTTGGCTGGCTTTGGTGAGTCTGTATCACGTTTCTGTGCCACTTGGGGAACACCTGATCCCCCAGCGTTACTGGAGTCTTGTTCCTTTCCGTTACCTGAGCCATGTTCACCCACGTTACTTGAGACATGTTCACCTCTAGAGCGTTGACAATTAGCACACAGTTCTTTCCGCCATGCATTCTGGATGAACTCAGAGCAGGCGGACGACATACCCTCCTTCCCGCTAACCATTTATATGATTACCTGAAAAGAGATAAAACAAATATTTTTCTCTGTATGCAAAATATACCCATAGCAATTGATAAGCTTCGTATTTTTGGATAACTGAAGGATAGTTTTCTTTATTTCTGAATATTTCTCCATATAAACCTACCTACAACATAGGTTTCATTGAGAATTGACAAAAACTATCCTTCCAGTTTCAGAAAATACTTATCTTATCTGCTGCTATGTCTCTAAATTGTATACAGTAGATTATATCGAAAAATGACCATGAATCTATAGAAATGCACAGATATTATATAGAAAAGTGACCAGGAGTCCCAAACAATGCCTAGATTATATTGAAAAATGACTATAATTGGTCATTTGTCTATAAAATCTACACATTTGTTTGAATAAAACATGGTGTTCAACTGACATGGCTTCTGGTTTGGATCTAAACAATAACTATAATTGGTTCGAGTCCCCAAAACTACATACCATGTTTCATGACAATTGGTCCACTGGATCAGGAGAAGAGATTTGAAGGGTTTTTACCTTATATGGGCCAACTTGGTCAAAAGACCTGGACCCTGTGAACAATCTTTCATTCCTATAACCACCATGGCTGATCCACATGAAATTTGACTTTAACCCTTCTCTTGCTGAATATTCATTTAAGCCACACCCATTTCTGTCTATCAACCAATCAAATTACTTGATGCAATTTATTCCTAGAAATTCATAAACTGAATGTCAAACAGTGCAGATCCTGATCAGATGGCTTCTTCAGAAGCCATCTGATCTGGATCTACACTGTTTGCAAAGATAGGGGTTGTCGTGAATACCAAGATAAGGGTTAAGTGATCCGGTGGTTTCACTTGGGGTCATTATGAGGCTAAATGGGATAGTTAAGGGGTATCTACAATCTTTTATAAATTAAAGGTATGTTATGTGTATATATTCAGTAGAATAGAATGGTGGTAGCTTGAGATATCAGTGTGTTTGAGACGAAGTGAGTTCTGGACGAGGCAATTCTACTGAGTATACTATACACACAACAGACCTTAAATTTATAAAAGATTGTAAATTCCTTAGATTTCAACACTTTTCATCTCAAACTACTGTTATCTCAAACTAAAAATTCCAGTCCCTTGGAGTTTGAAACAACAATTGAACTGATTTTAACTCTTATCCTGCTGTTCACGACAACCCCTATCTTTGCAAACAGTGTAGATCCAGATCAGATGGCTTCTGAAGAAGCCATCTGATCAGGATCTACACTGTTTGACATTCAATTTATGAATTTGTAGGAATAACTTACATCAAGTTATCTGATTGGTTCAAAGTCAGAAATGGGTGTGGCTAAACTGACTATTCAGCAAGAGAAGGGTTAAAAACATGCAATAATAATGAAAATCCAGGTAACACATTTATTGAACTTAGCTAACTCCAAAATTAAAATAGTCCCTTTTAGCATGCGTTTTCCATGTGCCCCCTTTTTCAACGGGTAGAAACCAGTACTAAGCAATGTGGATAAAGTCTCATGCTCAATACAAGGAAACAACATGATTGTGTTGTTAGTGGAGTTTGAACCCGATACCTCATGATCTCAAGTCCTATGCTTTATCACTGCACCACAGCACTCGTAAACTCGATTAGATTTTGATTTTCCATCTGAATACTAACGTTATTTATGGTATGCATTAAATGATATTAAATTTCATCAGTTCATGGCCTATTACACTCTGTACAAATTATATCCATTTGATTATACTTCATAGTTTTATTAGATACTTAAAATTCCAGAGAAAGTTTAAGAAGGTACAAGCATGCAATTTGTAGTGTAGGTTAACCTTTAGCATATACCGTATTCGCCCTAATTACCGCACATGCTCCTATAAGCGCACACCAAAGCTATTTTTGAAAAGGAAATGCATAAGCGCACACTTTACAGTAATCTCCCCTTGAAGGTCTCATAGTAAATCTATAAAAACTTACCATTATTTCTTCCAACAGTGAAGGCAATGCTTAAGTATCTTTTTCCGTCCCATTAAATATCAGTATGCATCATCTTGGAAGTTGTTGTTTTCGTATCAAGTGTGCACTAATTAGGTAGATTTTTCACCATGATTTTATGACACGATTTTGAAAAAACTAAGCGCGAGGTGCGGTAATTAGGGCGAATACGGTATATGTTATGCTATACAGTAAAACTTCAGCAGAAGGAAAATCAAAGGTTTACTTATGTGTATGGCTACTTGTTTATGATGACTAACCCTTCATCCCAACCCCAACCCCCACCCACCTCTCTTCAGCCCCCAACCCAAGGGAATTCTTCCTAGATAGCGACAGGTAAGAAAATATTTAGACCTTATCCTGCTGCATAAATTAATTAAACCACACCCACTGCTGATTATCAACCAATCAAATCACTTGGCATGATATATTTGTTCAATTTACAAACAACATAACATGACAAACAGTGTGCTTGTGTTGGTTTCCGAAATATTGAAAAATTTTGCATGTCAATCATTCCAAGGGTTTCTTTACCCATTCAGTACCAGAAACCCCAAAACGGGTACCCTGGCAAACAGTGCAGGCCCAGATCAGACGCCACAGAACGCGGCGTCTGATCAGGGCCTTAAATGTTTGTAAAAAGTTCAGCCATTTTCCTAATCAATTTTGAAGAAAACACAACCTGACACCCTTAATTTTTGAGATGGACTCCTGCTACATGTATATATAAGGAGGAAGATTCCATATGGTACAAAAAGGGCTTTTTTTAGAGTTATATACATTGCTATTGTCCCTGTGATTATCACTGACCATAACGAAAACGCCCCCTTGCGACATTATATACATAAGTGCGTTTATTTTTTTTTCTCCAAAATGGTTACTTTTATGATGAGAATCTGTGGTATTTTTCACATTTATAATGCAAACATAGATTGTGGGTGCTCGTTAGAAGTTCTAACGAGCACCCACAACCTATGTATTGGAGCAGAAATAATCTAGAAAAGCATCCTCAGGACATGAATGCCTCCACCTGAAAATATGTTGATGTTAATATTAATCCATAGAAAGTTATTTTTTTGTTGTTTTGGTTTTATGGCCCTTTCAAGATTATTTCACTCATATCGAGCCGATCGTGAATCAGAGGTTGGCGAAAACCGGAGTACCCGGAGAAAAACCACCTGACCTTCCGTTGCAGAACTAACCGTCTCACATGTGACCCGAGTGAGGCTGGAATCACAGCGGTGAGAGACTTAATGATCAAGAGTCAGCGCTCTTAACCACTAGGCCACGGAGGCCCGTTCCATAGAAAGTTATTGACAGTGTTTAAGTTTTGGACCCTTTTTTGACATTTGACCTTTAAGTATGACCTTGACCTTGGAGGTATGGACCTGGGTTTTGTGCATAACACATTATCTCCAGATGGTGAACATTTCTGCTAATTAATTTCAAAAGCCATACAGAAATAAGGAAGTTATTGACCCTGTTTAAGCTTCAGACCCTTTTTTACCTTTGTCCTCTAAGTATGACCTTGACCTTGGCAGTACTGAACTTGGTTTTGCAAGGGACACATCATATCATTATGGTGAACATTCCTGCCAAGTAATTTCAAAATTCATTAAGAAATAAGTAAGTTATTGACTGTGTTTAAGTGTCTGACCCTTTTTTTACCTCTAAGTACGACCTTGACCTTAGAGGTATGGACCTGGGTTTTGCGCTCAACACATCATCTCATGGTTGTGAACATTGCTGCCAAGTAATTTCAAAATCGATTCAGAAATAAGAAAGTTTAATTTGACTGCATTTAAGTTTTGGACCCTTTTTTCATCTTTGACCTCTAAGTACGACCTTGACCATATAGGTACGGACCTGGGTTTTGTGGGCTACACATCGTCTAGCTGATGGTGAACATTTCTGCCAAGTAATTTCAAAATCCATTCATATATAAGAAAGTTATTGACGGTGTTTCAGTTTTGGGCCCTTTTTTGATATTTGAACTCTAAGTATGACCTTGTGTGTGTGTGTGTGTGTGTGTGTGTGTGAATTCGGGTTTAACGTCGCTTTCAACAATTTTTCAGTCATATCACGACGGTGTCTGGTTGCGACAGGGAGCTCAATGCTCACATTTATAGTGCTGCCTCACTGAAGTATCATGTCCTGGACACATTACATGATACCACACCCAGTCACATTATCCTGACACTGGATCGACCAGTCCTAGCTCTACCCCGTAAATCTGAGTGCCAAACGAGGAGCAGCTAGTACCATTTTTAACGACTTTGGTATGTCGCGGCCCGGGGTCGAACCCCAGACCTCCCGTTCCCCGGAGCGGACACTCTACCAACTGAGCTATCGGGGCCGGTAAGTATGACCTTGATCTTGGCGGTATGGACCTGGGTTTTACAGGCGACACATCGTCTCATGATGGTTAACATTCTCTGCAAAATAATTTCAAAATCCATCCAGAAATGATAAAGTTATTGACTGCGTTTAAGTTTCGGACGAAGGCACGCACAGACGAATGGATGGACAGACAGGGGCAACACTATATGCCCTTTCCACCCTTCTTCAAATGATGGGGGCATAGAAAAATAATGTATACTCCTGTAAACCCCAGTTTTCTCTATTAAAAGTGGGGTTTAGAGGGTTATTCAACACATAGAGTTGTTAACATGATGATAAATATTTGTACTAAGAGTGGCAGGCCATGGTTATTATTATATAGACATCCGCTGCAAAATTTTGTTCGTAATTAAAATGTAGCTCTTGAATATGTTCCGGAAAATTAAAAACAGGTCCTGCATGAAGTTTTCTTAAACTGGCCATGCTGTGTTCCAGAATTATTTTCAGGCTTCATACTGACCATTGAGCTTTTCTATGCCTGAAAGGCCCAGTTTTGCAGCCTTGACCCTTATCCTGCAGGGATTTTCCTAGTGCAACTTTGGGGCCGGTAATCAGACAGATATTCCCAAAATTTATAACAGATTTCCCGATTTCTGATGATGTGCTACATTTTGATAAAAATTTCATGAACATTGAACCAAAATTTACAAAGTTACTGCTGATTTGAATTCCCAACTATATATTTTCCCCGAGTTGATTTTCCCAGACCAAGCGGCCCCTGGACCCTGATTCTGAAGGGTTGGAAAGTCCCTGTCCTGATGAACACAACAACCAAACTACATGCACCTTTGCAAACATTGCAGATCCAGATCAGATTATTTCTGAAGAGGATCTACACTGTTTGTATGATGCAGTTTGTGACAAATGAATGAATACAGTATATAAAGTAATTTGAATGGCTGCTTAACCCTTCTCTTCCTGAATATTCATTTAAGCCACACCTATTTCTGTCTATCAACCAATCAAATTACTTAATGTAATTTATTGCTACAAATTCATAAACTAAATGCCAAACAGTGTAGATCCTGATCAGATGGCTTCTACACTGTTTGCAAAGATTGTGGTTGTCGTGAACAGCAAGATAAGGGTTAAATCAGAAATGAATGTGCCAAAATAAATTTATTCAGCAGGATTAGGGTTAAACAGTCATTTTTATCAGAATATAGAAGGAAAAAATCAAATTCCAAGAGATCATGAAATCAATGAAAATCAAATTGTAAAAGCCAGAAATCCTGCAAATGCCTGAAAAATATGAGGCCTGTAATGTTCTTGAAATGTTCATGAAACAGTATTTAAGAACTTCTCTAGACCATTCTTAAAATTTGTCCACCATGTTAAAAAAATTAAGTTTTCCTTTCTCTTGATGTCCTCTAGTAGCAAGAGACCATCAGTTTGGCACTGTTGAAAAGTGGTCTTGAAGGACCAGTTTGAAGAGTCCCAAAGGCTGTCTTAATTTTTAGACATTTTACTTTTATATCAGAAAGGAAGATTAAAATATGTTGTTTTGTTTTTTTGTTTTGTTTTACAGCCCTTTCAAGATCACTTTGAGCTGATCGTTAATCAAAGGTGGGCAAAAACAGGAGTACCTGGAGAAAAACCACCTGACCTTCCATTGCAGAACTTGGTGTCTCACATGTGGCCCAAGTCAGACTTGAACTACAGCAGCAGTGACCAAATGATTAAGAGTCAGCACTCTTATCCACCAGGCCACTGAGGCCTGTATTTAAAATATGATACAATTCAATCACAGAAATCCAATTTTATCAGCAGAGTGCCAATGTATTATAATGTTTTCCATAAATCATCATATGAAATGAATACACCTTGAACCCCACTTTATATAGAGACAAGAAAAATGCCAAATGGCATTATGGACGGGTTTTCAGGGTTTGCCGCCTGCACGGACATCACTATTCTAAAGGACGGGATTTTTCCTTGAAAAACCCGTCCAAAAACTGGTTTGTGGGGATATATACATTATGTTTCATATTTCTGCTCCAAGACATAGGTTGTGGGTACACGTTGAAGGCGGTTCTAACGAGTACCCACAACCTATATTTGCAGACTATAAATAAGAATATCACAGATTTTTTTTATTTATCAGAAAAGGCAGTAATAGTCCTGCCGGGGTTAATTGGCTACATTCTTTCGTGGAGATTGACCATGAAATCTTTTCTGCGGTCATTCTCTCCCTTCCGCTGATTCAAGAAGGGCAGTTGTCAGATTCTGGTGAAAGAATGTGCACTGTATTCGTTAACAGCTTATGTATGGAATAGTGTGGATACGTAAACTGACCGGCTCAAAAATGACCTAAAAGTGTTGACTGGGCTGTTAAACTCCAATACAAAACAAACAAATCAGAAAAGTAACCACTTCGGAGATGTGAAAAATGCACCATTATCCAATGTAAACATGTATATCCAAAACAATCTCCCACACAAATCTCTAACTTTTGACATGTTATTTGACACACTGACTGATATAATATGTTGTTCTTTTGACTTAAACCACCAATATGTTTTCCTACAAATATTTACCCAAATGACCAGTGATCTTAACACCCCCTCAAGTCTATCTTTATACTTCGTTTGAGCTCTATCATAAAATAATCTATCTATTGGGTTTGCAATTCACCATAATGATCCTAACTTAAGTACCATCTGAAGCCATCTGATCTAGATCTACACTGTTTGTTTGTTTCACTTTGACCTGAGGTTTAACATCCCCATCAACACTATTTAGGCCATTTTGAGGACATTAACCCTTTTAATACCAAATGGAATTAATCTGCCTCCTTATAGATAGCGTGAGGTCCAGTTCAAGATTTAGGGGCGCCAGATTGTGTTTTCTTCAAAATTGATTTGGAAACTGGCTAAACTTTTTGCAAACAGTGTAGGCCCTGATCAGATGCCCTGTTTTGCGGCGTCTGATCTGGGCCTGCACTGTTTTTCCAAGGTACCCCTTTAGGGGTTTCTCGTACTGAATGGGCTAATTGCTTCCAATTTTGTGGGACTAAATTTACCCGATATTCAAATTAAATGACATCTCAAGCCCTACTATTCAAACAAACCATTATGGTTTATATGCAGGGAAGGTCTGATTCTCACCATCTGGAAAAGTAGAGGGTTGACATGTTCAGTACGATATGAGGGCTAAGAACCGTTCATGTTAGACACTGCCCATCAATATAAGTTCATATCTGAGTTCAGTCTTTATTTAACCTATAAAATGCCAATCACGACAATTGTCGTCTGCTTTGCGGTTACCTTAAAAGTAATTATTTGCAAACAGTGTGTACCCAGATCAGACTGCTCCTGTAGGAGCAGTCTGATCTGGGTCCACACTGTTTGCCTGTAGGCAAAATTATTTTTAAAAAGTTTGCAAAAAGATTCAGCAGACGACATAAACAGACGACATTTTCAGATATAGTTTTTCTCGGTGTCTAAAGGTGTAAAAATCTTTTTCTCTCAGTTAAATAGTTTTTGGACAATGATCATTTATGAAGTTTGAATATATTTATCAGCAAATAAATAATGCTTAAGGCTCAGGTATTTAACCCTTTGACTGGAAGAACAAAAGCCAAGTTTTAAGCAGATGGCATTTTTTTTTTCTTATTTTTGGGAGAAACTTTCATGTTACCATAGTTACCAGTTATGTATTCAGACAGACAAGCCTAAGCAAAGCGTAGAAACACAACAGATCACAGAATCTCATTAGGGTCTATACTGTTGTTTGCCACTCATCCAGCTATTTTCAGACATTAAATCATTTGTGTTCAAATTTTATAAGTATGGTTAGGACTTGAGGTGTCTGATTATTGCGGAAAATTTTTAACAGAAAGCCAGCCTTTCTTTTAACCTCTGTCCTAGGCCCCTGCCCATTAGGGCTTAGAGAAATAGATTGGTCACTCCATGCAGAGCTCCAACTGACCGAAAATGAGTAAACCACTTAGAAGGTCTAGGCCTGTCCAGGCAAAGTGGGTGTGATTTGTTTGATTTGAGGTTTAACATCCCTGTCAACACTGGAAAGGTCATTTTGGATGCTTCCAATTTTGTGGGGCTTCTACCTGAATTTGAGATTAAATGACCTCTCAAGCCCTGTCGCCCAATGAAACCAAAAAGGTTTATAAACATGGACGGTCCGCCTCCCACTGCTTTACCTGGGCTGCTTCTATAGATTATCTAAGCGGTTTACCAGTACTCGTGAGCTGTCGGTTTCAGCTCTGCCTGGAAGCATCATGCAGCCCATCTATTTCTTTAAACCCCGATGGGCGGGGCCAACAATGTGGGTGTGAGTCAGATCATATGTTTTACATACTTATTGGTGAGCAGCTGAGGTGTCAAAGTCCTACAAAACTTGAAGCAACTTCTCAAAAATGACCTAAATAGTATTGACGGGGAATGTAAAACATTAACTCTTATCCCACTGTTCATGACAACCCCAAACTTTGCAAAAAGTTTAGATCCAGATCAGATGGCTTCTGAAGAAGCCATCTGATCAGGATTTTCAGTTTGTGAATTTGAACAAAAACATCATATCACGTAATCCGATAGGCTGATAGTCAGAAATAGGTGTGGCTAATAAAATTATTCAGCAGGATAAGGGTTAATTCAAAGAAACAAATACCTTTGTCGGAGCTTAAAGAAATAGATGGGCTGCATGATGCTTCCATACGGAGCAGAAACCGACCGCACAACAGATGCACTGGTAAACCGCTTATAGGATCTAAGCCTGCCCAGGCAAAGCGGTGCGAGTCGAACCCATCCTTGCTTATAAACCCTATTGGTTTCATTGGGCGGCAGGGCCCGAGATGTTATTTCATCTCAGTGTCGGGTTAAAGACCCACAAAATTGGAAGCAATGTCTCCAAAATGACCTTTACAGTGTTGACGGGGACGTTAAAGCTCAAATCAATCAAACAAAACTGCCTTTTACAGATGAAGCCATCTGATCAGTATCTACAAGGTTTGACATTCAGTTAGAGAATTCGTAGGAAGTAATCTGATTGGTTGAAAATCAGAAATGGGTGTGGCAAAAATAACTTATTCAGCAGGATAACGGTTAAAAATAAAAAAAAAATATTTGAAAATGATGTCTGAAGCAAGTCAAGATTGGCAGTTTAAGATTCAATAGTTTACTAGCCTATGTAAATGTGTCGGTATTATTATAGTAGTCGCAGATAAGATTGACTAGGCAGAGATATTCAGGTGTTGTCAATATATGTCAAATTCGCTGAGTCCACCATAAGATTCAGTAGAGTGCCTTTCGCACGCTTTCTACAAGCGGACGAAATGGTCATATACGCTATGCTTGTGTTACAGTTGAAGGTGACTTGGTTTACCTTTTCGTTAATGAAATATTCCTAAGGCAGGTACAAACAATAGCTCCGCCTAGTCAATCTTATTTTGTTTTTGTTTGTTTGTTTGATTTGAGGTTTAACGTCCCCGTCAACTCTGTAAAGGTCATTTTGGAGATATTGCTTCCAATTTTGTGGGACTTTTACCCGACATTGAGATGAAATGACTTCCAAGCCCTGTCGCCCAAAGAAACCAATAGGGTTTATTAGCATGGACGGTCCGCCTTGCACCGCGGTTCCTGGACAGGATTAGATGCTCTAAGCGGTTTACCAGTACTAGTGTGCGGGCCGGATTCAGCTCTGCATGGAAGCACCATGCAGCCCATATATTTCTTCAAGCCCCTATGGGCGGGGGCAGTTAGTCAATCTTATCTGCGACTACTATACAAACAATGAATGTGTTACTTATTAACCCATTTTGTACCAAATGGAATCTTCCACCTTATATAAAGCATAAGTCCATAAGTCCAAAATTTAGGGGTGTCAGGTTGTGTTTTCTTGAAAGTTATTTGGAACTGGCTGGAAATTTTGCAAATACATGTAGTGTAGGCCCTGATCAGACGCCGCATTCTGCGGCATCTGATCTGGGCCTGCACTGTTTGCCAATAACCCGTTTTGGGGTTTCAGGTACAAAATGGGTTACCGGTAAATGAATATTTTTAACAGTGAAAGAATTTGAATTCATCCCAAAAGTACTGATATTTTTTTGACTATGTCTGCATGAAAAATATGATGTGGTCACTCATTAGAAGCACCTCGGCGAGGCGCTTCTAATGAGTACCCACAACATATTTCGTGCAGAAATGAGAAAAAAATATGTGGATAACCCACCCCCTTTATCTGGGGCTACCATGCATTCTGACCTTTACCCCTGATGGCTTACCGGTAGTCAGATATTGATGCTCCAAACTGGTGATCAGGTCAAGGGTTTGATACCCACAAGTTGTGACAACTTAGTGAATATTACAAATACATTGTAAATTTTACCGCCAAAAATTTTTAGATGAAAAATTGTGATATTTTTCTAATTTCTGCTCAAAATATAAATAAGACTAGAAAAAGTGTCCATAGGACACAGATGCCCCCGCCAAATGCCATTCATAAAAAATATTACAAATGCACTTCAAATCAATCATAAATTATATTAAAATCATAAATGTAGGCGGTAGAGCGATGACAAAGTTTTTCTAAAAATAGCCACAGTGACCTTGACCTTGAGGTCATGACCTTGAAAGTCAAATCATAAGAAACATTTGTGTGAAGTTCTATTAACATCCATCAATAAATATAGGCACTAGAGCGATGACAAAGTTTTTCTAAAAATAGCCACAGTGACCTTGACCTTGAAAGTTGAAATAGCTCGAGATATTGTCATAAGGAACATAATTTTGTGTGAAGTTATACTGAAATCGATGAAGAAATGTAAGCGCTAGAGCCATGACAAAGTTTTTCTAAAAATAGCCACAGTGATCTTGACCTTGAAAGTCAAACTCGCTCAAGGTATTGTCATAAGGAACATTTGTGTGAAGTTATATTGAAATCAGTGAAGAAATGTAGTCGCTAGAGCGATGACAAAGTTTTTAAAAAATAGCCATTGTGACCTTGACCTTGAAAGTCGAAATGGCTTGAGATATTGTCATAAGGAACATTTGTGTGAAGTTATATTGAAATCGGTAGAAATGTAAGCGCTAGAGTGATGACAGTTTTTCTAAAAATAGCCACAGTGACCTTGACCTTGAAAGAGGAACTCGCTAGAGATATTGTCATAAGGAACATTTGTGTGAAGTTATATTGAAATCGGTGAAGAAATATAGGCGCTAGAGTAATGACAAAATTTTTCTAAAATTAGATACAGTGACCTTGACCTTGAAAGTCAAAATCGCACAAGATATTGTCATAAGGAACATTCGTGTGAAGTTATATTGAAATCAGTTAAGAAATGTAGGGGCTAGAGCGATTACAAAGTTTTTCTAAAAATAGCCACAGTGACCTTGACCTTGAGGTCATGACCTTGAAAGTCGAACTCGCTCGAGATATTGTCATAAGAAACATTTGTGTGAAGTTATATTGAAATCAGTGAAGAAATGTAGGCGCTAGAGAGATGAAAAAGTTTTTCTAAAAATAGCCACAGTGACCTTGACCTTGAGGTCATGACCATGAAAGTCGAACTCGCTCGAGATTTTTTTATAAGGAACATTTGTGTGAAGTTATATTGAAATTGGTGAAGAAATGTAGGCGCTTGAGTGATGACAAAGTTTTTTCTAAAAATAGCCACAATGACCTTGACCTTGAGTTCATGACCTTGAAAGTCTAACACCTCGAGATTTTTTTATAAGGAACATTTGTGTGAAGTTATAATGAAATTTGTGAAGAAATGTAGGCGCTAGAGCGATGACAAAGTTTTTCTAAAAATAGCCACAGTGACCTTGACCTTGAGGTCATGATCTTGAAAGTCAAACTCGCTCGAGATTTTTTTATAAGGAAGATTTGTGTGAAGTTATGCTATATCCCCCCTCACAACTATGTTGTGCGAGGGGATAAAAATATTACAAATGTACTTCAAATCAATCATAAAATATATGCATCAAGGGCAGATAATCCAAAAACCAAAAATTCAAGAGTTGTCTTCCTTGTTCATGACACATCGTCTCAGTGTGATGAATGCACCTGTGAAGTTTCATGAATATATTCCATACAGTTTAGGAGTTATGGCCCGGACACGGTTTACTATATGGTACTAAGTCAAGGGCAGATAATTCAAAAACCGAAAATGCAAGAGTTGTCTTCCTTGTTCATGACACATCGTCTAAGTGTTACGAATGCACCTGTGAAGTTTCATGAATATATTCCATACGGTTTAGGAGTTATGGCCCGGACACGACATACCATTTGACTATATATGGATGTAAGTCAAGGGCAGATAATTCAAAAACTAAACAAGCAGGAGTTGTCTTCCTTGCTCATGACACATCGTCTCAGTGTGATGAATGCACCTGTGAAGTTTCATGAATATATTCCATACGGTTTAGGAGTTGGGGCCCGGACACTGTTTACTATATGGTACTAAGTCAAGGGCAGATAATTCAACAAGAATTCCGCAGAAGGCGGCGTCGCACCTGCTGGGGGCAAAAGTCATAGAAGCCACAATCAGAATGTTCTTATTAATTAAGAAAATTTCATAGCAGTTGATAGTTGATGTAAAATGTGTCAAAGTCACTGGACCAAAAATATAGGCCATGGTCACCAGGTCAAGGTACGTGCCAAATCAGTACAATGAGGAGAAGTACTATGCAAAGTTTGGTGGCTGTAGGCCATTTATTTTAGGACATATTGAACATTGATGTAAAAGTCGCTGGAGTGCATAATATAGGTTAAGGTCACCAGGTCAAGGTACCCACAGAGTAAGTAAATGTAGGAGAAGCACTATGCAAGGTTTGGTGGTTGTAGGCCTTATAGTTAAGAAGATATGGAATGTCGACCTAAAATGTGTTAAAGTCAATGGAGTGCAAAAAATAGGTCAAGGTCACCAAGTCAAGGTACATGTACCTGCATAGTCAGTACATCTAGGAGAACCACTCTGCAAGATTTGGTTGTTGCAGGCCTTTTATTTGAGAAGATCTGGAACATTGACGCAAATTGTGTCAAAGTCAATGGAGCGTAAAATATAGGTCAAGGTCACCAGGTCAAGGTACCTGCAGAATCAGTACATCCAGGAGCAGCATTATGCAAGCTTTGATGGTTGTAGGACTTTTATTTGCAGAGATCTGGAACTTCGACATAAAAATTTGTCAAAGTCGCTGGAGCGTAAAATATAGGTCAAGGTCACCAGGTCAAGGTACCTGCAGAGTCAGTACATCTAGGAGAAGCACTAGGCAAGATTAGATAGTTGTGGGCCTCTTATTTGAGGAGATCTGGAACTTCGACCTAAAATGTGTCAAAGTCAGTGGAGCGTAAAATATAGGTCAAGGTCACCATGTCAAGGTACCTGCAGAGTCAATACATCTAGGAGAAACATTATTCAAGATTTTATTGGTGTTGGCCTTTTATTTGAGAAGATCTGGAACATTGACGTAATTTGTGTCAAACTCACTGAAGCGTAAAATATAGGTCAAGGTCACCGGGTCAAGGTGCTTGCCTAGTCAGGAGCTCAGGGTGATGTTTCATGAAAGGTTTGATGGTTGTTTAGTCTTATAGTTGATTACAATACAAACTTCGACGTAAATGTCAAACTTCGACGTAATGGTAAAAGTCATGGAGCGCAAAATATAGGTCAAATTCACCAGGTCAAGGTGCTTACAAAGTGAGAAGGTCTATGAGATGTTTCATGTAAGGTTTGATGGTAGCTGATGTTTGTAAAATAAAAACTTTGACATAAATGTCGAACTTTGACATAAATGTCGAACTTCGACGTAATGGTCAAAGTCACTGTAGCGCAAAATATAGGTCAAAGTCACCAGGTCAAGGTGCTTACAAAGTGAGAAGGTCTATGAGATGTTTCATGTAAGGTTTGATGGTAGCTGAGGTCTGTAAATAAAAACTTTGACGTAAATGTCGAACTTCGACGTAAATGTTACAAGCAGGTACGACAAAAACCAACAAGAGGACCAAGCTAGCTTGGTCCTGTATCGCTCACCTGTGCTAACAGATTCAAAGTTTAAGGAAGTGCCAACCTTTACTGAAGGCTTTATGGGAGGACATGGAGATGACAGGGTAAGCATTTTCTGAAAAAAATCAAGTAGAATTTAACTCTATGATAAACAGGCTGACCTCACCGGTTTTCAAACTCATTCAAGCTTTTATTCCTGACTTGCTAAGAAGATCCAATCTAAACTGAAGTGGCTATGGTGATGACAAGTTCAAAAACAAGAGTTTTCAAACTCCTCCAAGCTTTCTGCCTGACTTCCTTGTTTGTAAGTTTCATGAAGATCTGTTCAAAACTAAAGGGGCAGCAGTGATAACAATGTCGAAAATAGGCATTTTCAGCAATTAAAGGCATGTCACTCTATGATAAATGTGCCAGCTTGGCCGGTATTCGAACTCACCTGAGGTTTTATTCCCAGCCACCTTACATGTAAGTTTCAGAAAGATCCGATCAGACTTGGCCAGTATTCAAACTCATCCAAGATTTTATTCCCAGCCACCTCACATATAAGTTTCAGAAAGATCCGATCAAAACTGAAGGGGCTACGGTGATGACAAGGTCAAAATTTGGCATTTTTAGCAATCAAAGGGATGTTACTCCAAAATAAATGAGCCGACTTGGCCAGTTTTCGAACTCATCCGAGGTTTCATCCCCAGCCACCTTACATATAAGTTTCAGAAAAATCTGATCAAAACTGAAGGGGCTACGGTAATGACAAGGTCAAAAATCAACATTTTCAGCCATCAAAGGGACAGAACTCTATGATAAATGGGCTGACTTGGCCTGTTTTGGAACTCATCCAAGGTTTTATCCCCAGCCACCTTACATATAAGTTTCAGAAAGATCCGATCAAAACTGAAGGGGCTATGGTGATGACAAGGTCAAAAATCGGCATTTTCAGCAATCAAAGGGACGTAAATCAATGATAAATGGGCCAACTTGGCCGGTATTCAAACTCATCCTAGGTTTTATCTCCAGTCACCTTACATATAGGTTTCAGAAAGATTCGATCAAAACTGAAGGGGCTACGGTGATGACAAGATAAAACTAGAGCTGTCAGTGAAACTGACTAGGGCCCCGGCAGCGCTATCAGAGGAGTAGGAAAATGTTGATGTTAAAAAAGACGTTTTTTTTTTTTCCTTTCACCTCTAAGTATGACCTTGACCTTTGAGGTACGGACCTGGGTCTTGCGCGTGACACACTGTCACATTATGGTTAATATTTCTGCTAAGTAATATTTAAATCCATCCAGGTATAAGAAAGTTATAGATTGGACACAATGAAAAAGACGCTTTTTTGACCTTTTATCTCTAAGTATGACCTTGACCTTTGAGGTACGGCTGTGGGTCTTGCGTGTGACACTTCGTCACATTATGGTTAACATTTCTGCCAAGTAATATTTAAATCCATCCAGGAATAATAACAAAGTTATTAATTGGACACAGGAAAGACCCTTTTTTGACCTTTAACCTCTAAGTATGACCTTGACCTTTGAGGTACGGACCTGAGTCTTGCGTGCAACACTCCATCACATTATGGTTAACATTTCTGCCAAGTAATATTTAAATCCATCCAGGAATAAGAAAGTTATGGAGGATAAAAAAATTTGTGGACGGACAGACGGACAGACAGACAGACGGACGGACAGAATGATGCCAAGTAATATTTAAATCCATCCAGGAATAATAAAAAGTTATGGAGGATAAAAAAATTTGTGGACGGACAGACGGACGGACAGAGTGATTACTATAGGGCACCCACACTTTCAGTGCGGGGCCCTAAAAATCGACATTTTCAGCCATCAAAGGGACATAATTATATAGTTAATGGGGCAACTTGGCCGGTTTTCGAACGCATCCGAGGTTTTATCCCCAGCCACCTTACATATAAGTTTCAGAAAGATCCGATCAAAACTGAAGGGGCTACAGTGTTGACAAGGTCAAAAATCAACATTTTCAGCAATCAAAGGGACCTAACTCTATGATAAATAGGCCACCTTTGCCGGTATGCGAACTCATCCGAGGCTTTATCCCCAGCCACCTTGCATATAAGTTTCAGAAAGATCCGATCAAAACTCAAAGGGCTACGGTGATGACAAGATCATAAATCGGCATTTTCAGCAATCAAAGGGACTTTACTCTGTGATAAATGGACCAACTTGGCTGGTTTTCGAACCCATCAGAGATTTTATCCCCAGCCACTTTACATATAAGTTTCAGAAAGATTCGATCAAAACTGAAAGGGCTACAGTGATGACAAGGTCAAAAATCAGCATTTTCAGCAATCAAAGGGACGTTACTCTACGATAAAAGGGCCGACTTGGTCGGTTTTCGAACTCATCCGAGATTTTATCCACAGCCACCTTACATATAAGTTTCAGAAAGATCCAATCAAAACTGAAGGGGCTACGGTGATGACAAGGTAAAAAATCGGCATTTTCAGCAATCAAAGGGACGTAACTCTATGATAAACCAGCGGACTAGGCCGGTTTTCGAACTCATCCGAGGTTTTATCCCCAGCCACATAACATATAAGTTTCAGAAAGATCCGATCAAAACTGAAGGGGCTACGGTGATGACAAGGTCGAAAATGGGCATTTTAGCAATCAAAGGGACGTAACTCTATGATAAATGGGCTGACTTGGCCGGTTTTCGAACTCATCCGAGTTTTTGTCCCCAGTCACCTTACATATAAGTTTCAGAAAGATCCGATCAAAACTGAAGGCGCTACGGTGATGACAAGCATTTTCCCATAGTAAGCCTATGGGACCTTGTGGTTGCCATAGGAACCAAAGTTTTAGAGCGATTTCAAAAAAAAGTTTATGTCATCAATGCCCCACCAGAGGCATACTACAGGTGAGAAATGATTGAGATCAGCCTGCAGGATACAGAGATATAGCTGCTCAAAAGTGTGGACGGACGACGGACGGACGACGGACGACGTACGACGGACGACCCACTATACTATAAGCTCCCCTGGAGCCTTCGGCCCAGGTGAGCTAAAAAAGCAAGAGTCGTCTTCCTTGTTCATGACACATCGTCTCAGTGTGATGAATGCAACTGTGAAGTTTCATGAATATATTCCATACGGTTTAGGAGTTATGTCACCGGACGAACGAACAGACAAAAGGACGGACCGACAGACAGGGGTAAAACTTAATGCCCTTCCGGTATTCTCCGAATAGGCGGGGGCATAAAAAATAAGGTTTTCCCCTGCAAACCCCAGTTTTACTATTTAAAAGTGGGGTTAATGGGGGGTCAAAATTATATAGGCATGTTTTCCTGATGAGACATACACTCAGTGGCCATAAATGAGTTCCCAAAACTGTTTGACGTCGTGATGACTGTAAATCTGAAACTACATTTCCAGATCAAATTTCTAAAAATTAAAAGATCCAATGCATGTTATGTTTACTAGATGGTATTGTTTATTAATTACCAATAACAAATATAGCAATTTGCCTTAGAAATCTTGCCATGCATAGCTCTGGAATATTCTTCATTTAGAGTACCGTGGTTTTAAAAATGGCTTCAAAATTCTGTACTGGCTCACAGATTTCTTCTTATTCTGAATGATTAAGATTTTCTCCTATAATCTATATAATTTTGGGTACTCTGATGTCTTGTTAGTATGATGGACAGCTGAGAAGCCAAATATGTTTACATTTTCCAAATTGAATTAATACATTATTAGACGTGGGTGGGGTAATTCTACCCCTGACAGAAAAATTGTTGCTTTGGAAACATCAAGTAAGTGGGCTGCACAGTTTTTATCTAAATTAGTGGCACACTCTCTAATATTTTAGTAACAATCATTGAAAGGAAGTATCTTTCTTTCATATAGGAAATGTAGCTACCAATGATGGATAAACGTCTAGATGGATGTTAGTCTTTATGGGGGTACCCATAGAGATTGACAAATTTTTTGGACACTATTATACAAAAAATGAAGTCTTTTGTAAAAATATTGTCTAAAATGGTGCTTTTAGTTAACAATATTTTTTACAATATTTTACAACATATTTTTATCTTGTTTTATGGCGCTCAAAGAGCGCACGGTTGTTGTAATAAGCCCATTGTTTCCTGGAATCTCCTTGCTGCTTCAATCCCCTAAGAAACAATCAAACAAACAGTTTTTGCTAGAAACTATGATTTAATATCTCTCAAATCAGATATAAAACAAAGTCCGTTTTTTTGTCTGTTCCCTTGGTGTCTGTCCCCAAAAATATTTGCTTTTGAGTGATTTTGACGTATTTATGTTCCGTCCGAAAGCAGGTTAGATTTCACATAAAGTGTTGTCTCTGGGTAATATTATACACAATCAGATTGTTTTACAGTACTTTGCCAACATTGCGACCAATTTATATCTAAAAAGATAAGAAATTGATAATTTTATAAACCTTTTAGTACAAATACCCTGATTTTTCAAAGAAAAGGTGCTAATCTGTATGCTGTCTGATGTTGCCATGGCAACTGATGACATCATCATTGTACTAGGTGCTGACGTAAACATATACCCTAAATAATTAGCTGGACCAATTAGCATTTGAGTATGATTTGTAATTAGGCAGAAAATTGGAATTCTTTCAGATCATATTTTTCCCCAATTTCTTGTCAGCCATTTTGGGAACTCATTTATGTCCACTGAGTGTACATTGTACACTTGATAAGCCTACAGCACTTACTGACTGCATTTTATAAAGAAGATAAGGGAAAAATGGACTGGGCGTAGTGTCTAAGACTCTGATTACACTCCACTGATCTGAGTCTTTACTGGGCATACATGTCTGAAGATAAAACACCGTAGCAGGCCAGTGAGATGTGTAAAAAGTTACACTTCTTTTTAGAACCATAAGTAGTATAGGGGGCCACTTGGAGGACCAGATTATTGGTCCCCCAAATGGCCACCTATACTACTACCATATGCTCTGGGTACTTGTTAGAATCGCCTCATATCGAGCTTAAGGTTAAATAGAGAAGTAAATAAATTATCTCAAACCTATCCTTACTACTCCTACTAATATTTTCAATCCGGATTATAACCTTTGTCCTGCTGAATGTTTCAATAAGCCTTACGCACCTAGTCTTGATTTTCAACTTGATGTCATTCCAAACAATTTATGAATTGAATATCAAACAATGTAGATACAGATCAGATAGAGATGCCATCTGATCAGTATCTACACTGTTTGAAAAGGCAGAGCATTATACTGATTCAGCAATAAAACCCCCACCCTCATCTGGATAACACCACAACCTCATTATAACACGGTTCATTATAACACAATTTGGTTATAACACTGTTTCAGGATCCCGAAAATGTGCAGATTATATACATAAATGACCATAAGTGTTTTTTTTTTCTATATAATCTACACATTTTTGATTGGACAGAACACAGTTGTTTAACTAACACGGTTTTCTCCACCCCCGCCCATCAGTGCTTGGAAAAATATATTGGGCTGTATGATGCTTCCACGCAGAGCTGATACCAACTGCACATGAGTACTGGTAATCCGCTTAGAACGTCTAAGCCTGCCCAGGAAAATTATAGCGAGACTCGGCCCGTCCATGCTTATAAACCCTATTGGTTTCATTGGGCGACAAGGCTTGAGATGTCATTTCATCTCAACATCGGGTACAAGTCCCACAAAATTGGAAGCAACATCTCAGAAATGACCAATACAGTGCTGATGGGGACGTTAAACCTCAAATCAAACAAACAAAAACAAAACAGCCAGAGCTCTCACTAGGATTTTGAAAACAGGATTCCAGGAATCCTTCCTTGTAAAAAGTTGGATTCACAGATAAAAAAGCCGCGCCGCATTTGATCTTTTATTGGTATTGCATAAGCGGCCTAAATTAGCTTCTGAATTTACCGCTTCTGTAATTTTGGACGCGTGTCGCAATAAAAACATGCGTACACAAGAATCGCTGGTTGTGAATTTTACGCGTAAAACGGCAAAAGTTGGCGTAAAATACGCAGAATCCTGCGTTCCCGAGAGCTCTGTCAGCATTATACTGATTCAGCAAATGAACCCCCCACCCAACCATCACCACCACCCAATCTGGATTATAATGAAAACACATACACAACAACTGAATTGCATTTTCCAAAGTGATTCAACAGAGCTAGGTCTGCATAAAACAAACACTTGCTCAGTTCATAATGTTCTCCAGAAATAATACCAACCATTCAAACCATCACTCAGTTATGTGTAGCTTTACTGTAGCAATATTTACAGTGTTTCTTATTTCCAACATGTTTATAATCCTTTTTTCCTCTATTCTTGTTCATTTCACTCCCATAATTTCTTGTGGTTCCAAAACACAAGAGAGAATTATTGAATTCTAATTGCCACAAAGCACTCCGAAATATTGACTAATACAGGAAGCTGACAGTGGCAAAGAGACGAAAAAATCAATTATCAATGATTATGTTAGTCTCAAGGCTAAAACTTGTAAAGATCACACACTCATTAAGGAGGATGGGTACATTTCTATGGATGCACTCCTTGTACAGCCCAGTCAACACTATTTAAGATATTGTGACCTAGGCTGGTCAGTTTACATGACTATACCTTTTCCTTGGCAGGCTAAAGGTAAGTATTTAACAGAATTCAGTGCTCTGTACTCTATATGCTCTTAATTAACCCTTATCCTGCTGAATAAATTAATTTAGAAACACCCATTGCTGATTATCAACCAATCAGATTACTTGAATATTGTACGTATTCAAATTTGCCAAGTACAGTGAAATTCTGCTATTAACCCTTGTCCTGCTGAATATTTATATATGCCACACCCACTACTGATTATCAACCAATCAGATTACTTGATGCAAATTATTGCAACAAATTCACAATCTGAATGGCAAACAATGTAGATCCTGATCAGATGGCTTTGTCAGATCTGGATCTACATTGTTTCAAAGATAAGGCATATCCGGGATTAGCAGGACAAGGGTTAAAGGTGCATTATTGAGCTACTGGGTCCCAAAATTTTTTTTCTGGATTTTATCTTCAATGCATACTCCTTTGTCATGTGTACACTTTTGGAGCGACATACAGCTTCAGAACTTTGTGAAAATGGTCGTTTTCATTCGTGTCTACCCTTCGCTCTGAACATGTGTTCGGAATTTCGGTTCTAAAAATAAATCTGTCACTTTACACATACATGGCGACAGTATCTTCTCTGAGTGTCGTTACTTATGGCATGGTTTTCAGCGTCATTTTTTTTTCCGATTCAGGCATGGCTTAAGCAAACAAGGCCAAATATGAACGTCGCATAACGTCATATATGGGAATTCTATTTTTGTCACGAACTAAAAATAGATCTAACTAGTGTTCGCAACCTAGTTAGGGAATCTCTCTCAAACTTGTTTACCTGTCATCATAATTGTTCGCATTTTTGCATAAAATGCATTCATTTGTATTGTTTTAAAGAAAAATACCGGCTATATGTATTTTATTTTTGAAAGCATTTTTTTCAGATAGCTCAATAATGCACCTTTAAGAGCACCTAAAATTAAGTCTAATTCTGTTTTATTTAGTAGATTGCAGTTATTCTTTATTTCTGTTTTCTGCATAAAGTGTACTCTGGTCAGGGACCACCTTTGGGACTGTTCAAAAGTGGTCTCAAAGACCACTTTTGAACAGTCCCAAAGGTGGTCTTAATATAGGAATTTTAACTGTACATGACAAAGTGTATGACTGTTGATCCTCGAGCCATCTGATCTGGATCTTCGCTGTTTGAAAAGGTAGAGGCTGACCTGTTTAGTGGGAATAGGGAGAGTCAATTAACAAACTCAGAAGCTGAAGAAACACAACGGAAAAAAAGATTTTAAAATGAAGGTCTGTCAGCTCTCAAAATAAGTGAAATAATTTTGAAAGGGCCATAAAACAAAAATAGAAAAAAAATTGTGCCAATAGAATTCAGTACTCTTTGTACTTTGATTTGACAGCTGACACACTAGAAGATCAGTCTGTTTTGGATCCACTTATATATAACTTATTATGAAGAATTTTTCAAATACTTACAGTTAAGTTATTTTAGTCCCCCAATTTTACCACCAATAATGAAAATTTTCAGATGAAAGATTCTGGTAGTTTTTCATATTTCTGCCCGTGGCATGGGTTGTGGGTGCTCATTAGAACCTCCTCAGCCAGGCAGTTTTAACGGGTGCCCGTGGCTTGTGGGTTTGGATGGAAATAGGAAAGATAATGTATACCCCTGTAAACCCCAGTTTTACTGCATAACAGCGGGCGTAATTGGGCCAAAATTATATATGCGTGTTTTTGTGATGCTTTCGTTATTTTGTTAGAAGCCTCCGTGGTGTAGTGGTTACGCTACTCGCCTTGTAAACCAGGGAATGCAGGATCGATCCCGGGCTTCTCCAGACTTTCGGATGAGTCTTTAAACCGAGGTCCCATCTCCGTATGACCCTAGCTGTTGGTGAGACGTAAAACTCAAACACCCACTCACTCGTTATTTTGTCATCTACTTGTTCATGTTTGTGCCATGTGTATAAATGTTTGCACAAACGCATTCTCTTATGCCAACCATCTTGTGAGTGGTATGAGAAGCAGTTAGTTAAATAAAAAAAAATTCTGTTCTGTTCTGTTCTATATAAATAGGAATATAAAATGAGAATCTGACAAGTTAGAATTCAAAACAGATTTCCACTTTCCCTGCTCTCTGAGCTAAATACCATGTATTTTATTCAATCAAGCATTCTGACTTGGCACCAAGCCGGCAATTACAGAATGTTTGAGCATAAAACACCAAGTAAAACTACAAAGCAAATGGCATTCATTTCTCAAAAAAAAAAATTGTGTGTTTTGAGTTTTACATCCCATCAACAGCTAAGGTCATACATAGATGGGACCTCGGTTTAAAGACTCATCCAAAAGTCACTGGAGAATCCAAGAAATAAATCTACAGCACGACCCCTGGCACCCAGGTTTGGTTTCTCTGAGTCTGGGCTGGGAAAGTGGTCATGGACAGGGACTTATACTCATTTTGTTACCCTTAACACATTTTGTACGAAATGGAATCTCCCACCTTATAAAAAGCAGGAGTTCGTTTCAAAATTAAGGGGATTCAGGTTGTGTTTTCTCAACGTTTATTTGGAAAATAGTTGAACTCTTTGCAAACAGTGTAGGCCCTGATCAGACGCCGCATTCTGCAGGAGTTCATTGCAAAATTTAGGGGTTTAAGGTTGTTTTCTTCGAAATTTATTTGGAAAAGGGTTGAACTTTTTGCAAACAGTGTAGGCCCTGATCAGATTCTGCAGCGGCTGATCTGGGCCTGCACTGTTTGCCAATTCTTAGTTTTGGGGTTTCAGGTACAAAAATAGCCATCGGCAGAGATGGCAAATCCCCCGACCAAAAGCCAATATGGCCTTCAGAAGATTGTTCACCAATAGAAAGTGCACCAGAATTAAACCAGCAATATATCCAAAAAGTTTTGGAGTTATGGCCATCACAAGATTATAAGATTATACTGTCAGGCGAGATAACTCAAAAACCAGGGCACTCAAAATTGTGGTTCTTGCGCATGACATGCCTGCTTAAGCTCATGTATAAATTCTGTACGAATTACCATTAAAATATGTCTCAAAAGGTATTGGAGATATGGTGATCACAAGCTGGTCATAGTGTTATATTGGAAGGGTAGATAACTCAAATACCACAACACCAACAGTTGTGGTTCTTGCACATGACACCCCTTCTGTACCTTGTATACAATTGCACCAATTTCCTTCAATATGTCTCAAAGGGTGTTGGAGTTATGGCCACCACGTCGATATATTGTCATGGGAGATAACTAAAAACCCAGAGCACCCAGAGATGTAATTCTTGACCTTGACAAACCTGCTTAACCTCATGTACATCTGCATTAAGTACCACCAATATGTCTCAAAGGGTATTGGAGGTAGAGTGATCACAAGGTGGTTATACTGTTATATTGGAAGGGGAGATAACTTAAATACCAACGCACCCAGAGTTGTGGTTCTTAGGCATCAAGTGCCATCTCAACCTTGTATACAATTGTGCCAAGTACCATCAATATATCTCAAAGGGTATTGGAGTAATGGCCATCACAAGGTTATATTGTCAGGGGAGATAATTAAAAAACCAGGGCACCAAGAGTTGTGGTTCTTGCACGTGACACACCTGCTTAACCTCATGGACCACTTTACCCAGTACCATCAATATATCTCAAAGAGTGTTGGAGATGTTGCCATCATAAGGTAGTGATTCTATTTTATTGGAAGGGGAGATAACTCAAAAACCATGGCACCCAGAGTTGTGGTTCTTGTGCATGACACATCGCCTCGGCCTTGTGAACAACTGTGCCAAGTACCATCAATATACCTTAAAGGGTATTGGAGTTATGGCCATCACAAGGTAGTCACTCTATTTTATTGGAAGGGGAGATAACTAAAAAATCATGGCACCCAGAGTTGTGGTTCTTGTGCATGACATGCCGTCTCAGCCTTGTGAACAACTGTGCCAAGTACCATCAATATATCTCAAAGGGTGTTGGAGTTATGGCCATCACAAAGTAGTCATTCTATTTTATTAGAAGGGGAGATAACTAAAAAAGTATGGCATCCAGAGTTCTGGTTCTTGCACATGAAACGCCATCTCAGCCATGTGAACAATTGTGCCAAGAACCATCAATGAATCTCAAATGGTATAGGAGTTATGGCCATCACAAGGTTGTGTCTACGGACGGACGGACGGACGGACAGACGCCAGGCTGATCGCTATATCCCCGGAACCTATTCGGTCGGGGGATAAAAAGGGTTTAGGCAAACAATGAAGACCCCATTAAGACACTGCATTCTGCAACTTCTGATCTGGGTCAACACAATTTGCCAAAGTCCCATTTTTGTGAAGCTAGGTGTATAAGGGTTCATGTGTTAACCCATTCAGTACTGGAAACTGGTTTGTCGTGAACAGCAGGATAAGCATCTAATCAGGATGTTGTCGTTCAGTCAGTTGATGAACAATCGATCTAATTATGATCAGGATTGAATGGGTAAATTCTTTTTGTAACCCTGCCCAACTTAAATGTTTTCAGAAGTGTTTTACCAATGATGATGATGATGATGATGGCTGTTTTGAACTGTCTACAGCAACACAAGACCTCCTGACTGAGTGCATGTTATTATGCAAGCACAAATGGATGGAAAAGCAATTATGACTTCCTGGAAAATTACGAAGATATATAACAATCATATTTTCTGAAACAATTATGTTATTCATTGCTGCTACATTTTTTTCGTTATTCTTTTACTTGGTTTTGGTTTAACAGCCTTAACTCTTATCATGCTGTTCACGACAACCCCTTTCTTTGGAAACAGTGTAGATCCAGATCAGATGGCTTCTGAAGATCTACACTGTTTGACATTCGGTTTATGAATTTGTAGCAATAAATTACATCAAGTAATCTGATTGGTTCAAAGTCAGAAATGGGTGTGGCTAAACTGAATATTCAGTAAGAGAAGGGTTAAGATGATTTCGTGCAGCACCTGATCAGGACCAGAAAAGTTCAGCCATTTTCCAAATAAATATTAAAAATAACACAACCTTAGAATATCTCTAAATTTTAAAATGGATACCAGTGGGTCCAGTAGTTCAAAGCATTGCTAGCTTAACGAGCTTGTTAGTGGTCAAATTGTAAACCGTTGAAGAATTACATTTACAATATCTAATATCCAGTGTTACTTTTGCTGGCCTCGGTAGCTCGGTCGGATGAGCGTCTGACTGGTGATCAGGAGGAAACATGTTCTAATTACCTGCTTGGGTCTGCAACTTTCTTTTGTAGAGAATTTGATCATGAAATCTTTTCTATGGTCATTCTCTCTCTTCCGCTGATTCAAGAAGGGCAGTTGTCAGTTTCTGGCGAAAGAATGTGCACTGTACTGGTTAACCGCTTACGTAAATGTATAAACGTACCTAGGAAAAGTGTGGATAGGTTAACTGACCTGGCTCAAAAATGACCTAAATAGTGTTGACTGGGCCGTTAAACTCCTAATACAGACAAACAATTTTTTTTCAAAAATATTAGCATATTTGCCAAATTAAATGATCAAAATTTTAATGATACGTCGTTAACTGCTCTGTTAAGGAGGAAAATTCCTGGATTGGAAACCCAGTTTTCTGATGTGTCTACAGCTGCTTTTCCAGTTATTGCCTGAAAGGCCCAATTTTACAGTCTTAGCCCTTGTCCTGCTGAACAGGACAACCTTTACCTTTGCTATCTGATCAGGATCTACACTGTTTGTAATGCAGTTCTTAAATTGAATGACTACATTATACATGTATCAAGTAATTTGATTGGTGGACAGTCAGAAATGGGTGTGGCTAAATAAAGGTTATATTATAAACCGTCATTTTAAACAGAATATAGGAGCGAAAATCAAAATCTACAAGCCTGAAAAGCTCTAAAAGCCTGAAATCCTGCAAATACCTGAAAATTATGAGGCCTGGTCTGACTTTACAGGGTAATCCCACCATCCCCACCACACCCTTGGAAAAACAAATTGATAGGCACATGTACATTAACCCATTTTGTACCACAAACCCCGAAAGGGGTAGTTGGCAAACAGTGCAGGCCCAGATCAGATGCCGCAGAATGCGGCATCTGATCAGGGCTTACACTGTTTGCAAAAAGTTCAGCCATTTTCCAAATAAATTTTGAAGAAAACACAACCTGACATGCCCCTAAATTTTGAAATGGACTCCTGCTATATAAGGAGGAAGATTCCATTTGGTACAAAAAGGGTTAATATACTTAGGTAGTCAAAAAAGTAACTATACCAACTTTCGGGTGAAACTCACTAGATATCTGGCAGCAATTGAGCTTAATTTGGCTGTAGACATTTAAATCGGACGGTTAGCTAGAGAATGCTCAAACTTGCATTTGTCCATACCATTCTGCTCCAGAGTTGTCTTCCACTATGTGCCTAGAAAGATTTTGGTAGGAAATGGACATTGCGCATGCGCAGAAAGTTCTTTTTTGTCTAAGATGGAAGACAATATTCTCTGAACATGGGATAACACTTTACTTTTACAATATCTCATGATCTCGCATTATAAGCGAGGTTTTAATTTGTGAAATTCTCAAATTATCTCCCTTGCAATTAAAAATATAGCAATTTTATAACTGCTGTAATTTTTATTCCTGTCAATAAATTTTTGCCATTTTTCCAAAAAACGCTTTGTGTTCACCATTGCTGTTCATCATAAGGGTAAAACATACAGAAAATTCATGTAGCATGTAGCACTATCGATTGCGATTTTCTATGCAGTTCCCATTGAAAGCAGCATTTGCACACAACTTCTAAGAACTGAAGGTCAATATGTGATAGCCTGTTTCTCGTAGCTGATGCAACTAAAGTTCCAAATCTTTTGTGAATAGACGCAAATGGTATCTAAAGAAATGTCACATGTATCAAATTTTAGAAATGTAGGATACAGGGAAATTTTGTGATGTTAAATCATAGCATGTTTTAATGATTTTTCTCTGCGAAAATGACACAGTGACCCCTGTGGTGTTTAAAGCAATAGTCTACGATGATGTGTTTACAAAAACAAAAACGAATGGTGCTTTTGCACGGAAAAATGAGTCTTCTTATCAAAACATAACAAACTTTGTGTAGTTTTTATCTGTAGTAGCTATAATAACAGAAGCAATTTTAGGTATAGGAACTTTTTTGACTGAGTATATAAAGAAATTTGTCAGAAGAATCACTCTAGACTACAAGTGTGATGCCAATTTGTTATGTGTTTCTTAAGACAAGCTGCAGCAAAAGTATTGATCTCCAGCAAATTACATTGTTCACGGCTAGTTTGCAGGATATCTATATTCAGCTTGATGAATGACCAAATATAGATGAATTATTGATGATATAAAACACCCGATCATCTTATCTATTTAGTAACAATATCGTCACATAATTTGGTAAACAAGCCATAGGTGTTTGAGTGACTGAAGTTCTACTATGATAACAATATCATCACAAAATGTCCTTTGTTAGCATGCCATACAACAGGTTAAATACGGTTAATCAACTTTTCAATCCCAGTTCTAACCTGTAGCAAAATTTTACAAATTTATGTTGACTGGCAAACTGTCACTGTCTAATTGTACAATGAAAACTATTTCAGAGCCTGAGGTTTGAGTATACATTGTACATGTATATATACATTTGGTTACTGCCGTGATTCATTGTCTGTGCTTTTTGTTCGTTTGAGGTCTATTGACACCCTCAACAATATGTGTTACTCCAATTTTATGTGACTTTTACCCAACATTGAGAACTGCCTCACCAATTGGGGCTTGAAGAAATAGATGGGCTGCATGATGCTTCCACGCAGAGTTGAAACCGATCGCACACGAGTACTGGTAAACCCCTCAGAGGATCTAAGCCTGCCCAGGCAAAGCGGTGCGAGTCAGACCGTCCATGCTTATAAACCCTATTGGTTTCATTGGGTGGCAGGGCTTGAGATGTCAGTTCATTTCAGTGTCGGGTAAAAGTCCCACAAAATTGGAAGCAACGTCTCCAAAATGACCTATACAGTGTTGACAGGGACATTAAACCTCAAATCAACCAACCAATCAACATTGAGATGAAATGGTGCCCAGTGAAACATATAAGGTATATACATGTATGATGGACAGCCCTACAGCCTGGGCAGACTCATAACTTCTCAGCAGTTTACCAGTACACATGTATGGTCTGTCTTTGCTCTGCGTGGAAGGACCATGCAGCTAAATCTTTATTTCTCCAAGCCCTGATAAGTGGGGGCCCTGACTATCCCTTAGGTGCTTGCTTACAGATTGTATCTATTTAATCCTTTTTTTGTACCAAATGGAATCTTCCTCCTGTACATGGCAGGAGTCCATTTCGAAATTTAGGGGTTACAGGTTGTGTTATCTATAAAATTGATTTGGAAAAAAGTTTATTTTTTTGCAATTAGTGTAGGCCCTGATCAGACGCCGCATTTTGCCGCCTCTGATCTGGGCCTGCCTGCACTGTTTGCCTGGGTACCTGTTTCTTGGTTCCTGAACAAAATGGATTAATATTTACCTGCCTGGCAATTTTTGTCATTTGGGTTATTTTCCATGTTTTTTTTGTTTGTTTTTTTTGTCATCTGTGAATTTTTTCTTTTTTCTTTTTGTATGCCTTTCTGTCATGTAGCCTGATTATTTTTTTTTCAATTAATTTTTCAGGAATTAAATCAGATAGTGAAACAGTCTGGATCCAGTTCAGATGCGACATTTTGTTGGACCTGGTTTTATAACAAAGTTTTAACCCTTCTCTTGATGAATATTCAGTTTAGCCACACCCATTTCTGCCTTTGGATCAATCAGATTACTTGATATAATTTATTCCTACAAAATCATAAATTGAATGTCAAACAGTGTAGATCCTGATCAGAAGCCATCTGATCTGGATCTACACTGTTTGCAAAGAAAAGGGTTTCGTGAACAGCAAGATAAGAGTTAATCAGCATTTAGACAATAACAGTCACCACTAGCAGGAACACAGAAGCCTACCTGATGCAGTGGTTACGCTACTCGCCTTGTAAACCAGGGGTCGCAGGATCGATCCCGGGCTTCTCCAGACTTTCGGTTGAGTCCTTAAATTGAGGTCCCGACCCCGTACGACCTTAGCTGTTGGTGGGATGTAAAACTCAAACACTCACTCACTCACTCACTAGCAGGAACAAAGATAATCTTTTCGTGTCAGGCCCTCTTGCCTCTAGCTTTGCCGCTTCAGCCCCTGCTCATCGGGCTTGAAGAAATAGATCAGCTGCACGATGCTTCCAGGCAGAGCACACGGGTACTGGTAAAACGCTAAGAGGATCTAAGCCTGCCCAGGCAAAGCAGTGCATGCTTATAAACCCTATTGGTTTCACTGGGCAACAGGACTTGAGATTTCATTTCATCTCAATGTCGGGTAAAAGTCCCACAAAATTGGAAGCAACATCTCCAAAATGACCTTTACATTGTTGACTTGGATGTCAAACAGACAAAAATTAAAAAAAAAATCATTCTTTCAGGAATACAATCAGACAGTCAAACAGATTGGATCCAGGTCAGATGTGACATTTTATTGGGTCTGGTTTCTTTCCATAATATTTATCAGTATTTATTAACAGTTGCCACTTAATTTGAGCCCCGAACAGAGTTATTTTCTTTCATGTAAGATACCCTTGCCTAGAGCTTGGCCGCTGACATATCTATAATAACAGTCACCACTAGCGGGAACAGAGTTGATTTTTTCGTGTCAGGCCCCTGCTGCTGACATATCTATATATTGACCAACAATCTAAATATAGCACTATACAGCTCACTCAGCAGCTTTATTGTGATAGATTGATTTATTTCTTCTTCATCTTCATCAATAATGCCCAGAAGTGTTTCGATTAAATGACAAAATTCTTGCTATGCTTACACTGTTTCAGATGATAAACTTTCTAAATACAGTAAAATTCCTATATTAACCCATTTAGTACCAGAAACCCCAAAACGGGTACCCTGGCAAACAGTGCAGGCCCAGATCAGATGCCGCAGAACGCGGCATCTGATCAGGGCCTCCACTGTTTGCAAAAAGTTCTATCATTTTCCAACTAAGTTTTGAAGAATACACAACTTGATACCCCTAAAGTTTGAAATAGACTTGTGCTATATATAAGGTGGAAGATTCCATTTGGTCCAAAAAGGATTAAATGACACAATTCTTGATATGCTTGCAGATGATTTTGTTTGTTTGTACATGTATTGGAGTTTAATGGCCCAGTCAACACTATTTAGGTCATTTTTGAGCCAGTCAGTTTACTTAGCCATGCTTTCCCTGGGCAGGCTTTTACGAACGCGGTTAACCAGTCTAGTGCACATTCTTTTGCCAGAAACTGATAACTGTCCTTGTTGAATCAGCGGAAGGGAGAGAATGACCGTAGAAAAGATTTCATGATCAATCTTCTTGAAAGATTGTTGCTGACTGCGGCAGGTATCGAACCCGGAAATCCCAAAACGGGTACCCTGGCAAACAGTGCAAGTCCAGATCAGACGCCGCGGCGTCTGACATCAGGGCCTGCACTGTTTGCAAAAAGGGCAGCAAATTTCCAAAATGAAGAAATCACAACCTGATACTCCTAAATTTTAAAATGGATTTGTGCTGTATATAAGAAGGAAGATTCCATTTGGTACAAAATGGGTTATAGCACACACTCTGGTAAGCACACACTCATATCCAAAAAATCCAAAAAATTCGGACACCTTGAGGTCTTGCTGTAATTTCCCTAAAATTTTAACAAATTGGTTTCAGGATTCAGCAAGAAGTTCAAAAAGTGCAGACTGACTGATAAGCAGTGTACACCCTGATCAGACTGCTCCTCCAGGAGACCACCTTTACAGACATGTTTTTTTACTACGAGGGTAGGCTGAAAAGTTCTGAGCCTGACCAAGAAGCAGGCATCGAACAGCCATGAAATTTTGTATTCATTAAATCCAAACCTTTATTACTTGATTTGACTCAAATTTATGAGTTCAAGTTTACCTGCAATAACGTAGAAATTCTAGACTCTGAAAATTGATACTAGCACATTTTTGAAAAAATGGACAAAATCTGGCATTGTGGTGTCATCAAGTACCTCCATAAAAAGGGTTCGTATGCAACCGTGAAAAGGTGGGCAGCAAATTTTAAGATAGGCAAGGACAGCCTTGAAGATGATGACCGGTGTGGACGACCCACAATGGCAACAACTGCGGAAACCATCAGCCAAGTGCACAGGGCCGTGATGGATGACAGGCGTTTAAATGTGAATCAGTTAGCTAACACTGTTGGCATCTCCCGTGAACGAGTAGAGAACATTCTACACAGTGAATTAGGAATGTTGAAGGTTTCTGCCAGATGGGTGCCACGACTTTTGACGCCTGACCAAAAGTTGACCAGACTGAACCTGTCACAAGCCAACTTGGCTATTTTTGAAGCAGACCAAGATGGTTTTCTTGACAGGATGAATGTTGGGTTCATCACTTTGAGCCAGAGACCAAAAGACAATCCATGCCATGGAAGCACCCTGGCTCACCCCCTCCAAAGAAGGCAAAGGTCGTCTCCTCTGCAGGGAAGGTGATGGCATCAGTGTTCTGGGGTGCCAAGGGCATAATATTCATAGATTACCTTCAAAGGATCTAAGCCTGTCCAGGAACCGCGGTGCAAGGCGGACCGTCCATGCTAATAAACCCTATTGGTTTCATTGGGCGACAGGGCTTGAGATGTCATTTCATCTTAATGTCGGGTAAAAGTCCCACAAAGTTGGAAGCAACGTCTCCAAAATGACCTTTAAAGTGTTGACGGGGACGTTAAACCTCACATCAAACAAACAAACAAACCTTCAAAAGGGCAGAACAATTAATGGGGAGTATTGTGCAGATCTGCTAAAACAATTGCAAAAAGCAATTAAGGCTAAACGATCCGGAAAATTGACAAAAGGGGTCTTGTTCCATCAGGGCAATGCGCCTGCTCATAAATCGGTTGTCGCAATGGCTGCTGTGCATAACTGTGGCTTCACACTTGTCGATCACCCTCCGTATTCACCTGATCTAGCTCCATCAGATTATTTCCTGTTTCCAAACATGAAAAAGCACTTGGCTGGGCAGCATTATCGGTCAGACGAGGAGGTGATAGCTGCTGTGGAGGAGTTTTTCAGGGACCAAGATGAGACCTTCTATACCACTGGGATCCAAGGACTCCAGCATCGCTGGAGGAAGTGTTCGGACAGAAAGGGAGACTATGTTGAAAAATAAGGCACTTTCAGCATGGACAAACCATTGGATCTTGGTCTGGCTCAGAACTTTTCAGCCTACCCTCGTATAAGCATGCACGTGCCGCGCAGCAAGTTTCCTGGGCAGGCTTAGACGTTCTAAGCGGATTACCAGTACTCATGTACGTTCGGTATCAGCTCTGCGTGGAAGCATCGTGCAGCCCAATCTATTTCTCCAAGCCCTGATAGGTGGAGGCTGAAATTTTACCAAGTGAATTAGTTTCAGATCCAATCTGAAAATGCCTATATTACAATAACATGACCCAGTGACATAGTGCATTCTTTCCTATCTCTAAACTGGTTACTTTTCAAATTAAAATTTGGATATTTTTCTTATTTTCACTGCAAACAAAGGTTGTGAGTGCTGGTTAGAACCACCTCATTAACGAGTACCCACAATGTATGTCATAGAGCAGAAATAAGAAAAATAATGTATACCCCTGTAAACCCCATTTTCCTTGATATAAAAGCGGGGTTTAGAGAGGTGCCATTACAGAAGAGTTGTTACCATGATGATAAAAGACCATAATATATCTAATCATTGGTCTATGACATGAAAAATCAATGCATACAAGCTCGTATGGACTCTTTTCCCCAGCTCATTTTAACAACAATCCATAACAACCAATTATTACAAAATCAATTATATATATTAGACATTAATATTACTGATAAAGGCTGAATCATACAAGTTACCAGCTGTCATTTCTCACTTTTCCTATTTTGTACAGAATGTAATGAAGTCAAAGTTTGTTGCCTCGAACCCCTTTTACTATGAAAATTGATTCGAGACAGTGGTGCACCACAACCTCTTTATAACACTATTAATGGGGTCCACAGCAAAAAGTGTGTTAGTTAAACAACTGTGTTATATCCAAACAAAAATGTATATATATTATATAGAAAAATGACCATTTATGGTCATTTTTCTATATAATCTATACATTTTTGGGATCCATCTTGAAACATCTTGAAATTGTGGGATATCTTCTCAGTGTCCTATATTATAAATATATGTTGTGTGTACTCATTAGAATCACCTCGATTAGAATCACCTAATGAGTACACAAAGCATACATTTGCAAGATAAAAGAAATTTCCCTATATTTATCTCTACTGTTATAATGTAAGTTTTGGAACAGATAGGCATAAGCAAACAGTCATCATCATCATCATCAACGGATTTTTGATTAACGTGCAGGTACAGGGGCAATGTCCACATAAGTGGGCCCCCTTCCAGGTAGCTGGCTTGCTGCACGCATGGCAGATCTTACACCAGATCTCCAGGCTTGTCTATCATGAGGATCGATAGCAGAGAGCTTCCATTCTCTGCAATCTCTTTCTGTTAGCTGCTTCCAGGTCATCTTGGGCCTTCCTGGCCCCCGCTTTCCACTTACCTGTATGTCACAGGCAGTCTTGACTGCACCGTTGGAGCGTTCCACATGTCCATACCAGCAAAGTCTTCTCTCTTTCAGGATGAGGTCCAGGTCCTCAATGCCAAGACGCTCAAGTAACTCACTGGACCTGATGGTGACAGTGTCCTACGACTTGACATTGCAGATCTGTCTGATCATTGCCCTGTCATTTCGCTGTAGACGTTGGAGGTTTGGCTTTGTCAATGGCCATGTCTCACTGGCATGGAGCATTGCGCTCCGCACACAAGAGCTATACACACGGCCACGTGTCTTGAACGAGAGGTGGCGGGAAGAGAGAACTGGTAGCAACTCCTTGAATTTCTTCCAGTCTGTTTTCACACGTGTTGTAGTTGAAAGGTCGCAACCACCCGCTGCTGAGAGCATATCACCTAGGTAGCAGAAGGAAGCTACAACCTCCAGCTTGTCGGATCCGACTTGGACTTCCCTCTGTGGTCTGCCATCTAAGGGGCGTGCAGTTCCTTGGCACCGTGTACACCTGTAATCAGGGTCCTCTATCAGGCGTTTGAGCCCACTGCATTTCTTGTGCACCCAGAACTTGCAGCCATTACAAAAGATACTGTTGCTGCCCACTCCAGTGCGACATACAGCGCATGGGAACTGGCCTGTACTCTGCAAGAGGTCCAGACCTGTACCACAGATCATGATCTTTGTCTTTCCTGCATTCACTCTCAGCCCTTTCGCCTCCATTGCGTCTTTCCAAGTTAAGAGCCTCCTGACACATTCCTCAAGGGATTCAGCTATGATGACAAGGTCATCAACATACAGGTCCTCCCAGGGGACTCCAGAGCGGAACTCGCTTGACAAGGCTTCAAGCACAATGATGAAAAGCAGTGGGCTGAGAACAGAGCCTTGATGAACACCCACCTTCACCTCGAATTCTTCACTGTAACCATCACCAACGCGGACACGGCTCCGAGCATTAGCGTACATCCCTTGGACCAGTTTCACAATCCACTTGTCCACTCCAAGTTTTCTTAGTGCCCACCAGATGACTTTCCGAGGCACTCGATCAAATGCCTTCTCCAGGTCTACAAAAGCCATGTAGAGTCTCCTGTTGGCCGCCAGATCAGACTGCTCCTTCAGGAGCAGTCTGATCAGGGTCTACACTGTTTGCCATTCCGCCTGCACTTTTTGGACTCCTTGCTGGATCAAGCAACAAATTTGTTAAATTTTTTGGAGAACTGCAACAATTTCTCAAGATGTCCGAACTTTTAGGATTTTTACGGTACATCGTACTGCAGGCTCACAAACAGGTTCAACTCATCCATGGTAAATGAGCCATCGGTGTTCGAGCCATTGAAGTTCTACTGTATACATCAGGTGAATGCGAGACTGAGCATCAGTTTACACACGACCCATCACCCCCATTTTATGACAAAACTGAATGGTTCAGGTCACATGACAAAGATGGCCGGCATCCCTAAATATGGTAAAACCCCTAAGAATCTTTTTTGCCAGACCCTCTTGGCCAATTACCTTGAAATTAAGAATGTAACCTTATATGACTGAGTAGAACCAAATTTGTTGCATTGATGACCCTAGGTTGACCTTGACTTATCTTTGACAAGTTCAAATTTGGTCCCTCTGGCTTTTGAATGAGAAAGAGGTTAAAAATGTACTTTTTTCAAAAACTTTTGTGATATGAAATGAGAGAGGTATTATATGAATGTCTGAATGCTATCTTAAGTTATGGTCGTTCAGCGACCTTGACCCCAGGTGTCCATCAACTTTTCAACTTAAATTTTATATACACGAACAGCTGCCTTGGCAATGGATGAAAGTTTGTTTAAATGTTCAAGGTCACATGACAAAAATGGCTTCAATTACCGTTGACTCTGGTTATCTCAAACTCTGATATCTCAAACTATGGCTTAAGTCAAAGTACATTTTAAGTCCCACAAAATTGGAAGCAACGTCTCCAAAATGACCTTTACAGTGTTGACGGGGACGTTAAACCTCAAATCAAACAAACAAACAAACAAATCCTTTTATCTCAAACTACTGTTATCTCAAACCATAATTAACCCTTTTAGTACCAAATGGAATCTTCCTCCTTATATATATAAGAAGAGTCCATTTAAAATTTAGGGATGACAGGTTGTGTTTTCATAAAAATTTATTTAGAAAATAACTGAACTTTTAGCAAACAGTGGAGGCCCTGATCAGAAGCCGCATTCTGCGGCGTCTGATCTAGGCCTGCGCTGTTTGCCAGGGTAGCTGTTTTGGGGTTTCTGGTACTTAATGGGTTAACAGTCCCTTGGAGTTTGAGTTAGCGAGAGTCGTCTGTAGTTTAAATCTTCTTCAGAACCTCTAGACCAATTTCTTGAAACTTTTTGTGAAGCTTCGGGTGACCGATTACTACCATATTTTATAAATCATGGACCCCAGGCAACAATGACCTTCACCTGTTTATCAGTAGCAAACGTCATAGACCCTCAGATGAGGGAAAAAGGGACCAAATAATAGGTACACAGGGCTCGGGGGTCCTCTTGGTTTTTCTTTGTAACCCTTATCCTGCTGAATAAATTAAATTTGCACTCCGTTACTGACTAGCAACCTATCAGGTTATCGTTTAAGAATTGTTTTAGTTTCCCTACATGTCAGCCAATTTAGTTCATTTTGAGATATAATTATATGGTATGCCCCGCACTGAGCAAATATCATCACCTTAAAATGTTTGTAGGATCTAAGCCTGTCCAGGAACCGCGGTGCGAGGCAGACCGTCCATGCTAATAAACCCTGTTGGTTTCATTGGGCGACAAGGCTTGAGATGTCATTTCATCTCAATCTCGGGTAAAAGTCCAACAAAATTGGAAGCAACATCTCCAAAATTACCTTTACAGTGTTGACCGGGACGTTAAACCTCAAATCAAACGATCACTGTATTGGCAAAATCCATAAACTACGCTTTGCATTGATTTGACTAATTATGGAAAACATATCCAAATTTTATTATAAGCAGACTTCTTGACATAATTCCAATATTTCTTGGCATGTAGTTGTTGATTAATGCTCTATGAAGTTATAATAAAAAGAATAAATTCAACCCATTTTCACCTTGATGAACTCTTCCTCACAATGTACAGCAAATTCAATTTCAAAGTCAAATTCAAAATTCAGGTTTCTGACCTTCATAGCTATTTGGAAAACTGTTATTTTTTTTATTTTCAAACTTAACCCGTTGTCCATTAGTCATTTAAGGGGTGTCAGGCCTATTTTGTTTTGTTTTTATTTTATTTTTGTTGAAAAATTCTGTTAGGAAATAGTGCACGCCCTGATCTAACGGCGCATTCTGCCAAGGTACCCATTAAGGGGTTCCCCACATACAATGGGTTTAACAGACTGTGTTTTGCAGCCTCTGGTTTCAGCCTGGACTGCTTGCCAAGATTTTCCACTGAAATGGGTTAATTAATTAACTGCAATAAACATATATAAGAATATTACAACAAACACTTACAGCACCCAGCAACATTGAATAGCAGATGAAAATCTTTTTTTTTTCTTCTAATTTTTCAGAGAAAATCAGACTTTATATTTCATCAATCATGACCACAATTGTATGATTTAGTTGATAATATTGGATTTTATCAACCAAGAATTTCAACTATGTAGAATATAAGAACTGCCAAGAATGGCATCTTGACATTATGTATGAGTAACTATGTGTTAACCCTTTTCCTGCTGAAAATTTAGTTTAGCCACACCTATTTCTGACTGAACCAATCAGATTACTTAATGTAATTTATTCTTACAAATCCATAAACTGAATGTCAAACAGTGCAGATCCTGATCAGAAGCCATCTGATCTGGATCTACACTGTTTCCAAAGATAGGGGTTGTTGTGAACAGCACGATAAGAGCTAGTTAAGGTGGCGTGTATCTTGTGTCAGTGGGGCTTCCAGCTGATATTGTCTTACAGTTGGGCAAGACCTGCTGTCCTTGCAGCAGGTAAGGGACTAAGGGTAGAGAGTCTTCTTCTGTTTCTACACTTCCATTCATTTCCTCTTTATCTCCTGTCATCTCCTCTATTATCTCTTCTATCTCTTTTCTCCCTTTCTCTGTAAGACGACAAAAGATTACCCTCAAGGGTCAATGTGCACGGCTCTTGACAGTGTGCTCCCAAGCTACCACTTGCAATATTTGATCACTGTGATGTAAGGCTTGCCTGGTGCTGGCTGATAGACTACTTCAGTCTTTTTGATGCTGATTGTGGGATCATAGCTATCACAGGAGTCGGATACTTGATCTATACCTTTTTGCATCTTGTCTTCTGTTGGAGCACCTTTTACCATGTCATCAAAGAAACTCATCTAGCACCGCTGTCTGCCCCGTGGATTTGGCTTGCAACCTTCTGAGATTGAAAAGGTTCCCATCAAAGCGATACCTAATAGGTATGCCATTGTCACCATCCTGGAAAGCATCTGTGAGCATGGCAGAAACATCATGCTGAACAGTGTTGGGGCTAACACTAGGACTTGCTTGACACTGTTTGTCACAGGGAATGGTTCTGAAAACTCACCATCATTTTGGACCCGTCCCAGCAAACCATTGTGGAACTGTCTAACCATTGCTATGAACTTGGTTGGACATCGAAACTTTACCATGATCTTCCAAAGGCCCTCACGACTAACTGTGTCAAATGCTTTTGGTGAGGTCAACAAAGGTCATGTATAGGTCCATGTTTTGTTCCTGGCATTTCACTTGCAGCTGCCTTGTCAATTGTTCTTCTGTCCTTTCTGAATCCACACTGGCTTTCTGGTAAAAGCCCTGACTGTTCAAGGTATTCTTTCAGTCAGTTAAGTAGGTTTAGTGTAACATGATTGTGTCAACGATGGACAGACTGAAGGACTGAAGGATGGACAGATGAACCCATTACCATTAATAGTCTCCTTCAACTTACGTCAGGGGACAAAAATGACATTTTATGATAAAGGCTAGGAGGTTTAATATGTGTATATATATATATATATCTAATTGTTAACCCATTGTATGCGGGAAACCCCTAAAGGGGTACCTTGGCAAACAGTACAGGCCCAGATCAGATGACGCAGAATGCGGCATCTGATCAGGGCCTGCACTGTTTGCTAAGAGAATTTTCCATCAAAAATAGAATAAAAATGAAAAAATAGGCCCGACACCCCTTTTCTAACAAATGGACTTGTCAAAGCAATGGTAGAATCCAATATCATATAATGGGTTAATAATCATATTGCCGGTCCCCGCCCATAGGGGCTTCAAGAAACATATGGGCTGCATGATGCTTCCAAATAGAGTTGAATCCGGCCCGCACACATACTGGTAAACCGTTTAGAGGATCTAAGCCTGTCCAGGAACCGCGGTGCGAGGCGCACCACCCTATTGGTTTCATTGGGCGACAGGGCTTGAGATGTCATTTCATCTCAATGTCGGGTAAAAGTCACACAAAATTGGAAGCAATGCCTCCAAAATGACCTTTACAGTGTTGACGGGGATGTTAAACCTCAAATAAAAAAATAATAATAATCATATTGAGAATAAAATGTAAAGAGATTTACTCGTGATATGCAAAGCAAATGAGGATGAAAAGATTTACCTTCTGATTTTAACATCTTCAACAACATGACATTTATATTTCTCCCTTATGGACTTTTTCTGGCAACTTCTCATTTTAAGAAAGCAGTCTGAAAAGGCAGATTAGAAAAGACAAGAGTTACATACAATCTTTTATTTTAACCCTTGACCTGCTGAATATTTGCCGGTATATATGCCACACCCACTACCGATTATCAACCAATCAGATTACTTGATGCAAATTACTGAAACAAATTCACAATCTGAATGGCAAACAATGTAGATCCTGATCAGATGGCTTCGTCAGAAGCCATCTGATCTGGAACTTCATTGTTTGGAAAATAAAGCATATCCAGGCTCAGCAGGACAAGGGTTAACACTTCTGTTGGGGTCTAAAGCAGAAGCAGTGCTAGTTCAACAACTGTGGATCTTTTTTCTGTTGTTAAGTTTTTTGGTTTTCAGTCCTATAAAGAATATTTCGCTTTAATATTTTGAGTTGCTTGCTTGCCACATCATCGGCAATGACTTATATCCTTCATGTATGGCTGCAAGTATGTGAAGTCTTTATTTTCCGAGATGTTGCATATTAGTAGGGCTGGCTAATCGGAGCTGAACGGATAATCGATTATCAGTCCTGTCATTGCGATCGATAATCGATTAGTAATCGCTAAGGTTTTTGTCATAATTTTACCTGTCTGGCTTTCTGTCTGAGCATGACTCTTACCATATCTTGGACTTTACCATATGTATATTTGAACAGACAGGCCTGAGCAAACAGTGTAGACCCAGATGAGACGCGGCACAATGCGGTGTCTCATCACGGTCTGCACTGTTTGCCAATCTTCCAGCCATTTTTGGCATAACTTTGGTTGTAAATTGTACCTATCAAGTAATCGATTAAAAGCAAATCAGAAATGATAATCATTTTTGTGGAATTTATTGACTGATTAATCGACTATATGATTAATCATGTCAGCCTTAAATATTAGTGAAGCTTATCTTCAGTGATTGTGTTGAAGGACATGTATAACAAGGCCAAGAAGTTGAAAATTTGAAATAAAGAGTGTCTTTTGTCAAAATAGTGCTTGTTATATTCTCTTTCTAGAATTCACTTGAAAGATTTCCAACATATATATACAGTAAAATTCCTATATAAAGACCACCTTTGGGACTGTTCAAAAGTGGTCTTTAAGACCACTTTTGAACAGACCCAAAGGTGGTCTTCTATGAGAGCAGACCGGATAGAGGAAACACTAAGAAAACGAACCTAAAATCTTCTAAATATGCTTTTAACAGCATAATTTGTCTTAATTTTAGGTGGTCTTAACCCTTACCTTGCTGTTCACAACAACCCCAATCTTTGCAAACAGTGTAGTTCCAGATCAGAAGGCTTCCGAAGATCAGGATCTACACTGTTTGGCATTCAATTAATGAATTTGTAGCAACAAATTACATCAAGTAATTTGATTGATTGATTGATTGACAGAAAAGGGTGTGGCTTAAATGAATATTCAGCAAGATAAGGGTTAATAGCAGAATTTCACTTTATTTTGGAAAAATGACAATTAATGGTCATTATTCTATACTGTCATATTTTAAACCATGTTACACACAAAACTATATATATATATATAGATTAAATATAAATAATATCCACAATGCGGGTAAATATAACTATGAAAAAATTAAAGAAACACTGGAATAAAAGTTATTTTTCCTGTATTTTTAACAACCGGTTTCATCCATGATGGAATTTTCAAGTTAACAATGATGTTTATTATTGTACGTTAAAGTGACGTAAACGTCAATAGTTATTTATTTTTCCCGTAACGCTCAATAAAAGCTGACGCTTTTGTGTTTTTGAGACGTTACGTATTTACATATCTTACGACGGCTCATATATTTGGTTCATGGCTTACTTAAACTAGAATCGGGCAGTCGATGGCACGCCATCGCATATCCCCACGCTTTTTTAAAGATACACCATTATATAAGTTCTCAATTGCAACTCCCACCAAATCTTAAGATCAAATTTCCGAAAGTGTCATGCACTCCTCAGACCAAAGAACTATCAGTTCCCAAAGTTTCATGTTTCTATCTGAAACGGCGTAGGAGGAGTTATCCGGTAATCATTAAAAAGGGGGTTATGGGGCTCAAAAATTCAAATTTTTGACCTCTGTTGACCTCAAACCTGACCCTAGGGGTCAAAGTTTGATTGTTATGTATTCTACTCATTATGCTGTTCGATTTGATATGTCACACGACCAGGTTCTGAAAACTTTGATTTTTTACCCGCGGGGCACCCCACCCCCTGGCCTGGCCCCTAGGGGTAGGATCAAAATTCCGAAAGTGTCATGCACTCCTCAGACCAAAGACCTATCATTCTCAAAGTTTCATGTTTCTATCTGAAACGGCATAGGAGGAGTTATGCGGTAATCGTTAAAAAGGGGGTTATGGGGCTGAAAATCCAAGTTTTTGACCTCTGGTGACCTCAAACCTGACCCTAGGGGTCAAATTTTGATTATTATGTATTCTACTCATTATGCCGTTCGATTTGATATGTCACACGACCAGGTTCTGAAAACTTTGATTTTTTACCCCCGGGGCACCCCACCCCCTGGCCTGGCCCCTAAGGGTAGGATCAAAATTATGAAAGTGTCATGCACTCCTCAGACCAAAGACCTATCAGTTCCCAAAGTTTTAAGTTTCTAGCTGTAAAAGTGTGGGAGAAGGTGTCTGGTAAGACGGACGGACGGACGTACAGACAACAAAGACAATTACAATATCCCCACTTTTTCTTCGAAAAGCGTGGGGATAATGATGAGGGCGGACAAGAACAGTGTTATATTTGGGTCTGTGATGGTGTGCCATAGGCTGCACACTCTAGTTTGATTTTTATATATATCCCAATCCAATGCACTAGACCTCGGACCCATGTTTGTTTGTTTGATTTGATGTTTACCGTCCCCGTCAACACTGTATAGGTCTTTTGGAGACGTTGCTTCCAATTTTGTGGGACTTTTACCCGACACTGAGATGAAATTATGATATCTCAAGCCCTGTCGCCCAATGAAAGCAAATGGGTTTATAAGCATGGACGGTCCGACCGACTTGCACCGCCTTGCTCTCAAGCCCTGTTACACAAGGAAACCAATAGGGTTTATAAGCATGGACACTCCGAGTTGCAACGCTTTGCCTGAGCAGGCTTAGATCCTCTTAGCCGTTTACCAGTACTCATGGTGTGCTGTCGGATTCAGCTCTGCGTGGAAGCCCATTTATTTCTTCAAGCCCGGATGGGCGGGGGATGCCTCGGACCCATGACCACCCATCAATATTTATGTGTCTGAGGGTGACAAGACGTTTCCCTCCTGGTCGTTTCCCCCCTAGTCGTTTCGCCCCCCTTTTTGGCCCCTAGTCGTTTCGCCCCCTAAGCCTAGTCGTTTCGCCCCCAAACCCTAGTCGTTTCGCCCCAAAACTATTTTACTATATTTTATATAAAAAAAGATTCATGTATGAATAAGAGAGAGAGAAGAACCTGTTCTTTGAATGAAAATGTTAATAAGGAATTATTACCTGTTTTGATCAATACCGTTAATCACATCGTTTATTGGATTTGACACATTGATCACGCAACTAATGCCCTTAATGATATGGTGTGAAAACATGCGCTCTTTGCAAAGTTAAACGTCTTTAATTATCCCTTAAGCACCTTTACCAGTTTTGTTTTAAATTAGTCAGTTGGTTCGTTAACAGAGTCGGCCAGTAATACATTGTTGAAGATTGCCGCAAATGCCGTCTACGCAACATCGTGTCAACGCCGATGCAACGTAATAAAGTTGCATCGGCGTTGATACGGCGTTGCATACACATTGTGTGCCCACTAGGTAATACATGGTTGAGTATTGCCGCAAATGTCGTCTACGCAACGACGCGTCAACGCCGATGCAACGTAATAAATAGAAGTGGAAGGAATGATCAAGTCGATTCCTTTCATCAATGTTCTGTCAGCAATTTGTGTATACTCTGATCAGTATTGCGGCGTCCGACCCAGTAATTCCTGATCTGTAAGCAAATAGTGCAGACCCTGATCAGGCAACACGGTTAGCTTGATACATTCAAGTACAGCTTCTTCCCTAGGACTATACCCGGTTGGAATTCTTTACCAGCATCTGTTTCTGAGGCCCCTGACTTGGTATCCTCCAAGCAGGGACCGTCTACTCTCTCGTTTTAACAGCTAGGTAGGGACCGGTCTGTAAGTGAAGTCTGAGGGATTTTTGAACCTGTGCCGGTTGGGCGACGCTACTGTAGCCGGAGATGTCTGGTTTCCAATGATGATTTGAAAAAGCCGACAGGAATCTTTCCTTTCTTTTCTTTCTTGTCTATCCACTATTTCTCTTTCTTTCCAATATTTCCCACTTTCTCTTTTTCACGTGCCATCAGAGACATACTGTTAAAGTATGAATGATGTCCCTTAACGAACAGATACAGATACTTAGGCTAACGTGACAGGGCGATGATGCTACTTAAATATTTGCCTCTTCTCACCTCTAATAAAAGTTCAACATTGAAAATTAGCCTTACAGTGAAAAGTGGGCGAAACGACTAGGGGGACGAAACGACTAGGGGGACGAATCGTCTAGGGGGGCGAAACGACTAGGGGGAAACGACCAGGGAGGAAACATCTTTGGGGCGAAACGACTAGGGGAGGAAACGGTTTGGGGGCGAAACGTCCCGGATTCTGTCTGAGCAGCAATCATTGGGCAAATGACATTTGGTATTTAATCAATCGTCAGTGCAATGTTATGTTTTTTTATCTAATGTTTAACGTCCCCTTCAACACTATATAGGTCATTTTGGAGATGTTGCTTCCAATTTTGTGGGACTTTTACCTGACATTGAGATGAAATGACATCTCGAGCCCTGTCGCCCAAAGAAACCAATGGGGTTTATAAGCATGGACAGTCTAGACTCTATCTTCCTACTAATACTGCGTCGGTCACATTTGGCCATTACAGCAGGTGTACATTTCATACACTCCAGGTTTGCAGGATTAAAGCCTACACAGTAATCATGGTGTATGAATGTCATTTGACGTGTCACCAGTAACAATTCTGAATCATGGTAATCATGTAATTACGGTAGGGATCTTTAACCTCCCATTATCTTAGAATTCACCCATATACATGTACTTCTTTTGGAATAGTTCTTAGGCTCTGCTTCATTATGTCATAAAATCCCAAATCCAAAAGAGCTTACTGTACGGAAATGGGTTGCTACCGAAAATAAAACATTTCATTATGACTTCACTGGTAAGAAACCAATACAGCCAACAAATCGTTCTTTGGTAAAGGTCCAAATCACAATGTAATCTGAAAAAAAAGTTCTGTAGAATCATATTAAATCAGCATAGCAATATTTACCTTGACATTAGCATGAGAGTGAAGAAAAAAATAAATTGAGCCCTTTGTCATCTAGATAAATAATGTATCCATAAATTGACCGAGGAACATTTCCGGTTTTGAAAATCAAACACATCCGGTAAATAGTTCTTAAGTTTTCAGACAAAAATGACCCTTATAATCGAGACTTGTAATGCATACTTCGGTTGATAATGTTTGATATCAACAATTAATGCAAAATGCATTATAAGAATATTTCCAGGTCTCAAAAACCACTTCTGGAACTATTTTCTGCTTCGCGAGTAATTTTGCGCGCGACAAATTGTCTCACCATTTTGTGCATTACTGGCATCCCTCTGGTAGGTTATTGAAAATGTCAACAAACACACATGGTTGGGCATATGTCAAAGCTGGACCCTAGACATCTGGTGACAAAGACATGGGCTCAAAAGAAGTGACATGGAGCCTTTTAGTTTGACTTTTTCTTTTTCAGTTATTCTGAATCCCTTCACAAGTGCAAGCACATGACTTACCAGTCTGAGTTTTTATTTACTCAAATTGATGGGCTCAGTCCACAGACAGACACAGGCCACAGATATCAGTGTGTGTGTTTTATTTTTTTGTGGGGGGAGAGGGAGTGGGCGTTTATGGCCCTTTCAATATTTCACATATATCGAGCCGATCGAAAATCAGAGGTGGGCAAAAAGCCAAAAACCAATGTACCCAGAGACTTCCGTTGCAAAGCTTGGTATTTCGCATGTGACCCCCGAGCCAGGGTCGAACCACTACAGTAAGGGACCTAATGATTAAGATTCTCTGCTCGTATCCACAAGGCCACCGAAGCCTGTTAGCATGGTTGGGCAAAAAAAAAATACCCGTGTTTCCACTAACCCGACCAACCAACAGGGACCAGTTTCAAGCTTTTAGGTCATATTTTCCCGATGGTGCCCTTGTCTATATCATTATAGAATAGGGCCCATAGAATAGTATATCTTTCCTCTCTAAAAGCTTGAAACTGGTCCCTGTGGACCAACCCTGCTTCAGGCCCCACCAACTCGGGTCATCGGAAAGACCTAAATCTATCGAAATCCCCACAGAAATCGCCACAAAAACTCCCTGGGAAGATCAGAAAGCACCATTGGATAGGGTTGGGAAAATAATGATAGGGTATGGTTTTGTTGGATTTGGTCAGGTTGGTTTTGGCAGGGACGGGTTTGGTCGGGGAATCGCCATGGAAACCACCGAAATCACCAAAGTTGCGCCAGTATATGTGTTGTGATTATATTTTGCGGTTGCAGATATAGTTGTGCTGACTCGGGTTGTCTCTCTCTCTTGATTGAATATGTTTGTTTGAATTTGCGCATTTGTGCTGATGCTTAATTAAAGTTCCTAAAAGACAGTCTGATCTGTTTCTGGTAGTATTCCCATCTGGCGTGGTGGCAGCGGTTCTCACGGACCTACAATTGACAGTGATATTGTGTCTCACAAACGAACTATTCAATAAAATTTGGGATTATCTGCAGGAGACCTAAAATAGGTCAAACAGACAATTGTAATATAACGATTGTATAGACTGTTAGGAACATTATTGCTGACACAGTAGCAATACAACTCTCCACATAAAATATGGCAGCAAGCACGCGTGCTCCCAAACAATGGTCTCTCACAAAGCAAGAAACAATAACCTCTTTTGAGGCATGGCGTCAGAACCTCCAGTATGTGTTATCTCTTGATCCATATTTTGCTGACTTTCTTGTCGAAGGAGTGACCTGGCAAAAGAAGACTGCAACAACAGCATTTCGTGGTTTTACCAATGATGGTGCCGATGTGCCTGTAGAAAACCGACGAACAGCAGCACAAAAAGCTACACAGCTTGAACTCATGCTTGGACAGATTGCAAATTTCTGTCCTATTATCTCTCGTAATACGATTGTCAGAAACTCAACTTCAATGTCAAGCATATGGCAGTCCATCAGACAACATTTTGGATTTCAGTCATCCGGTGCACATTTTATTGATTTCAACTGCATAAAATTAGAAGCTGGAGAAAGACCAGAGGATCTATACCAACGCTTAAACAGTTTTGTGGAAGACAATTTACTAAAAGCAGACGGAACCATTAAACATTTTGGTGCAATTCCTGAAACAGATGAAGAAATATCCCCTTCATTAGAAAATTTCATAGTCCTTACATGGCTCCGGCTTATACACAGAGACTTACCCTCCCTAGTGAAACAAAGATATGGAACTGATTTACGTTCACAAACTCTTGCTTCACTAAAACCTGAAATCTCACAAGCGTTAGACTCCTTACTTGAAGAAATAAATACGTCTATTGAGTCTAAAGTATTGAGATCCACTTTTAAAACTTCAGTGTCCCTTAAACCATCTAAGGGTATGTTTCGTCAAAATAAGGTGTCTAAACCAATTTGTCCCCTATGTAAACAAGCGGGCAGATCTAGTGTTCAGTATTTTCTTAGCCAATGCAAATACCTACCTGAAGACGATAGACGCTATCTTAGTAAAGTGCGACAAACTTTATCTCCAGACTCTGACGATGAATGTGTAAATGACACTTTTGAACATATTTCAGATTCTAGCGATGAGGAACTACCAACGCATAATTTACGTACAATATCATCTATCCGTCATGTTATGACAAACCAGTCTCCACATTTCAAAGTGTTCTACAAACATTATCCTGTTCATATTACACTCGACAGTGGAGCTGAGATAAGTATGATCAAGACTTCTGTTGCTCATTTAATTGGTGCCCCCATCAAGAAGACTAAACAAACTGCACTTCAGGCCGACGGAGTTACCCCACTTGCTATAGTTGGTGAAACACATTTATCAATGACAAGAGACAATATCAATCTTCAATTAGAGGCTCTTGTAGTTAATGATTTAGACGTTGATGTATTAGCTGGAATACCATTTATGACATCTAATGATATTGCTATCCGCCCAGCAAAGCATCAAATTACCATCAGTGATTCTATCGTTGTGTCTTACGGTTCCTCAACAAATGACCCACCGCGCAATAGGGTTCGTCGCACACAAGCATACGTCTTGAAGTCAGAATCAGCTTCTACTGTAGTGTGGCCTGGTGAGTATGTAGAGCTGATTTTGCCTTCGGACCTTGAGTCAGATTGCACTGTCGCCATTGAGTCACGGCCTGACTGTCACCAGTCAATTAATGATTGGCCTTCACCGAATATTCTTGAAGCAGTAGGTACTAAAATACGTGTACTGAATGACACGAGTGAGCCCCAATCTCTTCGAAAACATGAACATTTCTGCCAAGTTCGTTTAACGACAGATCCGAGGAACACTTCTCCTATCCCGGATATACCTGTTCATATACGAAAACAGAGCAGTAGTACTCCTACATTTCATTCTGATACTGTCAAAGTTGATCCAGACAAAATATTACCTGAACGTCACATTTCTAAAATTCAAAGTTTACTTCATCAATATGATAGTGTCTTTGAACCTTCAATTCCAGGTTATAATAATGCAGTAGGTCATTTTGAATCATGTATCAATATGGGCCCTGTTCAGCCTCCACAGCGTAAAGGAAGAGTTCCACAGTATGCACGTGACAAACTAGTTGAGCTTCAACAAAAGTTCGATGATCTTGAAAATTTAGGAGTGTTTCACAAGCCAGAAGAGCTTGGAATAACAGTAGAGTATTTAAACCCTTCTTTCCTTGTTAAAAAATCAAGTGGTGGATTCCGACTTGTAACAGCCTTTGCAGATGTGGGTCGATATACCAAGCCGCAACCGTCATTGATGCCTGACGTTGATTCGACTTTAAGAACCATTGCTCAATGGAAATATATAATACAGTCAGACCTCACCAGCGCGTTTTACCAAGTCCCATTGTCCAAAGATTCAATGAAATATTGTGGCGTCGCGACTCCTTTCCGTGGGGTTAGAGTTTACACAAGGTGTGCAATGGGCATGCCAGGCTCTGAAACTGTGTTAGAAGAGTTAATGTGTCGCGTCCTTGGGGATTATATTTAAGAGGGGGTCGTAGCTAAGCTGGCTGATGATTTATATTGTGGTGGTAACACTGTGGAAGAGCTACTTGATAACTGGAGTCGTGTCTTAGAATCACTTCAAAAATGTAACCTCAAGCTTTCGCCCTCAAAAACTATCATTTGCCCTCAATCTACAGTGATATTAGGTTGGGTATGGTCTCAAGGTGCATTATCGGCAAGCCCACACCGTGTCGCAGTCCTTGCCAATTGTCCACCGCCAGATAGCGTTCGAGGGTTAAGGTCATTTATTGGTGCTTATAAAGTGCTAGGCAGGGTGTTACCGAGATGTTCTTCCTATATCTCACCCTTAGAAAATGCTATCGCGGGCTGCCAATCACAGGAAAAAGTATCCTGGACAGATGAATTACTTCAGAGATTCCATACCGCTCAAGAATCTCTTTCTTCTCATAAAGCAATAACATTACCCAATCCTAACGATCAACTTTGGATCGTTACTGATGGCTCTGTTACTAAACAAGGCATCGGGGCTACCCTATATATCTCTAGAAAGGGAAAGCTTTTACTAGCAGGGTTTTTTAGCGCTAAACTAAGAAAACACCAAGTAACTTGGTTGCCTTGTGAAGTTGAAGCACTTTGTATAGCTGCTTCTGTCAAGCACTTCAGTCCTTACATTATTCAGTCGAAGCATACTACATGCATTTTAACTGATAGCAAGCCTTGTGTCCAGGCCATTGAAAAATTATGTAGGGGTGAATTTTCCGCCAGTCCCAGAGTAACGTCCTTCTTGTCTATTGTAAGTCGTTACCAAGTTAATGTCAGACATCTAAGTGGCTCCGCAAATATTCCATCGGATTTTGCAAGTAGAAATGCACCAGAATGTTCAGAGCCTCAATGCCAGATATGTAATTTCATTATACAAACCGAAGACTCAGTAGTTAGATCTATTCAAGTACAGGATGTTTTAGACAGTACTGTCCGATTACCTTTTGTCTCAAGATCAGCTTGGCTTTCCATTCAAAACGAATGCCAAGACCTTAGGCGTACTCGTGCTCATCTCAAACAGGGGACACGGCCATCTAAAAAGGTTACTAACGCTAAGGATGTGAAGAGATATCTCAGTGTCGCATCTATCGCCAAAGATGGTATGTTAGTGGTTCGTCAAAATGAACCCTTGGTACCATCTACCGAATTGATCATAATTCCGCGGTCAGTCTTAGATGGACTCGTGACGGCCCTTCATATCAAACCAGGGCCCAAGCTAGCCCCAAAAATTTGGGAGAAGTGACTTCTCCCTCCTGGGAAAATAGGGAGAAGTTTGCTGGGTCTAGGGAGAAGTGGGTGCGGCTTAACGCCGAACAACAACAATGTATTGAGTTCTCCTGTAAACCCCTATTTGGAGAAAAGTGTGTTTTATAGGGGTATCAATCAATTCCACTATTGGGACCACCTGAAATGAAGTCTAATTCTGCTTATTTGGTTGGCTGCAGTTATTATACCCGCTTTTTCGAAGAAAAATTGGGTATATTGTTTTCGTACCACAGTTCACTCCGGCGTCAGTCGGTCTGTCTGTCCGTCCGTCTGTCCGTCCGTCACGTTTCTTGTGATTGAATCTCCTCTGCAACCACTGAAGTTACACTTTTGAAACTTTGCATGTGGATAGTACATGGAATGTAGATGGCAGTGGGCAACTTTTTTGTGACCTTGACCGCAACATGACCCCAAGGTCAAAGGTCAAAATTTATGATTTGCCATATCTCCTAAACTATTGGAGTTACACTTCTGAAACTTTGCTTATTCGATGGTCCTTGGAATATAGAATATGTCAGGTTACTTTTGGTGTGACCTTGACCCCAAGGTCAAAGGTCAAAAAGTATGATTTTGCCATATCTTCTAAACTATTAGAGTTACACTTCTGAAACTTTGGTTATTGGATGGCCATGGAATGTAGAATAAATTTGGATACTTTTGGTGTGACCTTGACCTCAACATGACCCCAAGGTCAAAGGTCAAAAATTATGATTTGCCATATCTCCTAAACTATTGGAGTTACACTTCTGAAACTTTGCTTATTGGATGGTCCTTGGAATATAGAAAATGTCAGGTTACTTTTGGTGTGACCTTGACCACAAGGTCAAAAAGTATGATTTTGCCATATCTTCTAAACTATTAGAGTTACACTTCTGAAACTTTGGTTATTGGATGGCGATGGAATGTAGAATAAATTTGGATACTTTTGGTGTGACCTTGACCTCAACATGACCCCAAGGTCAAAGCTCAAAAATTATGATTTGCCATATCTCCTAAACTATTGGAGTTACACTTCTGAAACTTTGCTTATTGGATGGTCCTTGGAATATAGAATATGTCAGGTTACTTTTGGTGTGACCTTGACCCAAGGTCAAAGGTCAAAAAGTATGATTTTGCCATATCTTCTAAACTATAAGAGTTACACTTCTGAAACTTTGGTTTTTGGATGGCCATGGAATGTAGAATAAATTTGGATACTTTTGGTGTGACCTTGACCTCAACATGACCCACAGGTCAAAGGTCAAAGATTATGATTTGCCATATCTCCTAAACTATTGGAGTTACACTTCTGAAACTTTGCTTATTGGATGGTCCTTGGAATATAGAATATGTCAGGTTACTTTTGGTGTGACCTTGACCCCAAGGTCAAAGGTCAAAAAGTATGATTTTGCCATATCTTCTAAACTATTAGAGTTACACTTCTGAAACTTTGGTTTTTGGATGGCCATGGAATGTAGAATAAATTTGGATACTTTTGGTGTGACCTTGACCTCAACATGAGCCCAAGGTCAAAGGTCAAAAATTATGATTTGCCATATCTCCTAAACTATTGGAGTTACACTTCTGAAACTTTGCTTATTGGATGGTCCTTGGAATATAGAATATGTCAGGTTACTTTTGGTGTGACCTTGACCCAAGGTCAAAGGTCAAAAAGTATGATTTTGCCATATCTTCTAAACTATTAGAGTTACACTTCTGAAACTTTGGTTATTGGATGGCCCTTGGAATATAGAATAAATTGGGATACTTTTGGTGTGACCTTGACCTCATCATGACCCCAAGGTCAAAGGTCAAAAATTATGATTTGCCATATCTCCTAAACTATTGGAGTTACACTTCTGAAACTTTGCTTATTGGATGGCCCTTGGAATATAGAATATGTTGGGCTCCTTTTGGTGTGACCTCGACCTCAAGGTTAAAGGTCAAAAAGTATGACTTTACCATATCTTCTGAACTATTGGAGTTACACTTCTGAAACTTGGTTATTGGATGGTTGTTGGAATATAGAATAAATTGGGATACTTTTGGTGGACCTCAACATAACCCCAAGGTCAAAGCTCAAAAAGTATGACTTTGCCATATCTTCTAAACTATAAGAGTTACACTTCTGAAACTTTGCTTATCAGTTAGAATCTTCTTTGCAACTTTTTTTGCTTACATGTAGTTTTGGCTAGCTAATACATAGTCATTAATGTTATTAATAGAAAAAGCGGTTATTTGCGATGGTTTACCATTGACTGCAGATCTAGTTCTTTCTGTTTTCTGCATACAGTGACCCCTGCTCAGAGACCACTTTTGGGACTGTTCAAAAGTGGTCTTAAAGACAACTTTTGGACTGTCCCAAAGGTGGTCTTAATATAGTAATTTTACTGTATTTGGGCAAGCTGTAACTTTTGTTATATCCAGCCATGTTATAATGAAAGGTGTTATAAAGTAAAGAGGTTTCTGTGTAATAGTTAGATCAGTTCACTAAGTACCTGTCACAATTGTATTTGAAACAGGGGGGGGGGGGGGGGGGGGGGCAACCTCGCTAGATGAAAATCAGTTGTTATTTTTTATGAATTTGGATAATTACTGAGTAACTGAATATTTACCGGCAAGTAATAATTATTTTCACTTACAAAATAAAAAATTGCTACCTACTTTTGTTGTTGTCCATAAAAAAATGGAATCAATTGATGGATGAAAAAGTAATGTACAACCAAATCAATGACAAATAAACCATCTATATTTAAAATTTATTAAATCCTAATGCAGTGTCAATGTCACTGGTCAGATTAATCTTATTACTGTATACAACAGTACTTAACAAAGTACATCCGCACCCGGACTATGGCACGAGCTAACGGTACAAATATACTGTTACATGTGGGTTTACGGCGTCCCGCAAACCCCCATGCTGACAAGACAACCGAGCGTGATCTCTGACAGGTGTACGGGCAGCTGTGGGGTAAGGCACAAGAAAGATGTTAAATGATTGACATGAATTATTTACAGTATCTACATACAACACCTACTAACACAAAACATCACAAATTGTTGCTTCTGTAGCCAACTCACGACGTCCGCTCCGAAGGCAAAACACTGTTCTGTGCTCGGAACGGGTGACGTGAATACCTACAGAAGCAAACAACAAAAACAACAAGAAAAACAAAAAAAGAAACAACACAAAACGCGACTGGCCAGTTTATAACTTTGGGTGAATCCCCCACTCGCGTGACACTTCTTCTCGCGAACTAGTAAAACTAGTCTATCAACATAATTGATTATCCTAGGATTAGCGATCACGTTTGCTGATCAGCCGTTTAGTGATCGTCCAAATAAGGTAAGTTGACCTCTTCCATGATCACATTTGTTTACAACGAACAATGATTTAGAAGAATCTGCTTCTATCCTGGTAGGCGCTGATTACGGCGGTCTGTCCGCCCTTGCTGGACCCTAACGCCTAGCGTCGTACCAGTACCTGCTGCTATGAAGCAGGGAGCAGCAGGTCACACATTGTTATGCCTGCAAATTACGATAACGGGACTAGAAACGAGTCACAAAACATACATGCTATATCATGATTCCCCTCCCGGAGAAGTAAAAATATGTTCATGCATATACCGTTATTGCGCATGCGCCGACCAGACATACAGGCTGATTAGTGCATGCGACAAATAACCGTACAGCAGAACTCAACTTGACTGTGCATCAAATTATCAGCACCCAGCGCTTGACACAATAATACTCAAAGTTCATGTTTCCTTACTGAGCACTACAGAAATCAATTAATGCTCACTACTACTGAGCATAATACTCATCAAATTTGTGCTCACTACATTATCACAAGTAAGAGGCAATTGAACAGACCACGCCTTTGCGCTACCTGGTCAGCCGCCAATTACAGGAAACATAACAATCTCTATTTCATATCCTTCTCCGCGACACGGCTCACAAATATAGCTATTCACAAATTCAATACATTAATAACAGATAGAAACTACAACAGAAGATTTTCATCTATAATCTACAACATTTGTTCGTGTCTCATATGGGCCAACACTGTTTGCCGTAAATTCTCTCTATTTGGTAGGCACCCCGTCACAACCGTCCTCGCGACGCCGATGACGCAGCTGACGTCATCCCCGCCGCTCAGGCCGTTATGACGTGTGGCGACCAAATACTCCCACTTATCATCATCACGTTCTTTATATGTACATACATGCACAAACTGAGTTATCAGACAAAAACGGCATCATTACAAAATGAACTCGTAATTCTTCTTGAACAAAATTATTTCTAATCAACGTGAACATGCTTGTAAAATAAAATTCATTACGGTTCATCATCACGGATAACCCAACAGGCTCTTGTATGAGTTTGCCCTGATGATGAAGATGTGGTTAAACCCGTCTTAAGTTTACGTCCCCTCTACACCTAATATCATATTGGGACGGAACCACGGTTTTCTAACCACAGCCAGTCACAAGTCATGGATCAAACAAGTGACCCGGCGTTTATTAATTACATTCTACAAAAGGGGTCTAAAAGCCTAAATGAATCTAGAATGAGCGGGTGTCCAAACTTTACGTCTCACCAACATCTAGGGTCAGCATGAGACAGGACCTCACTTAGAAAGACTCATTCTACTACTGGAGAAGCCTGGGATCGATCCTGCGACGTCTAGCTGGCAAAGCTAGTAGCCTAATCACTACAGGCCTCAATAGTGAATTCAGAATAGGCTTCAGAAAGTTGGGGTATACTAGAAGTAAACCCCTCCAAAACCTACAAGCATGTTCATACAAAAATAATACTAAACATAGATTAAACATACCTTTCAATATACTTTCTATTTCCCCGTCACAATGTTGTGTTAACTCTTTACAACTTGACCTGCTGCTAAGGTGTCCGCTTTTTTCAGGGTTTATATATCTATGAATACTACCGGAAAATCATGCCTACTCGTATTACCTTGCTTTGTTCGTGGGGAAGTGGAGATACCGGCCACAAACAAAGCCAGATAGCAAAATCGAGTAGATAATGGATTTGCCTTCAAATAGTATATTTCCCATAGGAAAAATTGATGAAACGACCCTATAATCAATGACATGACTCCTGTCAAAACGAACACCCACACAACACGTGACGGGAATAAAAATCATATATGGCACAATTTGGCGGTTGGCGATTTTTAGGCAAATTCTATAGAACTCAGCCTTTTAGCGGCCCCCTGTATTGTAAAAACAGCTCTCTATAAACCACTCATGCATACATCGTATGATATGTGCATGACTTGTTCATGGAGCCGCATAGTTTGCGTACCATATTTCACCCAAAATATTTCACTCACACCGCCCTACCATATATCTACTAAAATAATTTAGATGTGCATAAGCACCAGAGAGGTTTCCTATTCCATCTCGTAACAAAGGTTTCCCCTTTTGGAGAAAAAACAATCAGAAATGTTTTTTTCTTTGTGTACAGAGATGGAATAGGATGAACCTATCTAAACAAGACAGCTATTTACACAACAACCGTGCGAAGAATTACCTACTAAGGTAGTCTGCCCCCAAATTTTCTTGGCCCCGAATTGCAACAATCCGAAATCTATACGGCTGTAGTTTCATTGCCCAACGCATAATTCGAGGATTGAGAACTTTTGCTGTTTGCATATACGACAAGGGCTTGTGGTCTGTCTCAAGCAGGAATTCTACTCCGTAAAGATACTTGCGAAATTTCTCAACACCCCAGATAATAGCCAAACATTCCTTCTCTATTACAGAATAGTTTTTCTCACGAGGCAAAAGTTTCTTGCTGGCATAAGCAATGGGAAGTCGTCCTTCCCCTTCAAATTCTTGGAGCAAAACGGCTCCTATACCAACATCAGAAGCGTCCGTCCGGAGTATGAACGGATTCCCATCATGAAAGATAGGAAGACGAAGAATAGGACTAGACGTGAGTCTATTCTTCAGGGTCTGAAAAGCCTTTTCATGATGGTCCTGCCAGTCTGTGATCTTGTTTGGTCTACTTTTCTTAGTTAAATCTGTCAAAGGGGAAGCGATAGATGAGAAATTTGGAATGAAACGGCGGTAGAAACCAGCCAACCCAAGAAATGACTTTATTTGTCTCTTAGTAGAAGGTCGAGGAGCATCCTTTATAGCTTGTATCTTGTCTTCTTGCGGTCTTACTGACTGAGCAGCTACACTGTGACCAAGACATTCGATACTGCTATACCCAATCATACACTTGGAAGGTTTTGCCGTCAACTTGGCTGTCCTGAGTCTATCTAAAACTTCACGTAATGACGTCAAGTGGTCTTTCCAAGTTTCGGTAAAGATCCACATATCATCGACGAAGCTATCAACGTTAGAAAGTTCGGACAGAATCTTTCTCATCAACCTGCAAAATGTTGCTCCTGAGTTTACCAAACCGAAGGGCATAGTTTTGAATTGAAACAAGCCTTTGGGGGTTTCGAACGCAGTTAGGGGTTTTGCCTTAGACGTCATTTTTACCTGCCAATAACCTTTTGACAAATCTAATTTGCTAAAGTATTTGTGCCCCGACATTCTATTTATAACCTCCTCCATATTTGGCATTGGTTCTGCATCGAACTCCGTCACTTTATTAAGTTTACGGAAGTCAATGCAGAACCGCACCGAACCATCTTTTTTAGGGACAAGTACTACAGGGGATGAATATGGAGATATTGATGGCTCAATAACTCCTAAATCTAACATATCTTGAATTTCCTTTTCCATTACATCCCGTACTTTATATGGTATGGCATAACCTTTTGACCTCACTGGTTCCGTCGTCAGCAACTTTATGTCGTGTTCTATTTGGTCAGTTCGTCCTGGTACACTGGACAGTACGTCCGGGTATTCTTTTATCAACGTCTCTATTTCTTTACGCTGATCCTGCGTTAACATTTCTGAAATATTGACGTCCTTAAACGTCTCTGGTTGCTTTGCAGTAGGAAAAGCGCAATCTTCCAATGAGAATTCGTCAACGTCATCATTTTCAGTTGACTGAGTGGACTCTACAGATAGCAAGCAATGTGACGTCACATTTTGACGTTCCACATATTGCTTCAGTATGTTAGCGTGATATGTGTTAACATTTCCATTGACGTCAATCTTATAATCCATTCTGTTCACTACCTCAACAACTTCATAAGGACCTTTCCATTGAAGCAATAATTTATTACTGTCTGTCGGTAGTAACAACAGTACTTTGTCGCCGACGTCAAATTTACGCGACCTCGCGCCTTTATCATAATAAGCTTTCTGCTTAATCTGAACCTTCTTTAAATTATCACGCGCTAATTTGCATGTCTGCTCTAACCGTTCCCTAAGCTCAATAACGTATTGATACGTCGAAAGAACTTGCTCATCGCGTACCTCTTCAGCCCATAATTCTCTTAATATTGCCATTGGACCTCTGACGTTACGTCCATATAACAACTCAAAAGGGGAGTATCCTAAAGACTCTTGTGGGACTTCCCTTACCGCAAATAATAAGGCTGGAAGATATTTATCCCAATCTTTTGGACGTTCAGCACACATGCGACGTAACATCTGCTTTAACGTAGCGTGGAAACGCTCTATCAGTCCGTTGCAAATTGGGTGTCTCGGACTACACGTTAACTGTTGAAGAGAAAGAAGTCTGCTGACTTCCTTCATTACCTCAGCAGTAAACTGTGATCCACAATCAGTCAACATTTCATCAGGAATGCCAACCCTACTAAACATTTCAATAAGCGCTTCCGCGACACGTTCCGTCTCAATACTCGGTAAAGCTATCGCCTCTGGATACCTTGTCGCATAATCTATCATGGTTAAAATATACCGAGATTTCCTATCAGATCGAGGCTCAATTGGACCAACTATGTCCACTGCCACCCTCTTAAATGGCGTATCAATCAATGGCATTTTTCCTAGAGGTACTTTAGTGACCCGACCTTTCTGAATAGTTCTCTGACAAATATCACAAGATTTACAAAATCTAGCGACATCACCGCAAATACCGGGCCAGTAAAACTCAGTTACAACTCTATCCAATGTCTTCCTAATACCCATATGTCCAGACATAAGCGTTTCATGAGCCAGTTTCAACACCTTTCCTCGGAAACTTTGAGGGACCACAAGTTGGAAAGAGACTTTGTTACCCTTGGTGAACTCCCTATATGCCAACCCTTTTTTCTCAATAAACCTAGTTTCACCTCGGTTTAAACCACGACTCACAGTCTTGTTCCCAGATACAACCCTTTTCCTGATGTTTTCCAAAGTTGGATCATCAACCTGAGCTTGCTTGAAAGCCTCCTTGTCATCGTTAATGATCTGATCGGGAACCTTAAGTTTTCTGTAAGGCTTCTCATCCTGCCTAGTTTGAGACCTAGTTACAGCCGCAGCTGAGAAATGAGACATATCAGGAAGTTTTGATCCATCAATGTTACCGATAACCAAATCGTACAACGTATCATCCATACACAAAGCTTCAGTTTTCCCAGTAAAAAAAGGACAATCAATGTCAATCATTGCCAAAGGATACCTTTGTGTGGATTCATCAATCAACGTAACATTTGATTCCTTCCCTATTAACTGACCATCCGAAACCAAACTTCTCCGAACGACACAGCCTGTACACCCAGTATCTCTTAATACAACCACCTTTTTATTATTAACCAATCCTTGTGCCGTCGGTAACCTTGCCTTTAAGAAGTAACAGACACCTTCCCTAGTTTCCTTACTACACTCTTCCCTATCCGAAATCAAAGGATCACCAATCTTATTTTCAAAAATACTTCCAATCTCATCACCTTTCCTAGTTACTTCCGTTTGACAAAAACTAACTTGGTGTGCTGCGCCACGTGGTGTGCTATTATTCTTACCGCGTCCGCGAAAAGACCCTCTAAAATTACCACGACCACGTGTATAACCACGACCTACATTCTGCGTATTCTCATTCTTAACCTGAGAACCTTGAGTCTCTACGCGCGTGTTAAAATTTTCTTTAACACCGCTATCCCCAACTCCAGTTGCTCCTACCTCTGCGCTATACAATTGTTTCCTGTCGGGGTTCTTAAAACATTTAATTGTTAAATGCCCCTTACCACATATGCTACACTTGATATCCGGTCTACCACTCGGTTTGTTCGAGTCAACTTTGTCCTGTTTACCCTGCGCTGCGCCTTTATTATCGCGTTGCCCCTTATTAATGCAACTATATACGCCCCCGCGCGCTTCTGCAAACAAATCTGCCTCCCTAGCCATTTCATCTAAATTACCAAACTGTTTTGGCTTCAGATGTACATACAGTTCTCTATTACATGACTCCAGGAACTGATCCCTTGCCATGAAATCACAGACAGCCGGAAAAGATTTTTCTATCTTTGCCATATTAAGCCATTTTTCTAAATAACTTCTCAGTCTACTACTGAACTGTATGAACGTTTCTGATTTCTCGGGCCTACTATAACGAAACTGTTTCCTAAATCCGCGCTCTGTCATGTCAAAATTCTTTAATAAAGCGTCCTTTAACTTTTCATAATCCGCCGCATCCTCATTTGACAACCGGTCATATACATCAAGTGCGCGCCCTTTGAGCAATGCACTTAAATACGCGGCCCAAACACTCTTATCCCATTTATTAGCCGTAGCATATTTCTCAAACCTAGATAAATAACTATCCATTTTATCTTTACCCTCTTCAAAATAAGGTAACTTAGGATCCCGGGCATGCGCCACCTTCTCAGCTTTTTGCTTTTCAAATTCTAGCTCGAGCTTCGCTCTCTGCATTTCTAACTGATTCCTTAATTCTTGGTGCTGTAGCTCAAACCCATGTTTTATTTTTTCTAAATGGGCCTCACTAATCTCTTTTGCCTCCCTTTCAGTCTTGATGCGTGCTATTTCAAGTTCCTTATTAACATTCAACATAGCTAGTTCATGTGCCCTTTCCTTTTCCTTTTCCTCTAACTTAGCTAGTTCATGTACCCTTTCCTTTTCCTTTTCCTCTAACTTAGCTAGTTCATGTACCCTTTCCTTTTCCTTTTCTTCAGACCTTAACCTTTCTAAATCCCTTTGCTCTTGCCTTTCTGCCCGCTCAATATCCTGCTGCTCTTTAACAAAACCTTGTAACTCCTTCCCCTCATAACCTAAGTCCTTTCCCATTTGCATTAAACGCTCCATTATTGATAACGTAAATCTCACGTTACTATCAAAACCACTATAAACTGATCAGTTATGATCAGTGATGATTGAATGGGCTTAACTAAAACGTTAAGATATGTGTTATACGCGTTAATCTAACTAAAACGTTAGTTATTAAAGCACACGCGATTTGAAATGTCAAATGCTTTCAGCACAGTATGACGTTGCGTACTGGTAGTCTAATATGACGTCATAAACTGACGACGTTTACAGTAAAATGCTACAATCCGAAGTTTTATCACATTACAAAACTCCGATCATAACAAGTCACCATTAATGTTTCTATTACGTCATACCTAACCTCAAGCCACTGCGTAAATATTAACGCTACCGTTATGTCAACGTCAGTAAATTGTTAACGTCACTACGTCAGAACCATGTGTGGGTAAGATCAATTAGTAGCTCCAATTTAACTTAGTAGAATGTCAGGTAACACAATTAAGTGGGGTCTACTTAAATTTTTCGTTACCAAGAAAAAGTGGGGTTTGCCTTGCCTTCCTGCTCAGAAATTATCGACTTGTCAGTATCCATTCAGTTGAATACATGGGTTTCGCACTTCATCAACGCAGGAAGGAAGATTCAAGTTAATTTCTAAATGTGGCTGTCAATACATTTTTTTTTTTTTAAATTGATGATTCAGAGTATCAATGTGCTGTTCCACAGCCGGGAACACCAGCCAGAGATCAAATCCCACTTCTGACACCAAATGTTACATGTGGGTTTACGGCGTCCCGCAAACCCCCATGCTGACAAGACAACCGAGCGTGATCTCTGACAGGTGTACGGGCAGCTGTGGGGTAAGGCACAAGAAAGATGTTAAATGATTGACATGAATTATTTACAGTATCTACATACAACACCTACTAACACAAAACATCACAAATTGTTGCTTCTGTAGCCAACTCACGACGTCCGCTCCGAAGGCAAAACACTGTTCTGTGCTCGGAACGGGTGACGTGAATACCTACAGAAGCAAACAACAAAAACAACAAGAAAAACAAAAAAAGAAACAACACAAAACGCGACTGGCCAGTTTATAACTTTGGGTGAATCCCCCACTCGCGTGACACTTCTTCTCGCGAACTAGTAAAACTAGTCTATCAACATAATTGATTATCCTAGGATTAGCGATCACGTTTGCTGATCAGCCGTTTAGTGATCGTCCAAATAAGGTAAGTTGACCTCTTCCATGATCACATTTGTTTACAACGAACAATGATTTAGAAGAATCTGCTTCTATCCTGGTAGGCGCTGATTACGGCGGTCTGTCCGCCCTTGCTGGACCCTAACGCCTAGCGTCGTACCAGTACCTGCTGCTATGAAGCAGGGAGCAGCAGGTCACACATTGTTATGCCTGCAAATTACGATAACGGGACTAGAAACGAGTCACAAAACATACATGCTATATCATGATTCCCCTCCCGGAGAAGTAAAAATATGTTCATGCATATACCGTTATTGCGCATGCGCCGACCAGACATACAGGCTGATTAGTGCATGCGACAAATAACCGTACAGCAGAACTCAACTTGACTGTGCATCAAATTATCAGCACCCAGCGCTTGACACAATAATACTCAAAGTTCATGTTTCCTTACTGAGCACTACAGAAATCAATTAATGCTCACTACTACTGAGCATAATACTCATCAAATTTGTGCTCACTACATTATCACAAGTAAGAGGCAATTGAACAGACCACGCCTTTGCGCTACCTGGTCAGCCGCCAATTACAGGAAACATAACAATCTCTATTTCATATCCTTCTCCGCGACACGGCTCACAAATATAGCTATTCACAAATTCAATACATTAATAACAGATAGAAACTACAACAGAAGATTTTCATCTATAATCTACAACATTTGTTCGTGTCTCATATGGGCCAACACTGTTTGCCGTAAATTCTCTCTATTTGGTAGGCACCCCGTCACAACCGTCCTCGCGACGCCGATGACGCAGCTGACGTCATCCCCGCCGCTCAGGCCGTTATGACGTGTGGCGACCAAATACTCCCACTTATCATCATCACGTTCTTTATATGTACATACATGCACAAACTGAGTTATCAGACAAAAACGGCATCATTACAAAATGAACTCGTAATTCTTCTTGAACAAAATTATTTCTAATCAACGTGAACATGCTTGTAAAATAAAATTCATTACGGTTCATCATCACGGATAACCCAACAGGCTCTTGTATGAGTTTGCCCTGATGATGAAGATGTGGTTAAACCCGTCTTAAGTTTACGTCCCCTCTACACCTAATATCATATTGGGACGGAACCACGGTTTTCTAACCACAGCCAGTCACAAGTCATGGATCAAACAAGTGACCCGGCGTTTATTAATTACATTCTACAAAAGGGGTCTAAAAGCCTAAATGAATCTAGAATGAGCGGGTGTCCAAACTTTACGTCTCACCAACATCTAGGGTCAGCATGAGACAGGACCTCACTTAGAAAGACTCATTCTACTACTGGAGAAGCCTGGGATCGATCCTGCGACGTCTAGCTGGCAAAGCTAGTAGCCTAATCACTACAGGCCTCAATAGTGAATTCAGAATAGGCTTCAGAAAGTTGGGGTATACTAGAAGTAAACCCCTCCAAAACCTACAAGCATGTTCATACAAAAATAATACTAAACATAGATTAAACATACCTTTCAATATACTTTCTATTTCCCCGTCACAATGTTGTGTTAACTCTTTACAACTTGACCTGCTGCTAAGGTGTCCGCTTTTTTCAGGGTTTATATATCTATGAATACTACCGGAAAATCATGCCTACTCGTATTACCTTGCTTTGTTCGTGGGGAAGTGGAGATACCGGCCACAAACAAAGCCAGATAGCAAAATCGAGTAGATAATGGATTTGCCTTCAAATAGTATATTTCCCATAGGAAAAATTGATGAAACGACCCTATAATCAATGACATGACTCCTGTCAAAACGAACACCCACACAACACGTGACGGGAATAAAAATCATATATGGCACAATTTGGCGGTTGGCGATTTTTAGGCAAATTCTATAGAACTCAGCCTTTTAGCGGCCCCCTGTATTGTAAAAACAGCTCTCTATAAACCACTCATGCATACATCGTATGATATGTGCATGACTTGTTCATGGAGCCGCATAGTTTGCGTACCATATTTCACCCAAAATATTTCACTCACACCGCCCTACCATATATCTACTAAAATAATTTAGATGTGCATAAGCACCAGAGAGGTTTCCTATTCCATCTCGTAACATATACCTGTTTAAGTTACATAATCTTGTGTAATCTTAATTAGCTCTTAATCCAATAAAAACTTTGTGCAATCAACCGAGATAGATTTATGACAGTACAAGACTACTGAGCGTGTTGCAAGTGGCTCGAGCTGCATGAGCTAACGGTAAGAATTAAATTACATAACAGTACCAAACTGCAACTGGCACGAAGTGCAGAATAAACAGTTAGCTTTGTTCAGTGTAATTACTGAGATTTCTGACACTAGTGGATCGAAGGATTATCGTCACCTTGTCAGTTTACCGTTACTGTTCACAAAAAACGGGCGAAATTTCAGGGCGAAGTTTTTTTCGCTTTCATCGCCAAAGTCAGCGAAGTGAGCCCCAACAGGGCGACTTCTTCGCCCGAGTCGCCCTCTAGCTTGAGCCGTGCAAACTTAGCCACCCATCAAAACACCAACTCCTTCTTGTCTTAAAAAGGCACTTCTATGCTTTAGATTTAAGCAAGGCTGTTGATCGCATATACATGTCTTGTCATACATGTGCTTCTCTACAGAAGTTCCCTAATGTACTTGTAAAACAGTCGTCTGAGGACCCTCCGGAAGCAGTTGGCATCTCTTTCGCAGCTGATGTTCTTAAGCGTTACCGCCAATTGATACTCCTTGTACGAGAAACCACCACTTCTTATATGACAGCGTCAATAATCAGTGATGAGAAACATGAAACACTTCGTGACTCACTTGTATGCCTCGTCATGGGTATGCACCCTCTTGACGGTCCCCATGCAGTAATAAGGGTAGATGCAGCCCCTGGATTTATTGCGCTGAAAGATGACCAGACCCTAAAAGAATTTCGCATGTCCCTCGAAATAGGACGTATAAAGAACTTAAACAAAAATCCCGTCGCAGAAAAAGCTGTCTTAGAGCTCGAAGAAGAGCTGTTAAAACAAGAGCCAGGGGGCGGTCCGGTATCTCAGTTAGGGTTAAGCATAGCCGTGGCCCGACTTAATTCTCGTATCCGGTATTCAGGTTTGTCCGCTCGTGAACTGTGGACACAGCGAAGCCAGTTCACAAATGAACAACTTCCAATATCTGATAGAGAAATTATCTTACAACAACACCAGCAACGTTTGCAAAACCTCATTCATAGTGAAAAGTCCAAACAACATAACAAAATCGACCGCAGACCTTATGACATATATGTCGGTGATCTTGTATATCTCTATTCCGACAGAGATAAAACGCGCGCAAGAAGCAGGTATCTCGTCATTTCCATTGAGGGAGAATGGTGCCTTGTAAAAAAATTTGCCGGAAACCAACTGCGTACCACATCATACAAAGTGAAATGTAATGAATGCTACCTAGTACCCAATCAGGTTCCTGCCAAATCTTTATCGAGGTTTCAGTCACATGTAAATGAAAATGAGCAAGAAGATTTTGTTCATACTGAGGAACTCTCTCCTAATCCAGGAGTAACTGCCGTCCTTCCCCCCGAACCAGAAAAGATACCTCCCACTCTTTCTCGTCCTTTCAATGAAAACACTCCCGAGTGTTACATACCGGAATCATCTGAAATCCCGGATAACCCCATTGACCTCAACATCACCTCCCAAGGTTGTTCACAGTCAACGCCACTTAACTCCACTGACCCAGATCCTTGCGTAGGTTCGTCTGATCCGAAGGCTGTTGACAAGGGCAGTGACTCAAATGGTAGTTTAGGGCAGTCGAGACCGCGATGAGACATTAAACGTCCGAAGTATTTAGATGACTACGTACTATCCTGAACAATTTTAGACTGATAAGTTTATGCTGATTTATTGCTAAAGTTTCATTTTTCCAGAACAATAATCCTTCATGTTTACAAATATTTTCAGTAGTTTCTAAAGTCAAATTTAATGTGTACATAGACAGTGTATAGAATTCACAATAAACATTTAAGAGAGAAAAAGAGATAGTGCCAATGAAAACAATAAACATTTAATAGAGAAAAAGAGGTTGCGCCAGTATATGTGTTGTGATTATATTTTGCGGTTGCAGATATAGTTGTGCTGACTCGGGTTGTCTCTCTCTCTTGATTGAATATGTTTGTTTGAATTTGCGCATTTGTGCTGATGCTTAATTAAAGTTCCTAAAAGACAGTCTGATCTGTTTCTGGTAGTATTCCCATCTGGCGTTGGGTAGGATCTGATACTAAAATTATCATTGTAATTAATTAATTAACCCTTTAGCACTCAGGGATTTTGTTAATTTCACTGATTTTCACAGTGTTGCACCTGACAGCAACTTCAACTAGCCAGTTTCAAAATGGATGGTCTGTTTTACACCAAACTCTGTATGAATGTTCATTGGGCAGTAGCCTTTCAAATGCAACCTTTCATGACTTGATCATTGTTGTCATGGTAAAGAGGGGGCATCTCAAAGTTGGCAAAAAGTGTGTTTTCACATGAATTTTTGACCACATTTTAATCTTCACACAGCTGTCAAGGCAACAATTAAGGTGTTTGGCACTGGCCATTTTCACTGTTTGCAGCATGTTTAATCAGCATCAATTTTCAGGCATTTTTGACCCCAGACACCCTCAGATGTAAATTTTAGCGGCCGGTTGGGCCATACACCCAAATATTTTCGGGATGTGAGGGGGGGAGCTGCCCCCCCCCCCTCTCCCCCCTTCAATCCCCCCCAGAATATTTTTAGTGGGGAGGCGCGCGAAAAAACAGGTCACTTTTTTGCCCAACAAATCCTAAAGCAAACATAACTATCCAGGGGTAGAAATGCAGATTTTAGGTACTTCTGGGGCTTAAAATGGGGGGGTGGGGATGGAGACAAGTAAAAACAAGTATTTGAGTGGGAAAGGGTTAAGGTAAAAATAAATTAGGGTAAGATTGTTATAGTCTGTTAAATTGACTAGTTAACAATTATCTTTTTTATTTCTTTAATTATTTAACGCTTGCATAAACAATAATCGTCAGTTAATTAAGTATGCAAATCAAGGTTGCCGAAATCACACTAAGCATTGGGCAGTATGTATTATTAATCAAATCAGTATTATTATTACTAAAGAATAGCTTAATTATGACGATTTAGTATATAAATTCAGAACAATATATTCTTGAAATGACTTCGCCACCCTATTTTGTAAGTGCCCCTGCCCATCAGGGCTTGAAGAAATATATGGACTGCATGATGCTTCCACGCAGAGCTGAAACCGACCGCACAAGAGTACTGGTAAACCGCTTAGAAGATCTAAGCCTGCCCAAGCAAGGCAGTGCAAGTCGGTCAGACTGTCCATGCTTATAAACCCATTTGCTTTCATTGGGCGACAGGGCTTGAGATATCATTTCATCTCAATATATTGGGTAAAGGTCCCACAAAATTGGAAGCAATGTCTCCAAAATGACCTATACAGTGTTGATGGGTATGTAAAACCTCAAACAAACAAAACAAACCCTATTTTGTAAAACCATTCTTCAATATAAAAAGATTGGGTACAACATACTGAGATTGTGTGCTGGAAACTAAAAAAAATGGGTACCCTGGAAAATAGTGTATGCCCAGATCAGACGCTGCAGAATGCGGCATCTGATCGGGGTCGACATGTACTGTTTGCAAAAAGTAGCCGTTTTTATGCCCACAGAGTCGAGATTAGGGGGGGGGCGGCATAATATTTTTTATAGTTTTTGGTCCGTTTGTCCGTCTACAAAAACCTCAACAATGGGTATAATTTTTGAATGGTAAAAGATAGAGCTTTCATATTTCACATGTGTATACCTTATCACAAGACCTTTCCAGTGGTACCATAATTTTTGATCTCGTGACCTTGACCTTTGACCTTTTTTCAAAATTTTAAAAACGTTAACATTGGCCATAACTTTCGACTAGTAAGTGATAGGGCTTTCTTATTTCACATGTGCTCTCCTTGTCACAAGACCTTTCTAATGGTACTATAATTTTTGATCTTGCGACCTTGACCTTGGACCTACTTTTTAAAAACTTTAACATTGGCCATAACTTTTGATTGTTAAATGGTAGGGCTTTCATATTTCACATGTGCATTTCTTGTCACAAGACCTTTCTAGTGGTACCATAATTTTTGACCTTGTGACCTTAACCTTGACGTTTGACCTACTTTTTTAAAACTTTAACATAGTCCATAACTTTTGATTGGTAAGTGATTGGGCTTTCATATTTCACATGTGTATTCTTTTTCACAAGACCTTTCCAGTGGTACCATAATTTTTGACCTCGTGACCTTGACGTTTGATCTACTTTTTAAAAACTTTAACATTGGCCATAACTTTCAATTGGTAAGTGATAGGGCTTTCATAATTCACATGTGCATTCCATGTCACAAGACCTTTTCAACAATCCCATAATTTTTGACCTTGTGACCTTGACCTACTGTTTTAAGACTTGAACATTGGCCATACCTTTCGATTGCCGAGTGATACTGCTTTCATATTTAACATGCGCTGTTCGGGGGCATCAGTGTTTCACAAACACATCTTGCTCACATAAAGTTTTGAAGAAAACACAACCTGACACCCCAAAATTTTGAAATAGACTCCGGCTATGTATATAAGGAAGAAGATTCCATTTGGTACAAAAAGGGTTAATAAAGCTTCATTGAGGCAGTTGTAACAAGTACCCATTTTTAGCTCACCTGTCACGTAGTGACAAGGTGAGCTTTTGGGATCACTTTTTGTCCATCGTGCGTCCGTCCGTAAACTTTTTCTTCAAACAACATCTCCTAAACCACTGATCAGATTTTGACCAAACTTCACAGGAATGATCCTTAGGTGGTCCCCTTTCAAAGTTGTTCATATGCTTCTGGTCCATTGCAGATATAGGTCACAGGAGCCAAAAATAGATTTTTTTCATCGAAAACTTAAAAAATCTTCTTCTCTGAAACCGCAAAGCCCAGGACATTGATATTTTGTATGAAGCTTCATCTAGTGGACCCCTACCAAAATTGTTCAAATTATTGTGCTGGGGCCAAAAATGCCCCCGCACCGGGGCCCTTTGGTTTTATATGGGCTTATATAGGGAAAATCTTTAAAAATCTTCTTCTCTGAAACCGCAAGGCCCATGTCTTTGATATTTGGTATGAAGCTTCATCTAGTGGACCCCTACCAAGATTGTTCAAATTATAGTGCTGGAGCTAAAAATGCCCCCGCACCGGGGCCCTTTGGTTTTACATGGGCTTATATAGGGAAAATCTTTAAAAATCTTCTTCTCTGAAACCGCAAGGCCCAGGTCTTTGATATTTGGTATGAAGCTTCATCTAGTGGGCCCCTACCAAGATTGTTCAAATTATTGTGCTGGGGCCGAAAATGCCCCCCGCACTGGGGCCTTTTGGTTTTACATGGGCTTACATAGGGAGAATCTTTAAAAATCTTCTTCTCTGAAACCCCAAGGCCCAGGTCTTTGATATTTGGTATGGAGCTTCATCTAATGGACCCCTACCAAGATTGTTCAAAGTATAGTGCTGGAGCTAAAAATGCCCCCGCACCGGGGCCCTTTGGTTTTACATTGGCTTATATAGGGAAAATCTTTAAAAATCTTCTTCTCTGAAACCACAAGGCCCAGGTCTTTGATAATTGGTATGAAGCTTCATCTAGTGGACCCCTACCAAGATTGTTCAAATTATAGTGCTGGGGCCAAAAATGCCCCCGTCCGGGGGCCCTTTTGTTTTACATGGGCTTATATAGGGAAAATCTTTAAAAAAAATCTTCTTCTCTGAAACTGCAAGGCCCAGGTCTTTGCTATTTGGTATGAAACTTCATCTAGTGGACCCCTACCAAGATTGTTCAAATTAAAGTGCTGGGGCCAAAAATGCCCCCGCCCCAGGGCCCTTTGGTTTTACATGGGCTTATATAGGGAAAATCTTTAAAGATATTCTTTTCTGAAACTGCAAGGCCCATGTCTTTGATATTTGATATGAAGCTTCATCTTGTGGACCTCTATCAAGATTGTTCAAATTATAACCCTGGGGCCAAAAATGCCCCCGCTCCGGGGCCCTTTGGATTTACATAGACTTAACTAGGGAAAATCTCGAAAAATCTTCTTCTCTGAAACCACAAGGCTTAGGTCTTTGATATTTGTTATGAAGCTTCAGCTAGTGGACCTCTACCAAGATTGTTCAAATTATAGCCCTGAGACCAAAAATGCCCCTGCCATGTGGCCCTTTGGTTTTACATAGACTTATAGGGAAAATCTTTAAAAATCTTCTTCTCTGAAACCACAAGGCTTAGGTCTTTTATATTTGTTATGAAGCTTCAGTTTGTGGACCTCTACCAAGATTGTTCAAATTATAGCCCTGGGGCCAAAAATGCCCCCCGCCATGTGGCCCTTTGGTTTTACATAGACTTATTTAGCGAAAATCTTGTTTTACATAGACTTCTTTATGCAGGGTAAACCTTTAAAATCTTCTTCTCTGAAACCACAAAGCTCAGGTCTTTCATATTCGATATGAAGGTTCATCGTGTGGACCTCTACCAAGATTGTTCAAATTATAGCCCTGGGGCCAAAATTGACCCCGCCCGGAGCCCACTTATTATACATTGGATCAGGTGAGCGAACCAGGGCCCTCTGGGCCTCTTGTTCTATATTTTAGCAACAAAAAGGAAAAATATATATATACCCTTGTAAGACTTCTTTTTTCTATACAGTCAAGCCTCTTTAATACTCTTTCTAACGGCAATTTTAATGGAATGAATCCTTAGCCCAAGGAGTACACTTGGTTCCATTCTGAGTGGACTTCCCTCGGGTTGGAAATACCCATATCTAACCATTTGTTTGTTTGTTTGTATTGGGGTTTAACGACCCAGTCAACACAATTAGGTCATTTTTGATCCAGAGAGTTTACTTATCCACACTTTTCCTGGGCAGGCTTATACGTAAGCGGCTAACCAGTATCCAGTACAGTGCACATTAATTTGCCAGAAACTGACAATTGCCCTTCTTGAATCAGTGGAAGGGAAAGAATGACCATAGAAAAGATTTTATGATCAGTCTCCACGAAAGAACGATGCCGACTCCGGCAAGTATCGAACCCACGTCCTCCTGATCACCAGTCAGATGCGCATCTGACTTAGCTACCGAGGCCGACCCCTTAGTCCTGAAAGATTAATTCTTGTAATCTAATACTTCTAACAAATATCTATAACCTGAAGTAATGAAGATAAGAAGACCCTCACTTACCTGTCATACTCCTAACTGGGTATGTTTATTATGGCAAACTCTTTATATCGGCACCATATTTGGAAGCAAATGCAGTAAAATAACTATATTAAGACCACCTTTGGGACTATTCAAAAGTGGTCTTTAAGACCACTTTTGAACAGTTCCAAAGGTGGTCCCTGATCAGAGGACATTCGAAGAAAGAATAACTGCACCCTCCTAAATAAGCTTTTTAAAGCAGAATTAGTCTTAATTTTAGGTGGTTTTAATAGCGGAATTTTACGGTAATGTTATTATAAAATGGGGATGACAGGTGGTTCATTACAAGCTAGGACTTTTTAACTTGATGAATGTGTAGAGTTACATGCTTCATTGATTTTCTCACTAGATGATGTGCAATGGATGCTGGGACTCCGACAGGCTCGTTACCACTGATTCGTCTAAACTTGGACAGTTTTGATGATGTCATCACAAAAGAGGGACATGAGATAGGCGTGGATGGAAGGTAAGGCTTGGATGTCTTCGTCATCTTATTAACAAATCCATGTTATGTAAACTCCACATTGTATCAATATCATTAGATACATTACTTTCCTGAATTTTATCTCTACATTAAGGTAACGCACCTATGCGACATAGTGCATTTTTCGCATCTCCAAAATGGCTACTTTTCTGATGAAAATCCTTGATATTTTTGTTATAAATTTTCAAAAATAGGTTGAGGGTGCTCGCTGAGGCGGTTCTAATGAGTACCCACAACCTATGTCTTGGAGCAGAAATACCCACAACCTATGTCTTGGAGCAGAAATAAGAAAAATAATATATACCCCCATAAATCCCAGGTTTCTCTACATAAAGTGGGTTTTATATTTTCTTGTCCTTTGGGATCATTGATTCCATTGTGGGATTTTGAAAATATCTGAGGGTCACTGATGAGGCCTAATTGGCCGAAACTAGCTAGTCTGGCCCAGAAAACATGTACACTCCATATATTTCGGTTTTGTGGTGCATTCCTTGCTTCCAAAGGATAACCCTTTTATAGAACGTATTTAGCTTCACTACAGCTGGTGTGTGGGAATGTGTGGCGGCAGTAAAACGTCCCCCTGCCCTACATCATAGTGTAGATTATATTTTCTTGTCCTTTGGGATCATTGATTCCATTGTGGAATTTTGAAAATATCTGAGGGTCACTGATGAGGCCTACTTGGCTGAAACTAGCTAGTCTGGCCCAGAAAACATATACACTCCATATATTTCGGTTCTGTGGTGTATTCCTTGCTTCCAAAGGATAACCCTTTTATAGAACGTATTTAGGGGTGGGGGATGTCTTCATTTCACAGACTTGTTCATGTGATGAAAATATTGAATGTATGTACTTGCTATAACAGCCTCAGTGAGGCTTTCTAGCGAACCTTAAAGTCAATTATTAGCATAGAAAGAAAGATATGAGAGAAAGAAAGAGTAAAATAAATTCTATTCTTTCATTATTCTTATGTTTTTTATGCTCCCCGAAGAGGGAGCCATATAGTCGCCGCTTTGTCCGACCGTCCGTCCGTCTGTCCGTCCGTTCTTACAAAATGGGTTTATGTGGCTTCTTTTAGGTACAGAAGGGTTTTGTGTGGCAAAATGGGTTTGTGTGGCTAGCCTCACAAACCCATTTTTCTGTTAGTACAGAGGGGTTCAGGGGGACTAGAAAAATCAAATAAAAAAAAAGACACATAAGTTTATGTCCATCACCTTGGACATCCTTGGACATGGATGTCCAGGATTATGAGGCTAAACTTTGAGATTATGGGGCTGAGCCACATAAATTTAACTGGCTGTCCTGGGGCTGAATGCTGCAGTAGGAAAAAGTCCCTCTATGTGAGGAGCTAGACCCATAAGATGTATCAGTGCACTATAAAGAAAGTTCTGTTCTACCTTTAGAGGGCTAGATATCACAACCTCTGGTAGCCACATAAGTTTAGACAAAGACGGTTTCGTACAGACAGCCTTTATGTGGCTGATGTCCAAAGTTTGTGTGGCTAGCCACATTAGATGTACAGATTTGTGTGTCTTATAGCCACATAAACCGTTAGCCACATAAAAATTTTAGCCCCATAAAATATGGACAGGTGCAGCCACACAAACCCAAAATGTGGGTCCGTCCATCCGTTCGTCCGTCCGTCACACTCTATATCTCAAAAAGTATTAAAGGTATTTAAGTGAAACTTGATATACTGATAGAGGGCGATAAGGGGAATTGTAGAATACAAGAACCATAACCCTGTCACCAGTATTTATGGAGTTACTTCCCTTCTTAACTATTTCAATGAAAAGATTGTCCGGAGCATATCTCTGAAAGTATAGGAGGGATTTAAGTGAAACTTAATACATTGATAGATGGCCATCAGAGGAAGTGCAGAGTGCAAGAACTGTAACTCTATCACAAGTAATTGATGAGTTATTTCCCTTTTTAGTTTTTGCTATATTAAGCTTGTCCGGAGCATATCTCTAAAAGTTTTAAAGGTAATTTAGTGAAACTTGATACACTGATAGGGGGCTATAAGAGAAATCGCAGAATGCAAGAAGCATAACCCTGACAACAGTTTTTACTGAGTTACTTCCCTTCTTAATTAGGGCCCCACACAGTATTTTGGGTGCCCTATAGTATTTTCCTGGTCAGTCAGTTTCAAATCTAAACCAAAACATTTAACTAGAAATAACTTTAAAAGTATTATCCCTACTCCCATGAAACTTCACACTCATACTAACAATCACAGGCCTACATTCTGACAAACCATATTGCTTTTGTCTGTGTGTTTGTCACGCCTTAACCAAACAACTTAACCTCGGTCATAACTTCTAAAGTATTTGCCCTACTCTCATGAAACTGCACACACTAACTATCACAAGACCTACATTCTGACAAAGGGCCATAACTATATTGCTTTTCGGTGTGTGTTTGTCAGGCCATAACCAAACAACTTAAACTCGGTCAAAATTTTAAAAGTATTTGTCCTACTCTCGTGAACGGCCGTGGCCTAGCGGTCAAGAGCGCTGACTCTTGATCATTAGGTCTCTCACCGCTGTGGTTCGAGCCTCGCTCGGGTCACAGGTGAGACGCCAAGTTCTGCAACAGAAGGTCAGGTGGTTTTCTCCGGATACTTTGGTTTTTGCCCACCTCTGATTAACGATCGGCTCGATATGAGTGAAATAATCTTGAAAGGGCCGTAAAACCAAAACCAAAAAAAAAAAAAAAAAAACCTACTCTCGTGAAATATCTCCTGTTGTTTCATAACCTTGGGTAATAGGGCTTTCATATTTCACATATATATTCCTTGTGACATTCTTCATTGAAAATCAATTACTTGGCAACACAAAACTGAGTTTCTTTGTCTTATGGTTTAAGATTTACATGCCCTTGCGTTACATTTCTCCTTATTTTTGCAGTCTTTGTTGAAAATCACTAACTAGGGAATTCTTAGACTTTGGTTAAACCCATTTGGTACCGGAAACCCCAAAAGGGGTAAGTGGCAAACAGTGCAGGCCCAGATCAGATGCCACGGAACGCGTGTTTGTCACGCCTTAACCAAAAAACTTAACCTTGGTCATAACTTCAAAAGAATTGGCCCTACTCTTAAACTTCACACACATACTTACCATCACAAGACCTACATTCAGACAAAGGAGAACAACTTGTGTGTTTGTCACACATACACCGAAAACTTTAACCTCGGTGATTACTTCAAAAGTATTTTGTCTACTCTCATGAAACATCACACACATAATTACCATCACAAGACCTACACCCTGACAAATTACCCAAACAATTTAAACTCCGATCAAAATTTTAAAAGTATTTGTCCTACTTTACTTCTACTCTCATGAAACTTCACACACATACTTACATCACAAAAACCTACATTCTGACAAAGGGCCATAACTATATTGCTTATTTTCACTGAATTATCTCCCCTTTTTCAAAAAAATACCTCCTGTTATTTCATAACCATGGGTAATAGGGCTTTCATGTTTCACATGTGTGTTCCTTGTGACATTTGCCATTGAAAATCACTTACTAGGGAACACAAAACTGAGTTTCTTAGCCTCATGGTTTAAGATTTACAAGCCCATGCAGGGAAGGGGCGTCACATTTCTCCTTTTTTTTTGCATGCTTTGTTGAAAATCACTACTATCACTAGTTTCTTTATTTGTACTCCAAACATCGGCTGAGGGTACTCATTAGAAACTCCTCATTCAGATGGTTCTAACGAGTACCCATAACCTTTGTCTTCAAACAAATCTTATCAAACTTCAAAGTGTATAGGATCATTTCACTTATATAACCCTCCTACTACTGCGCATCTTCGGGGAGCATCCCACGGTTTGACCGATGCTCTTGTTTTAACATGGATGTGATGTCCTTTGACCTAACCTTAAACGGCTCAGACAAATACCACTCTCAGGTGAGGAATGTGATTCCTTGTTCTTATAACAAGAGGGAGATGACTGAGGGTAAACACTGATTTTTCAGAAGGAGTAGGGAATTTGCAGGGTGTAGAACAAAGGCTTGATCATACCAGAAATTTTCATAGGAGTGTGAAGGATGTTATGAACTGCTGTTCAATTACAATACATCGCCAAAGTCACGCTTAAAATAAAAAGAAAATTTACCGGTACTTTTTTTGATAAATACCAAAAATGTTTCATCTGGTTTGTTCAAAACACCACACCAGAATGTTCACTCAGGCTTCACACTCATGAACATTCTGATGATTTCAACACATTCAATGAAGTATTTTTGGTATTTATCTAAAAAAGTAAGTAAATATCCTCTCTTTATCATATGACATCGCATCTGAGAGTGTAATAACGCCATGTAATAAATATGATAATATGATAGCCCCATAACCTTACATGTATGACATCCTTATCGACATCACGTTTCTTAGTGGCAGAATAGTGACATTTTTATCCCCCCACCGAATAGGTTCGTGGGATATAGCGATCAGTCTGGTGTCCGTCTGTCCGTCCGTAGACGCAACCTTGTAATGGCCATAACTCCTATACCCTTTGAGAGTCATTGACAGGCCTGGTGTCGAATACTTTCAGAAGTATTTGGATACAAATACAAATACTTTGCATTTCACGAATACAGAATACAAATAAAAATACATTTTTTATGAATATATTCGAATGAGAATACAAATACTTTGCAAATGTATTCAAATACTTTTAGAATACTTTTGAATACATTTCAATCAAAATGGAGGACTTATACAAGGACTTATACAAAACAAAAACCCCTGGTGACTGTAGTAATGTTTGGGTCATAGACAGATACTCATGTCTTTGTTTTCTCTAGAACAATTTAAGACACAATCAATGAAGGTGTGCAGGATCTTGTATGACACAGGTCATTTGTAGTGTCTGCAGCATTCGTCAATCAAAAGCTAATGACTGATGAATTACATTTACATCACATAAACATCTATATAATTTGGACCCCCTTGAACCGCACTTTGGAGTTTACTGTATACCCATTTTTTCTTATTTCAGCTCTAAAATACAGATTGTGGGTACTCATTAGAACTGACTCATTAGGATATAGTATCACTTTTGAAAATTCTGCTTGATTATTGTGATGACTTTTTAACACATTTCTTTATAAATTTCATGATGTAAATACACATTATACTATTAAGTCAGTTCAATGAATTAAATCTCTTGCCATGACTAAAGAAGTATTTGGTTTCATTTTTAATGTTCTTATTCATTGTTAGAATTTAGTCATATTGAGGATTTTACTGTTCTGTATTTTGTCACCTGTTGTAGCTGTTTGTTGCAATAATTTCTCCATTAGCATCAATATAGTATATTCCAAATATGATTTGGAATCTGCAGTTTTTAAAATGATATATGTACATACAAATTGATTTTCAAAAATCAGTAATTGTGCATGTGGAGGTGTGGGGGATTTTGTCCACCTTCACAAACAACACTTGGGATTATGTCCAAGGGGGATTTGGTCCACCTAAACAAATGGTGGGAGAGATTTTGTCAGGGGATTTTGTCGGGGGTTTGGGGATTTTGTCTGTGATTAAAAAGAGGTGGTTATAACAAGTACCCACAATCTATATTTTGAGCAGAAATAAGAAAAATATCACAGTTTTTCATCTTAAAATAAGTGATTTTTTGGCGATAAAATTTACATTGTATTTGTATTGGCAGCATGTTTTCATATTATCAGTTCATATACTGCTGAAACTAAATAAGGGTCATTATTGTGTTCTGTTTCTTGTGAGAAACAAGTGTCAAAGGTGGCCAGCACATAATAAATTAATCAGTTTGCCTATTGCCTTCTATTTCTACTTTTTGGATTTCAGTTTACAGATTGCCTTCACTTTCATTTTACTACTTAGGCATTTTTTGGGTGTATGATTTTTAATATGTTATCAACAGAGAGAATGTTCTTATCAAACAAGGCTCATCAATTTACCAGTATTAGGAATTACATACATGTGAGTATTTTACTTTGGCATGCATATGGCTCAGTTGTAAAAACACTATGTCTTGCCCCTATCTCTCTATCCTGAGGCAATAACAGATGTTATTTTCTTCTGTTTTTCACACCTCTCAGTCAACAAATTTTAATGTCAGTCACTTTAAAAGTAATATATTCATAATAATCAAATGTTTGTCATCTTAAAAGCTTTTATTTGCACCAATGCAGTCAAATAAATCAATTAATATTCTTGGATCTCTATGTATGGTATTAAATCATCTAATAGTAATTTCAGAAGTTCCTACATGAGCAGTCAAGGACTTTAGTCACATCTGTTAAAACATTTATGTATTGTTTAAATTTTTTTTTTTTTGCTGTAAAGAGCAAAAGTATTCATAATGTATTCGTAAAACTATTCATGAATACATGACTTTTGAAATGTATTCGAATACAAATACAAATACTTTTATTCTAAAAAATCCACGAATACAGAATACTTCACGAATACTCAGAAAATGTATTTGAATAGTATTCGAATAAGAATACAGAATACAATTACCCCAGGTCTGGTCATTGATGGTTCTTGGCACACTTGTTCACAAGGCCGAGACGGCGTGTCATGCGCAAGAACCAGAACTCTGGAAGCCATACTTTTTGAGTTATCTCCCCTTTTAATAAAATAGAATGACTTCACAGAGCTACAGATAATTTTTAGGCCAAAGAGTATTTTACTCCCTGATTTTCTTTTCAAAGGGTATTTCAGGTCCTAGAAATTTACTGAAAGAGTAAAATGTTACACAATTTTTTTGGAAAGAGTATTGTGACACATAATATGCTTTTTATTCCCAAGTGTGTCCGTTTTTAGAACATATTGATGATATTTATAATCATAAAATAATTATCATAACTTCAGATAAGGCGCTTTTTTTCATCAGAAAAGTACATATATTTTTCTTATTTCAGCATAAACATTTGTTTGTTTGTATTGGAGTTTAACGGCCCAGTCAACACTATTTAGGTCATTTTTGAGCCGGTCAGTTTACCTATCAACACTTTCCTGGGCAAGCTTATACGTAAGCGGTTCACCAGTACAGTGCACATTCTTTCGCCAGAAACTGACAACTGCCCTTCTTGAATCAGCGGAAGGGAGAGAATGACCGTAGAAAAGATTTCATGATCAATCTCCACGAAAGAATGTTGCCGACCCTGGCGGGAGTCGAACCCGCGTCCTCCTGATCACCAGTCAGGCGCGCATCCGACTGAGCCACTGAGGCCGGCCCGTCAGCATAAACATAATTATGTTGTTGGTATTCATTAGAAGTGCCTCACTGAGGGTCTGTTACTTCCTTCATTGTTAGGAAGTTCAATATGTTGCCCCCATTTGCTGGAATTTTCGGTCTAAAACGACCGGACTTCGACGATTTCTGCGCCATTTGTTTGCATTGGAAACCAACAGAGTAATTTCCCTTGCCGATCTGTTATTCTAATCACGATTGGCCTAACGAAAATGAAAGTACCAATCAGACAACGTATTATTCAGGGGCTTTTGGTAGAACCAGATATGAAGTTGGGTTGCTCGATTAACCGAAACGAAGTCAGTTTACTCCAACTTTTATTTTGCACCCGTCGGGACCATGACGTACCCGTTTTTTCAATGCGTATCGGTACGCTAAAAATCGATTTTCAATGCGTTTTTAATGAAAATTAATGCGTATTTACGCGGATACGCGCCTTATCTGTAGCTCTGACTTCATGTATTTTGTGATGGCCATAACTCCAATACCCTTTGAGATATATTGATGGTACCTGGCACAGTTGTTCACAAGGCTGAGACAGCGTGTCATGCACCAGAACCACAACTCTGGTTGCCATGTTTTTTTTAGTTATCTCCCCCTCCAATAAAATAGAGTGGCTACCTTGTGCTGGCCATAACTCCAATACCCTTTAAGATATATTAATGATACCTGGCACAGTTGTTCACAAGGCCGAGACCGTGTGTCATGCACAAGAACCACAACTCTGGTTCCCATGGTTTTTGAGTTATCTCCCCTTCCAATAAAATAGAGTGACTACCTTGTGATGGCCATATCTCCAATACTCTTTGAGATATATTGATGGTACTTGGTACAGTTGTACATGAGGTTAAGCAGATGTGTCAAGTGCAAGAACCACAACTCTGAGTGCCCTGGTTTTTAAATTATCTCCCCTGACAATATAACCTTTTGATGGCCATAACTCCAATACCCTTTGAGATATATTGATGGTACTTGGCATAATTCTATACAAGGTTGAGAATCCACTTCATGCCTAAGAACCACAACTGTGGGTGCTATGATATTTGAGTTATCTCCCCTTCCAATAAAACAGTATGGCCACCTTGTGATCTCCGTACCTCCAATACCCTTTGAGACATATTGGTAGTACTTGATGCAGATGTACATGAGGTTAAGCAGGTGTGTCATGCTCAAGAATTACAACTCTGGATACTCTGGTTTATTAGTAATCTCCCCTGACAATATAACCTTGTGAAGGCCATAAGTCCAACACCCTTTGAGATATATTGAAGGAACTTGGCACAATTGTATACAAGGTACAGAAGGGGTGTCATGTGCAAGAACCACAACTGTTGGTGCTGTGGTATTTCAGTTATCTACCCTTCCAATATAACAGTATGACCAGCTTGTGATACCCATATCTCGAATACCCTTTGAGACATATTGATGGTACTTTGTACAGAAATACATGAGCTTAAGCAGGCATGTCATTCGCAAGAACCACAATTCTGAGTGCCCTGGTTTTTAGCTCACCTGGGCCGAAGGCTCCAGGGGAGCTTATAGTATAGTGGGTCCTTCATCGTATGTCCATCCACACTTTTGAGCAGCTATATCTCTGCAGCCTGCAGGCTGATCTCAATCATTTCTCACCTGTAGCATGCCTCTGGTGGGGCATTGATGACATAAGCTTCTTTCGAAATCGCACGAAAACTTTGGTTGCTATGGTAATCACAAGGTCCCATAGACTTTACAATGGGAAAAATGCTTGTCATCACCGTAGCACCTTCAAGTTTGATCGGATCTTTTTGAAACTTATATGTAAGGTGGCTAAGGATAAAACCTCGGATGAATTCGCAAACCAGCCAAGTTGGCCCATTTATCATAGAGATAACGTCTCTTTGATTGCGGACAATGCCGATTTTTTACCTTGTCATCACCGTAGCCCTTTCAGTTTTGATCGGATCTTTCTGAAACTTATATGTAAGGTGGCTGGGGATAAAACCTTGGTTGAGTTGGAATACCGGCCAAGTCGGCCAATTTATCATAGAGTTCCCTCCCTTTGATTGCTGGAAATGCTGATTCTTTACCTTGTCATCACCACAGCCCCTTAAGTTTTGATCGGATCTTTCTGAAACGTATGAGTAAGGTTGCTAGAGATTAAACCTCGGATGAGTTCGAAAACCGGCCAAGTTGGCCAATTTATCACAGAATAACATCCCTTTGATTGCTGAAAAGCCAAATTATGACCTTGTAATCACCGTAGCCCCTTCAGTTTTGATCAGATCTTTCTGAAACTTACATGTAAGGGGGCTGGGAAAAAAACCTTTGACGAGTTCGAATACCAGCCAAGTCGGCACATTTATCATAGAGTTATGTGCCTTTGATTGCTGAACCGGCCCCGATAGCTCAGTTGGTGGAGTGTCCACTCCGGGGAACGGGAGGTCACGGGGTCGATCCCGGGCCGAGACATACCAAAGTCGTTAAGAATGGTACTAGCTGCTCCTCGCTTGGCACTCAGATTTACGGGGAAGAGCTAGGACTGATCAACCCAGTGTCAGGATAATATGTCTGGGACATAATACTTCAGTGAGGCAGCACTATAAAAGTGAGCATTGAGCTCCCTGTCGCAACCAGACACTGTCGTGATAGGACTGAAAAATTGTTGAAAGAGACGTTAAACCCGAATTCACACACACGCACACACACACTTTGATTGCTGAAAATGGCTATTTTCGACCTTGTCATCACCATAGCCCCTTCAGTTTATATCGGATCTTCCTGAAAGTTACATATAAGCAAGTCAGGAATAAAAGCTTGAATGAGGTTGAAAACTGGTGAGGTCAGCTGATTTATCATAGGTTACTTTCTACTTGATTGCAGAAAATGCTTACCATGTCATCACCTTGTTCTCCAATAAATCCTTCAATAAAGGTTGGCACTTCCTGAAACTTTGAATCTGTTAGCTCAGGGGAGCGATACAGGACCAGCTTGGTCCTCTTGTTTAGTTATGTCCCCTGACAGTATAATTTTGTGATGGCCATAACTGCCATAACTGCAATACTTTTGTGATATATTGCTGGTTTAATTCTGGTGTATAGTCTATCGGTGAACAATCTTCTGAAGGCCATATTGGCTTTTGGGCGGGGGATTTGCCATCTCTTCTGACGGCTATTTTTATAAAACAGTCATGAATAAAATGGGTTACATGTATTTAATGTCATATGATAAATAGAATCTTGCATTCATACTCATGTATTATTGAATTTATTAAACCAGTTGAGGAGATTCGTTCAAATATTAAATTCAGTAATACATGAACACTCATGTAAGATACCCTATATATTTTACTAAGCAGCCTCCTCCAGCAGCCACTTGACTGAATTTAAATCCCCTCTATTAATCCAAATGGAATCTTCCTCCTTATATAGCAGGAGTCAAAATTTAGGGGTGTCAGATAGTGTTTTCTTCAAAATTTATTTGGAAATTGGCAGAATGTTTTGCAGTGTCTGATCTGGGCCTGCCAATTACCCCCTTTTGGTGTTTCCGGTACAAAATAGCCAGAGATAACATCAATAGACACCCCCACCCCCATCCCCTCCCCCTGTCCCCATCGGGGCTTGGAGAAATAGATTGGGCTGCATGGTGCTTCCACCGACTGCACATGAATACTGGTAAACTCCTTAGAAGGTCTCAGCATGCTCGGGCAAAGTGGTATGAGTTGGACCATCCCTTCATATAAACCGTGTTGGTTTGTTTGGGCTATAGGGCTTGAGATTTAATTTCATTTTTATTTTGGGTTAAAGTCCCACAAAATTGGAAGCAACGTCCAATGGTATTGACAGGCACATAAAACCGCAATTCAAACAAACAGATAATCTCAATACCCCAAAATGGGAAGTAACTTTTGGGTATTGAGGTTATCTGTTTGTTTGAATTGATCCTATAATCACTTTTCTGATACCTGTATTTTCAGTGCTCCTAAATTTTGATTTAGTTATCAGTCAATAATATATGTGTATAAGTAAATTAAAAGATAAATAAATGATGGAAAGGAATCAGATGAATTAGTATACATATTTGTGTCAGATAAGTGAGTATATTCATATGGCGCCTCTCCATCATTTATTTTTCTTTTGCATCATGATAAGTCTGTGAAATGAAGACCCCTCTAAACCCTACATCATATAGAGGAAAGTGAGGTTTACGGGGTGTACATTATCTGCCTTATTTTTTGTCAAAAACATAGATTGTGGGTACTTGTTAGAACCGCTTCATTGAAGCGGTTCTAACGAGTAGCCACAATCTGTGTTGAAAGCAGAAATAAGAAAGCTGTTATAATTTTTACCTAATATTTGTCATTTCTGACACCATGTTGGACATCATTACAGGGTTCGACATTAACTTTTTAAATTTCTGGACAAGGTGGTCCTGTAACTTTCGGGATGGACTGGACCTGATCTAAGTTCAACTAACGGTAGACCGAAGAAATGATGAAAATCATACTATTTCTACACTGTCATCAGAATATTCTTTTATTGATTATTTACATAGTAAAACTACAGCAACCATCTGAAAACAGAAACATTTTATGGTATAAACTGAGTTAAAACATGGAGTTTAATAAATGTGGTGGCAGATTTTCAACTGGACCATTCGGCCCAGCGTGCCACTATCCTTACTAGACCTGACCAGCTTTATTAGCCGAAACTACGTAGTATGACCCATCTTCTTTCTTATGAATGTTTTCATTGCTCTTAAAGGAACTCATTTTTGATTTTTATTTGCCTTCACTGCAGCTGGTGTTGTGCCGTGTGGCGGCCGTAAAACGTCTCCCCGTACATCAACCATAGTGCAGTTTATATTTTACTTTTGGTCCTTTGAGATCAGCGTTAATATTCTGAGAAATCGGAAATAAATTATTGGTTTAGACTCATATTCTAGACAGGTTTTTAATTATTTGGACCCCATTTTGATTTATATGACTCTTTGAATCGACTGCCTATTCGAAATTTGCAAAATTGCAGTATGTTTCCTCTGGCTTTCTTTGCCGGATCATAACAGGGTCACTGATGAGGCTTTATTAGCCGAAACTACGTAGTATGACCCATCTTCTTTCTTATGAATGTTTTCATTGCTCTTAAAGGAACTCATTTTTGATTTTTATTTACACTAGACAATGTCCATCGTTCTTTGGTTAATGTTGAACCCTGCATTATTACACATGGACATGTTTTCCTAATGGGTATACAACAATGTTGAGTTGCCAGCTGTTCTCATAACATTTTTAACTGCCTGTATCAGGCTATGGATCATCACATATGTTTCCCTCTGCTAAACAGCCACCTCTTGTAAGGGGAATGGGGACACCTGGCAGATTTTTTTCGCCATTTTTCAAAGGGAGACAACTTTCAGGATTTCCTGTTCGCTTTTCTATAAGCCCTGTCCCACTGAAAAAAAGGGGTATACTCTTAAAGGAAAGAATTTGCTCCTTAGGAGCAAATTCTTTCCTTTAAGAGTTGACCTCTATTAACATAGGAGACCAAAATACTTTTGCAGGAGTTGCCTCTCCTGAAGGTATTCCCATTCCCTTAAGCTGAGCAGCCATTTTGAAGTTTTTGGCTGCTAAAAAGAGGTTGTACCGTAATGATCCTAAGTATTAGGACAGATAGACCTATGCACACAGTGCAGATCCAGATCAGACTGCTCCTGAACTGCTCGTTGAGGAGCAGTCTGATCAGGGTATACATTGCTTGCCATTCTGTCTGCACCTTTTGGACAGCTTAATGAATCATGAAACAACTTTGTTGTGTAATGACGTAATTTTAAGAGAATTGTACAGCAGTCCGTAAGGTGTCATTTCAATGGTATACAGTCAACCCTCTATATGCCCACATTCGTTATGACGGCAAAACTCGTAATAACATCAATTTCAATGGAATGACTACTTAGCTAAAGGCTTAGCCTCGGTTCCGAGCTGCATGGGTTTCCCTCGGGTTGGAAATGCCTATATCGAGTCCATAGTCATGAAAGGGTCTTGTGATCTAATACTCCAAGAAACAAATGTTATAGATATTTGTTAGAATCGCCTGACCGAGGCGATTCTAACATGTCTATAACATTTGTTTCTTTGAGTAATAATGGGGAAAAGGCCTTTGGAATTCTTTATAACGGCTCAATAATAGGGAACAAATACAGTCGTTATAATGAGGGTCCTTTTGGCCCCGCCCATTGGAGCTGGAAGAAATAGATGGGCTGCATGATGCTTCCACGCAGAGCTGAAACCAACTGCACACAAGTACTGGTAAACCACTTAGAGGATCTAAGCCTGCCCAGGCAAAGCGGTGCGAGTCGGACCGTCCATGCTTATGAACCCTTTTGGATTCATAGGGCGACAGGGCTTGAGATGTCATTTCATCTCAATGTTGGGTAAAAGTCCCACAAAATTGGAAGCAACGTATCCAAAATGACAACTTCTCCAAAATGACCTATACAGTGTTGAAGGGATTGTTAAACGTCAAATCAAACAAATAACGAGGGTCTTCTGTATATCCAAAATCATGTCATCATTTAATGTATCTATTCCACAGCTTTGTCACACCAGGAGCCACCTTTATTGCAACACCTGTAGTAGATGCAGAACAAGGTAAGCACACAAAAATTCCTATGTTAAGACTACCTTTGGGACTGTTCAAAAGTGGTCTTTAAGACCACTTTTGAACAGTCTCAATGGTTGTCCCAACCAGAGGATGGTGTGTGCAAAAAGCACAAAGAAAGAACAAGTGCACCCTTCTTAATAACTTTGTTAAAGCAGAATTAGTCTTAATTTTAGGTGGTCTTAATAGTGGAATTTTTGTGTATTTTAACCCATTCCCACAATCATGGGGACTTTGTGAATTTTGCTGATTTTCACCATGTTGCCTAGGATAGCAACTTCATATAGCCATTATTTCATAATGAATAATCTGTTATACATGTACACCAAACTCGGCATGAATGTTCAATGGGCAGTGGCAGTCTTTCAAATGGAACATTGCCATGGTAACGAGGTGGCATCTCAAAAAAGTAAAAAAGTGTGATTTCACAAGTAAAGATGACTGAATCTTAATCTTCACACCGCAGCCCCTGCCCTTCGGGGCTTGAAGAAATAGATGGGCTGCATGATGCTTCTACGTAGAGCTGAATCCAACCCGCACACGAGTACTGGTAAAATACTTAGAGGATCTAAGCCTGTCCAGGCAAAGGGGGCGAGTGTCGGACCATCCATGCTTATAAACCCAATTGGTTTCATTGGGCGAAAATGTTTGAGATGTCATTTCATCTCAATGTCAGGTAAAAGTCCCACAAAATTGGAAGCAACATCTCCAAAATGACCTAAATAGTGTTGACGGGGACTTTAAATCTCAAATCAATCAATTGTTCTTTGTTCTTTTCAGAGTCATCGTTACAAGGAAGTATGACGCAGAATGATGTAAGTGTTTGTAGTCTTACAGACAGCAGAGAAAGGGATTACTTTTATAAAGGTTTCGGCCCCCGCCCATCGGGGCTTGAAGAAATATATTGGGCTGCATGATACTGCCACGTAGAGCTGAAACAGACTGCACATGGGTACTGGTAACCACTTAGAGGTTCTAAGCCTGCCCAGGAAAAGTGGTGCAAGTCGGACTGTCCATGCATATAAATCCTATTAGTTTTATTTGACGGCAGGTTTTGTGATGACATTTCATCTAAGTGTTGAGTAAAAGTCCCATAAAATTGGAAGCAATGTCTCCAAAATGACCTATACAGTGTTGACAGGGACGTTAAACCTCAAATCCATCACGATAACAAGTCCGTGAAACGAAGACCCCCCTAAACCCCACTTTATATAGAGAAAACTGGGGTTTAGGGGGTATTCATTATTTTTCTTATTGTTGCTCCCAGACATAGGTTGTGAGTCTCGTTAGAACCGCCTCATTAAGGCGGTTCTAACGAGCACACACAACCTACGTTTTGAGCATTTATAGGAAAAATATCAAGGATTTTCATCAGAAAAGTAGCCATTTTGGAGATGTGAGAAATGCACTATGCCGTACGGGTGTGTTATCGTAATGCAAACAAACAAATATATAAAAGTTTGGTTATAAAATACACCACAACATTTTTCTATCACAGCTTGTCATAACTTTTGTAGATACTTGTAGCACAGTGTCAAGAAATACAGTAGAACTTCGATTGCTCGAACACCGATGGCTCGTTTACCATAGATGTGTCGAACCCATTCTTGAGCCCCTAGTGTAATCCTCTACATAAGAAATAGTGGGGGATAATTAAGGAGATTTTAGTCTTTTATCTTGCAAATGTATGCTGTGTGTACTCATTAGAATCGCCTCGATGAGGCGATTCTAATGAGTACACACAGCATACATTTTCATTATAGAACACCGAAAAGAGGTCAGAAAATATCTTTTTATGCTTCCTGGCAGTTACCATTAGTGGCTGGAACTACCCCTGTCTCGAACATATTTCCAAGGTCCCAAAGGTGTTCGAGCCATTGAAGTTCGACTGTATACAGATTATAAGAAACATTTTAAGATAATCTATACATTTTTGTTTGAATATAACCATTACATGGTTGGATAATGAGCCCTGTCCTGCTCAATAGATTAATTTAGTCACACCTATTTCCCAGGTAACTGGCCAATCAAATTACTTAATATTATGGAACTTTCTTTGAAATAGGGCTCGTTTGAGTCACTGAGTGTTTATTAATGATTTTAATGCACTTGGGTATGTAATATGATTGGATAGACTTTCGGATGAGTCTTTAAACCGAGGTCCTGTCTTCGTATGACCTTAGCTGTTGGTGGGACGTTAAACTAAAAAAACTCAAACTCACTCAATATGATTGGATAATGTCAAAAAAATGTGACAGCATATTCTGTGATATACTGTCGGAAGCCCGACTTCATTATGTAACGTCACTTTTCATTGGTTAGTATGTGTTTTTTTGCAGCTGACTGCACTTTTGCAACAAAGGAGGGAATAAGTGCATTAGACTGGGGATGACTATTGATAATTGTCAATTGCGGAGGTAAATCGTCTGTTTTACAATCGTAATTTCCATTTTACGGTGACGATAGCAACGCTGTAAAATGAAATTTCCTACAGTAAAAATGACAATTTACCTCCCCAAATGACAGATTTCAATACAGTTATCCCGTAATTATAACACCATATTAGGGAACATTTTGTTTGTTTGTATCGAGGTTTTACGTCCCCACCAACTTTGGAGACATTGTTTCTGATTTTGTGGGATTTTTACCCGACATTGAGATGAAATGACATCTGAAGTCCTACCAACCAAAGAAAACTTTACTGTGTAAGGAGCTGTCTGGCCTGCACCACTTTTTCTGGGCAGGTTACGCCCTTCTATGCTGTTTACGAGTACTCAAGTGGGGTTGGTTTCAGCTCTTTGTGGAGCACCATGTAAACCAATCTATTGCTCCATGCCCCATCAAGATTAAGGGACATAAGGGATAATAATTCTGTCTTCAATGAAAGAAAGACATATTGTGTGTCTTCACATTATGAAAACACGCCTATATAAATACACTGTAAATTTTACCGCCGAAAAATCGAACATTTTAAGATGAAAAATTTTGATATTTTTCTTATATTACATTTCTTCTCAAAATATAGATTGTGGGTACAGGTTAGAACCGCCTCGATGAGGCGGTTCTCACATGTACCCACAATCTATATTTTCAGCAGAAATAAAAAAAATAAGGTTTACCCCTGTAAACCCCAAGTTTTACTACATAAAAGTTGGGTTCGAGGGGGTCAAAATTATTTAGGCTTGTTTTCGTGATGATACCAACAGATAACGTAAGTATTTTGTGATAATTGAAGGATAATTTTCCTTATTTCTCCATATAAACCTATGTTGTGGATATTCATTAGAACCGCCGTGTTGAGGCAGTTCTGATGAATACCCACAATATTCCATATAAATCTATGTTGTGGATATTCATTAGAACCGCCGTGTTGAGGCAGTTCTGATGAATACCCACAATATTCCATATAAATCTATGTTGTGGATATTCATTAGAACCGCCGTGTTGAGGCAGTTCTGATGAATACCCACAATATTCCATATAAACCTATGTTGTGGATATTCATTAGAACCGCCGTGTTGAGGCAGTTCTGATGAATACCCACAATATTCCATATAAATCTATGTTGTGGATATTCATTAGAACCGCCGTGTTGAGGCAGTTCTGATGAATACCCACAATATTCCATATAAATCTATGTTGTGGATATTCATTAGAACTGCCATTTTGAGGCAGTTCTGATGAATACCCACAATATTCCATATAAATCTATGTTGTGGATATTCATTAGAACTGCGGTGTAGAGGCAGTTCCGATGAATACCCACAATATTCCATATAAACCTATGTTATGGATATTCATTAGAACTGCCACGTCGAGATGGTGCTATAGAACTGCCTCGTCAAGGCAGTTCTAATGAATACCCACAATATAGGTTTTAATGGAGAATTGATGAAAACTATCCTTCAGTTATCACAAATTACAAACCTTAGCTGTTGTTATGCATCATAAGAATCATTTCATTTAGGCCACACTGGGCAGAATTCCCAAGGAATTTAAGAGCGAGTTTAACCCATTGCATGCGGGAAACCCCTTAAGGGGTACCTTGGCAAACAGTGCAGGCCCAGATCACAGGCAGCAGAATGCGGCATCTGATCAGGGCCTGCACAATTTGCTAACATATCATTTTTATTGTTGCGCCTGCTATTAGCATGGCGCGATATAGGCGCCCTGTTTTCTGTCCGTTCGTTCGTCCGTTCGTCAAGGCGTCAACATTTGCAACCACCCAAGCGTTCACCCTAATGGTCAAGTTTATTTCTCAAGAACTATTAGAGCTTCATTAATGATACTTGGTACAAACTTGTATCTGGGGATGACAACTTACATGCAAGCATCCATATTTGACCTTGCCCTACATTTCATGGTTCACTGACTTTGTAAAATATTGTGACCACCCTAGCGTTCACCCTAATGGTCAAGTTTATTTCTCAAGAACTATAAGAGCTTCATTAATGATATGTGGTACAAACTTGTATCTGTGGATGGCAAATTTAATGCAAGCATCCATATTTGACCTTGACCTACATTTCATGGTTCAGTGACTTTGTAAAATATTGCGACCACCCTAGCATTCACCCTAATGGTCAGTTTTATTTCTAAAGAACTATAAGAACTTTATTAATGATACTTGGTACAAACTTGTATCTGGGTATGGTAACTTAAATGCAAGCATCTATATTCGACCTTGACCTATATTTCATGGTTCACTGACTTTGTAAAATATTGCGACCCCCCTACAGTTCACCCTAATGGTCAAAATTATTTCTCAAGATTTATAAGAGCTTCATTAATGATACTTAATACAAACTTGTATCTGGGTATGGTAACTTAAATGCAAGCATCCATATTTGACTTTGACCTAAATTTCATGGTTCACTGACTTTGTAAAATATTGCGACCCTAGCGTTCACCCTAATGGTTAAGTTCATTTCTCAAGAATTATTATAGCCCCGCTTTGAAAAAGTGGGGCTATATTGGATTTGCCATGTCCTTCTGTCATTCCGTGATTCCGTTAATTTGTGTTGGCTCCATAACTTTGTATCTGCTTAACATATTTTCATGAAACTTCACACAAATGTTAAACACCATAAGACAATGTGCAGAGCGAAGGAATTATAACTGTGGATTGCCTACTTTTGGAGTTATTGCCCTTTGAACATTTTCCGTAATTCCGTAATTCCGTGATTCCGTTAATTTGTGTTGGCTCCATAACTTTGTATCTGCTTAACATATTTTCATGAAACTTCACACAAATGTTAAACACCATAAGACAATGTGCAGAGCGAAGGAATTATAACTGTTGATTGCCTACTTTTGGAGTTATTGCCCTTTGAACATTGAAAAATGGCAATTTTAATTGTGTCCGCTTCATAACTCGAAAACCGTTTGAGATATTTTTAGGAAACTTCACACAAATGTTAAGCACTATGAGACGATGTGCAGAGCGCAGGAACCATAACTCTGCATTGCTTATTTTTGGAGTTATTGCCCTTTGAACATTGAAAAATGGCAATTTTAACAGTGTCCGCTTCATAACTCGAAAACCGTTTGAGATAATTTCATGAAACTTCACACAAATGTTAAGCACTATGAGACAATGTGCAGAGTGCAAGAACCATAACTCTGCTTTTCGTATTTTCTGTGTGTCTGTCTGTGTGTCTGTCTGTGTCTGTTAACAATTTTCGTGTCCGCTCCATAACTTTAAAACCCATTCACATATTTTCATGAAACTTCACACAAACATTAAACACCATGAGATGGTGTGCAGAGTGCAGGAACCATAACTCTGGATTGCCTAATTTTTGAGTTATTTCCCTTTGAATATTGAAAAATATCAATTTTAGCCATCTTTGCTCGATAACTCAAAAACCGTTTGAGATAATTTTATGAAACTTCACACAAATGTAAAGCACCATATTACGTGTGCAGAGCGCAGGAACCCAAACTCTGGATTGTCTACTTTTTCAGTTATAGGCTTTTGAATATTAAAAAATGGCAATTTTAACTATGTCCGCTCCATAACCGTTTCTGATATTTTCATGAAACTTCAAATAAATGAAAAGCACCTTGAGATGATGTGCAGAGTGCAGGAACCATAACTCTGGTTTGCCTACTTTAGGAGTTATTGCCCTTTGAACATTTAAAAAGGTAATTTTGACTGTGTCGGCTCCATAACTCACAAACCATTTGAGATATTTTCATGACACTTCACACAAGTGTAAAGCACCATGAGACAATGTGCAGAGCGCAGGAACCCTGACTCTGATTTGCCTACTTTAGGAGTTATTACCCTTTGAACATTGAAAAATGGAAGATGAAATTTAGTATAAACATGGACATTCTGGTAATGTATCATGCTCATTGAAATGAGGGACAAGGGCTCACAACTCTTAGAGTTTTTCCAGATAATGTAAAATTTTCAACAGTTATTTCTTGTTCATAACTGTTTTCCCTACAGCTTAAATAACTTTCTTCTCTGACAGCGCTGAAGCGGGGCTATAGTCAGATCCTCTGACAGCTCTAGTTAGAGCTTCGTTAATGATACTAAGTACAAGCTTGCATTCGAGAATGGAATCTTTTGTGCAAGCATCTATGTTTGACCTTGACCTGCATATCATGGCTCGATGACTTTGCGCCCCCACAGGCGCGACATAGCCTTCGGCAGAATTCTTGTTTGTTTCAGATATGCATTGATTTCACTGCTAAGTATAAAATAAAATGGGTTAAATTAACCAGGGTAAATAAACCATCTGTGTTTGATCCATAGCAATCGATCGAGTCTAGGTCATAAATCTGGAAAACAGTTGAGCCCGGCCAAGCGAATTTGTGTCTTCGAGCATTCCTCCATGACAAATTTTAACTGCGCATGCCCAGCCATTCAGAGGGGCCAGGGATATGGCTTTCTGTCTGAATGTTCCTCTTGATTCACTGATTGTATGAGCGAGCAGCGAAGGTTCTGGTGAGACTGCGCGGATGCGCTGGCTCGCCCGAATTTTCGCTGCTAGCTTAGGCGATAAGTACCAAAATCGCTTGAGGGGGCCCAGTTATAGCATGTGCAACCATGTGATAATGTTTCGGACAAGCATTGTAACTAAAGCATTTTCTACTAACTAAATACACCACAACCTCTTTATAACACTATTAATGGGGTTCAAAGCAGAAACTGTGTAAGTTAACCAACTGTGTTATATCCAAACAAAAATGAATAGATTATATAGAAAAATGACCATTTATGGTCATTTTTCTATATAATCAATACATTTTTGGGATCCATCTTGAGACCGTGTTATATCCAAAACCATTTTATAACAACCAGTGTTATAACAAGGTTGTGGTGTAGTACAGGCCCAGATCAGATACCACAGGGCCCAAATTTTGCAATAATAAACATGTTTTGTTCAGATTTTGTGCTATACACACTAGACTGACACAAGATTGTCTGAAATTAATGACGCCCCTGAGTGCTAAGAAAAGCCCAGCTATAAATAGCTCGAACCTGCCCGAAAATCAATCCCTATTGAAGTTTTACTATTTTATTTGTTACATGTATTTTTCTGGTGTATATCTTATTTTGAACAACAATTTATCATATGACGTTGCGTCTGAGAGTGTAATAACGCCATGTATTATTTTCGATAATCCACTAGTGGATTAAATATGCAAATTAGCTAGATACGTTCCGTAACGTTACATGTACGACGTCCTTAACGACGTCACGTTTACTAATGGCGGAATATTGACATTTTTGTAAACAATCGTCAATAAAATGCGTTTTAAATGTCATATGATAAAAAGAATCTTGCATTCGTGTCCATATATTATTGAATTTATTAAACTCGTTGAGGAAAAGGGATAAAATGCTCGGCAAAGCCTCGCATTTTATCCCTTTTCCTCAACTCGTTTAATAAATTCAATAATACATGAACACTCATGTAAGATCTTCTATGTAGCACTAATTCAAGAAGGGGACAACAATGGTACACCACAACTTCATTATAACATGGTTCATTATAACATTGTTTTGAATATAACAAGGTTTGAAGATGGATCCCAAAATGTGTAGATACACAGAAAAATAACCATAAATGTTTGGATATACCGGTAACATGGTACTGTAAAACACTTAAATTTGGTGCCAACATATTTTGGCAGTTTTTATGATTGGATCTTTTGGCGGATTTTCAATTTCAGAAATTAAAAAAAAAATCGGTGATATCTGACATACATACCCCTGTCTGTTGATACACTGTATGCATAGTGTCACTTTTCATATTGCAATACATTAATGTATGGTCCAAACCTTACTTATTAGTTTTGATTGGGCCATTCGTTTAACTCCAAACAAAGCCAAATTCCTATAATAATTTCAGAAAACTAGGAAAGGAGGTTGGCCAAAGGGCAAGAAAAGAAAGAAGAACAGAGATTGGAATGCTCCTAAACAACCATTGTCTGGCTATATTAGATTTGTTAATGAAAGACGGGAGAAGCTACGTGCAGAAAATCCCAATCTGACGTTCGTAGAAATAACCAGAATGCTGGGAGCAGAATGGACAAAGTTACCACAGCATGAGAAACAGGTAAGACCAAATTATGTTGTTAATGGGAACACCTTCAGGTGTGTCCTTGGGCAAGACACTTAATGACACTGCCTCACTCCACCCAGGTGTAAATGGGTAGCAGTGGTGTAATAGTCACTGCCTTTCTCTCGCGCACGTGAAAACATCAGGAATGAGTGTTCGAGAGCAATTAAATAAGCTTGAAGCTTCCATCGCAATCAAACTAAAATAAATTAGTATAAACTAACACCTTCAGGGAAGGCAACTCCTGCAAAAGTATTTTTGTTTCCCGTGTCAATGGGCGTCGGCTCTTAAAGGAAAGGATTTGCTCCTGAGGAGCAAATTCTTTCCTTTAAGAGTAGACCCCTTTTTTAGTGGGAGCGAGTTTTTAGAAAAGTGAACAGGAAGTCCTGAAAGTTGTCTCCCTTTGAAAAGACCACTTTTGAACAGTCCCAAAGGTGGTCTCTTTATGGTTTCTTAACCTGATGTTGTGTATAAAGTTTGGTGTAAACTTAACACTTCTAAATTTTCTTTTAATGGGAACACCTGGCAGATTTTTCCGCCATTTTTCAAAGAGAGACAACTTTCAGGACTTCCTGTTCACTTTTCTAAAAACTCGTTTACACTGAAGAGGGGTCTATAAAAGTTCTTAAAGACCACTTTTGAACAGTCCTATAGGTGGTCTAAATATAGGAATTTCAGTGTATATGCTCCTGCAAGAAATAAGACCATAAGATGTATTTTCGTTCCTATACTCTGCTATTTTGGTTAATATCACGAAAACAAACACACCTGTATAATTTTAAATCCTCTTTAATCCCAATTTTATATTGTAAAACTGGGGCTTACAGGGGTATACATTATTTTTCTTATTACTGCTCAAAAACACAGATTGTCAATTTGTGGGTACCCATTAGAACTACCTCGCCAAGGTGGGTATCACAAGTACCCAGAATCAATGTTTTGAGCAGAAATATGAAAAATATCAGAAACCGATGCTTCAGCTGAAGTGCACGACCCGCCGGATGCTTTTAGCTTTATGAGTGTTACCATATATGGGTATGGCAGCCATTTTGGTCATGTGACCTGGACCTTAAACGGTTCCCCCAATAAATGCGCCTTATCGTAAGGAGCAAAAATATATCTTAAACTTTAGTACTGTTTTCTGAATCGTTTGCAGGATAAAATGCATTCTCACTTTTCCAATACAAAAGCATATGTGACAAAGTTTGACCTAGGCACAAAGAAGGTCAAGGTCAACCCAGGGTCACCATTTAAGCAATTTATGATGGGCCAACGTCCCAGATGCTATTTATCAAGTTTCGTAGAAATCTGCCCAGTGGTTCTGGAGAAGACAATTTTTTAAGGGTTTTTACCATATATGGCTTGGCGGCCATTTTGGTCATGTGACCTGGACCCTATGAGCAAATTTTGGTTTCCCCCATCCCATAGAGGCTCCATATGAAATTCGACTTCAATCGGCCCAACGGTTTCCGAGGAGCAGCAGTTCGAAAGTTTTCACATTTTTCGCCTCGGCGAGGCTATACTAAATGGAATGTAATATTTCGCAAGTTCATTGGTTAGATCTCATTGATATCTATCAGTATGCAAAAAAATGTTTAAATATTCCAACAAAAGCAAATGTGTCAAAGTTTGACCTAGGCACAAAGAAGGTCAAGGTCAACCCAGGGTCACCATTTTAGCAATTTATGATGGGCCTAGTCCCAGATGCTATTTATCAAGTTTTGTGGAATTCTGCCCAGTGGTTATGGAGAAGACTATTTTTGAAGGGTTTTTACCATATATGGCTTGGCGGCCATTTTGGTCATGTGACCTGGACCCCATGAGCAAATTTTGGTTTCCCCCATCCCATTGAGGTTCATTATGAAATTTGACTTCAATCGGCCCAACGGTTTCCGAGGAGAAGCAGTTTGAAAATTTTCACATTTTTCGCCTCGGCGAGGCTATACTAAATTGAATATAATATTTCGCAATTTCATTGGTTAGATCTCATTGATATCTATCAGTATGCCAAAAATTGTTTAAATATTCCAAGCGGTTAAGTCACTATCACCAATTTTCCCAAACGGGTTACAGACGGACATACAGACAGACCGTACATGGCTTGGCGGCCATTTTGGTCATGTGACCTGGACTCCATGAGCAAATTTTGGTTTCCACCATCCCATAGAGGCTCCATATGAAATTTGACTTCAATCGGCCCAATGGTTTCCGAGGAGAAGCATTTTGAAAATTTTTACATTTTTCGCCTCGGCGAGGCTATACTAAATGGAATGTAATATTTCGCAAGTTCATTGGTTAGATCTCATTGATATCTATCAGTATGCCAAAAATTGTTTAAATATTCCAAGCGGTTAAGTCACTATCACCAATTTTCACAAACGGGTTACAGACGGACAGACAGACTGACAGAATCACATGGTGATTTTAGGGCACTTTTAGAAATCAACCGACTTCAGTCGGTCGTTTTTTCTGCGGGTCGTGCAATTTTTATTTGAAAAATTCCAATTGGTAATCCACCAGTGGATTAAATATGTAAATTAGATAACCCCGTAATGGTACATGTACAACGTCCTTAACAACGTCCTGTTTAGTAATGGCGGAGTATTGACATTTTTGTAGAGAATAGTGAAAAAAGTTTGTTGAATATTCATACATGCCACACCCACTGGCGATTATCAACCAATCAGATTACTCGATACAAATTATTGCAACAAATTCACAATCTGAATGGCAAACAATGTAGATCCTGATCAGATGGCTTCGTCAGAAGCCATCTGATCTGGATCTTCATTGTTTGGAAAATAAGGCATACCCGGGCTCAGCAGGACAAGGGTTAAATGTCATATGATAAATAGAACCTTTCATTCGTGCTTATGTAATATAAGCCTCACATTTTATCCCTATTCCTCAACTCGTTTAATAAATTCAATAATACGTGGGATCATGTAAGATCCTCTAAATCAATCCTTTTATTATACTCGTAGAGGAAAAGGGATAAAAACGCTCGTCAAAGTCTCGCATTTTATCCCTTTTTCTCCACTCATTTAATAAATTCAATATTTATGAACACTCATGTAAGATCCTCTATTTATCATTCCATCCGTGTGTTTCTAAAGCGGATTTTTTTCATCTTTGAATTTGTACTCTTGAATTCTTGTGGATAGTCCACAAACATGGACAGGATGCCAATAAATGCTTGTGTATCTTGAGGTTTTACGTCCCTGTCAACACTTCTTTGGTCATTTTGGAGACATTGCTTTCAGTTTTGTGGGACTTTTACCCGACATTGAGATGAAATGACATCTCAAGCCCTACATCCCCAAGAAACTACTTTTATCTGCTGGTTACCTATACATGTTTGAGCTGGAAACCAGACCCCCCCGGCATGAAAATCTTGTCTTTAAGGAGCGGTCATCCTGGCCAGATTTAGACCTAAAATGTTTACTAGTACTCAAGTTCTGTCGGTTTCAGCTCTGTAGATTCTGATAATATGGCTTATTCGGACCTCGGCCCCCGCCCATCGGGGCTTGAAGAAATAGATGGGCTGCATGATGCTTCCATGCAGAGCTGAAACCGTCACCACACTAGCACTGGTAAGCCGCTTAGAGGACCTAAGTCTGTCCAGAAACCGTGGTGCGAGTCAGACCGTCCATGCTTATAAACACCATTGGTTTCATTGGGCGGCAGGGCTTGAGATGTCATTTCATCTCATTGTTGGCTAAGTCCCACAAAATTGGAAGGAACGTCTGCAAAATGACCTTTTACAGTGTTGATGTGGACATTAAACTTCAAATCAAACAAACAAAAACTTGTTGCATAGCTATCTTTACCTATCTACAGGGTTGCATCATGCCTATATAATCTTGACCCCATTGAACCCCACTTTTATATAGTAAAACTGGGGTTACCAGGTAAACCTTATTTTTCTTATTTCTGCTCTAAAATATAGATTGTGGGTACTCGTTAGAACCGCCTTGATGAGTACTCACAATCTATATTTTGAGCAGGAATAGGAAAACTATCACAATTTTTCATCTTAAAATTTCATTTTTTCGGCATTAAAGGTTACAATGTATTTGTATAGGCTTGTTTTCATAATGAAAGGCTTATTCTTGCACACTAGATAAGGAAATCTGTGGATTTAGCCTGGGATAGATTTGTTTGTTTGATTTGAGGTTTAACGTCCCTGTCAACACTTTAAATGCATTTTGGAGACGTTGCTTCCAATTTTGTGGGACTTTTATCTGACATTGAGATCAAATGACATCTCAAGCCCTGTCACCCAATGAAACAATAGGGTTTATAAGCATGGATGGTCCGACTGATGCTCTACGCTTTGCCTGGGCAGGCTTAGATCCTCTATAAAGCGGTTTACCAGTACTCGTGTGCGGGTCAGATTCAGCTCTGCGTGGAAGCATCATGCAGTCCATATATTTCTTCGAGCCCCGATGGGCGGGGGCGTCGCCTGGGATAGAAATTATGGCAAGCTACTTAAATATAATACAGTAAAATTCCTGAAATTAAGAATAATTCCGCTTTTAAAAGCTTATTTGGAAGGGTCTGTTATTCTTTATTCTTTCTTCGAATTTCCTACACACAATGTCTACTCGTCAGGGACCACCTTTTGGACTGTTCCAAAGGTTGTCTTAATATAGGAATTTTACTGTACATAAAAAATAAAACCAAGTGAACTAAAATGAAAATATTTGGTGGTGTTGTGCAAGAAAAAGAATCTAATATGGGGTTCTGTTGATGGGTGTTTCCAACTTTCGGGATAAACATGCTGAGGGCTATTCCAGTATAATCTATTAGGGTGGGGCAGACGGCAACTTTTTTATTTAGTGGCCGTAGGCTATGGTTTTAGAAAAACAAAATAGGCCGTAGGCTGTACAACAGAATTTTTAAAATTTACGGTAGGTTGTACTACCGATTTTTTAAAAAATCCCGTAGGCTATGTTGAAAGAAAATAAATAATTGTTGTAGGTTGTCAAATAACAACAGGGCCCAGACATCTGAATCGTTCAGTTTGAAGTTCCGCAGAGATTTTAAACAAAAAGCAACGCTGAAATTGTGAAAAAAAGAAAGGCTCGGCAATTTTACTGCTGTTTACAGGTCAAAGGTCGTTTGAGTAGGACACAAATCAATATCCGGTAACGGGACGCTTCGCCCCCGGTCGATGACCTTGCCTGACATAATGGAAAATTACCGGGCTTAGTTACTGAATGACGCAATAATCCCCGTTCCAAAAAAAAAAAATACTTGTGTTGGTAGCGCATGATTTGCATGATTTATGTAAACACAATATTAGCACGCTGTTTAATCAGTAAGCTTCAAGGGATTTATGGCCCGAGATAATTAGTTAATTGGGGATTATGATACCCAAGGAATGTTTATACAGCGGATGCCACCCAGAGCGTGCCGAGCTTTGAGCTGTAATAAATTACGTAACAGTACCCAAAAGTGTACCCAGGTGGTCATCGGACGGGCAATAAAACCCACAGATGGGTAGACAGCCTTTCATTGGTCAATTGTTTCAGTCCCTTTAATAAATATTAATTTCTTAAAAAAAATATGCAACGTCTGATCAGGGCCTCAACGCTGACACTTGAACAGACAGACAGACGCAATTATTTAGCGGCACCTTATCAGGGTCTACAGGTTTTAGGACCTTATAATGCTACGACACCCGGATCAGACACTCCACAATCACTGTGCGACGTCTGATCCAGCTCCAACCGCCGAGGGTTCATTTTATTTTATTTTCCGCGACCGAATAGGTTTGAAGGATATAGCGATGAGTCTTGCGCCCGTCCAAATGTCCGTCCGTCCGTAGACACAACAGACAGATGCAAACAATGCGGATCCAGATCAGACGCCATACTATTATTAAACAGCTTCTGTTGAGGGTCTGCAGGTTTGCAGATGGCATCTGAGATGGCAGAGACCCGGACAAGACGCTGCGCAAGGATAATGCGGCGTCTGATCAGGGTCTTATAGCCCACGGTGGTGTTTTTTATCCCTAGTCTGAACAGGTTCGGAGCCTGGTGTCCGTACATCCGCCCATCCGTAGACACAACATTATGAGTGGTGTCCGTTCAAATATCCGTCTGTAGACGCAACAGACAGATGCAAACAATGCAGATCCGGATCAGACGTCGTACAATTATTAAACGGCGTCTGATGAGGGTCTACAGGTTTGAAACGACATCTGAGATGGCGCAGACCCAGACAAGACGCTGCGCAACGACAATGCGGCGTCTGATCAGGGTCTTATCGCCGACGGTGGTGTTTTTTATCCCTAGTCTGAACAGGCTCGGAAGATATAGCGATCAGCGTGGCGTCATCTACCCGTCCGTCTGTATGACAATAGACAGAACACAAAGGTGCAAACAGTGAATCAGACGTCATACAATTATTATACGGCGTCTGAATAGGGTCTACAGGTTTGTAGACGGCATATGCGACGGCACGGACCCAGACCAGATGCTGTACAATGGTCATGTGACGTCTGATTAGGGTCTGACCGCTGACGGTGCGTTTTATTTTTTATCCCCCTGACCAAATAGGTTTGGGGTTATAGCGATCAGCCTGACGTCCATCCGTCCATCCGTCCGTCCACAGACACCAAATTGTGATAGCCAAAACTACAATACCCTATGAGATAGATTGTCGGTACTTGTTACAATAGAACATGAGGTTCAAAAAGCATGCCGTGAGCAAGAACCAAAACTCTGAGTGTCCTGGTATTTTAGTTATGACACAGGGGTCATAAAAACGATAAACTCCGTATATGGTTTATGGGTTTATGTTGATGGTTGTTCGATGATATATATATATATGATGAAAATAGAGGGTGCCTGCAACATAAAAAAGACAACAATGTGACACCGATCACAGAACAATACACATAACATACAATACAGATAACAGACACAGTTGCAGACGGACGGACGAACAATACAGACAGATCATTCTACAAAGGAAATGCAGAAATATAACACATCTGTTATACCGGGATGCATAGGTGATAAATATCAACTATGGGTAAAACCACGAAAATACATGACAATAGCAATAACCTGTTAAATATTAAATTCCACATAGTATGAGGGACAGTAACGAAGCGGCTGCACATTTATCAGGCCTTCGCTGTTACGTTCTGGTATATATCTACATATAAATATGTTACTGGGCTGTAGACAAAGGGCACAGAAGACGATCATACTGGCGACACTTGTTGTTGTTTGACATCGGTTTTGTTGAGAACTGGCATCGCCAGTTTCCAACAAAACCGACGTAATCAAGGTGACACAAATAACAAGGACATACCTGGCTATATATAAAAATAAGCAGTGATTATAAAAACCACTGGTAAAGATGAAAAGACGACATTTTCAGTGTGAAGCTGATGGTGTCTTTCTTGTTCTTTCTCGTGTCGAACCGCGGAAAAGTGCAAAACAGGTGAAAGGTTAAGCTATTGGAAAACCAATCATTCGTCCTCTTACATACAGAATTTTAAAACAACCGTACCGATTGGTTGAAGGATAATTATGGGTATTTTCGAATGCCAGTACGAAATACCGTAACTACAAACAAGCACCGGAAAACCAACCTCTGTGACAGTTATTTCCCCTGACAATATAAACTTGTGATCACAATATCCCCTATATATTTGAAGATATATTGATTGACTTGATACCGTTGTACATAAGGTCCAGAAGGGTTGTCATGAGCAATAACCATAACTCTGGATGTCATGGTATTATAGTTATAGTTATCTCCCCTTACAAAATAACATTGCGATCAATAACTCCTATACCCTTTGACATATTTTGATGGTAGTTGGTACAAGTGTACTTGGGGTCAAGAAAGAGTGTCGTGAGCAAGAAACAAAACGCTGGGTGCCATGGTATTTTAGCTATCTCCCCTGGCAATGTGTTGTCTACCCTGACAATGTAACCTTGTGGTTGCCATAACTCCATTACCCTTTGAGATATATTGATGGGACTTGGTACAGAAATACAAGAGGTTAAGACGATGTGTCTTGGACAAGAACCACAACTCTGGGTGCCAAGATATTTTAGATATCTCCCCTGACAAAGTAACCTTGCGATCGCAAGAACTCAAACACATTTTGAGTATCAACCACCCCATAGCCAGCTCTTTGGGGTGAGCTGGCTATGGGGTGGTTGATACACTGATTTGAAGTAAAGTTGGGGAAGGGGGTGCAAAAATGATAGATAGACAATAAAAGTAATTTTATTTTATTATATTATTTTATAAAAAAAATCACCCCCGTGTGTCATAGTGCATTCTTTGATTTCTCCAAAATGGCTACTTTTCCATTGAAAACTTTGATATTTGTCTTATTTATACTCGGAACATAGGTTGTGGGTATAGATTGAGGCAGTTCTAACGAGTACCCACAACTTAAGTCAGGTAACCTGGAATACCGTCGGAAGGTAAGATATTTTTTTTGGCTTTTCCTGAAATTTATCCAATGGGGAGGATAAGAAAACAATATTTTCAATGGAAAAGTCCAAAAGAATCATCGTCAACCATTTAAAATAGGATTGAGGGCAAAAAATTAGGAATAGTCAGGTTACCTGAAACACATTTTTTTAGCCTTGTCTGAATTTTTAATCCCCCGCCGCGAAGCGGAGCAGAGCTGGGATTATAGGAATGGCCTTCGTCTGTCCGTCAGTCCGTCTGTCTGTCCGTAACACTTTCTTGTCCGCTCCATATCTCCTGAACCCTTTGATAGATTTTCATTAAACTTTGGTCAATTATTCGTCTCAATTAGCTGGTGTGCAGAACCCATAAATGAACCATGCCCACTCAAGGTCAAGGTCATGGTTGAAGGTCACGAGTTTGAAACTTGGAATTTTTTGTCCGTTCCATATCTCCTTTACCCTTGGAAGGATTTTCATTAAACTTTGGTCAAATATTCTTCACAGTGAGCTGATGTGCAGAACCCATGTCCGTTTGTCCGTCTGTCAGTTTGTCTGTCCGTCCGTCTGTCCGTAACTTTTTCTTGTCCGCTCAGTATCCCTGAACCCTTTAATAGATTTTCATTAAACTTTGGTAAATTATACCTCTCAGTGAGCTGGTGTGCAGAACCTATAAATGAAGCATGCCAACTCAAGGTCAAGGGTCATGGTTGAAGGTCACGAGTTTGAAACTTGGAATTTTTTGTCTCTTCCATGTCTCCTTTACCCTTGGAAGGATTTTCATTAAACTTTGGTCAAATAGTCTTCACAGTGAGCTGATGTGCAGAACCCATGTCCTTCCATCCATCTGTCTGTCAGTCTGTCTGTCTGTCCGTAACTTTTTCTTGTCCGTTCCATATCTCCTGAACCCTTTAATAGATTTTCATTAAACTTTGGTCAATTATCCCCCTCAGTGAGCTGATATGCAGAACCTATAAATGAACCATGCCGACTCTAGGTCAAGGTCACATTTGAAGGTCACGAGTTTAAAACTTTGAATTTTTTGTCCCTTCCATATCTCCTTTACCCCTTAAAGGATTTTCATTAAACTTTGGGTCAATTATCCCCCTCAGTGAGCTAACCATGCCAACTCAAGGTCAAGGTCACAGGCGAAGGTCACAAGGTTGAGCCTTGATACTAAATGCGGCGGGGGATTTGGCTGTCCTCCAGACTGCTTTCTTGTCTTTTCTCTTTTTTTTTAAGTAAACAAAAAACAACTTTCATGATAAAATTTATTCATTTTTGGGGCATTCAATAATCAATATAAAGACACCAACTGTGACAATGGTTTTTACACATGATCCAGGATTTCAGTTTATAAAGAGGGAAAGATTTTTAGTCGCAAGATCTTTTCTGATGAATATATCTAAATATATATTTAATTACCTGTGGGTTGTCTCTACCTGAAATAGTTTTACCCCGTTGGTTATATCTAGAAAAAAATACAAATGTCCGTTGGTTATATCTAGAAAAAAATACAAATATCCGTAGGCTGTATTGAAAAAAAATTGTTTTAAAGCGTAGGCTATGTGAAAATCTAAGTGCCTTCCTCCCCCACCATATAGATTTTACTGGAACAGCCCTGAGCGGAACCTCAGCATAGCGGGTTGAAAAGGCCCATCTACAACAGAACCCTGAATCAGATTCTTATAATCTATCCTATAGTAATTGATTGAAGAAATAGATGGGCTGCATGATGCTTCCATGCAGAGCTGAAGCCGACCGCACACGAATACTGGTCAACCGATTAGAAGGACTAAGCCTGCTCAGGCAAAGCGGTGCAAGTTGGACCGTCCATGCTTATAAACCCTATTGGTTTCATCGGGTGACAGGGCTTGAGATGTCATTTCATCTCAATGTCGGGTAGAAGTCCCACAAAATTGGAAGCAACGTCTCCAAAATGACCTATACAGTGTTGACGGGGATGGTAAACATCAAATCAAATAAACATTGGTTAACGCGTTCCACTCATGATCAAGAGGTTGCACATTCGAAACAGGCACCTGGTATCGAGGTGTGTCCTTGGGCAAGACATGTAATGACACTGCCTCACTCCACCCAGGTGTAAATGGGTAGCAGTGGTGTAATAGTCACTGCCTCTCTCTCTCGCGCGTGCGTGAAAACATCCGGAATGAGTGTTCGAGATTAAATAAGCTTGTAGCTTCAATTGCAATCAAACTAAAATAAATTAGTATAAACTAAACAAACTATAATAACTGAGCAGACTAACATTTCCTCGCAAGCCTACAAAAAGTTTAAAAAAAATAAATAAAAAGGCAAATGCATGAATACATGTTTAATACCTCTAGATTAACACTCTTGCTAGCCTGTGATGCTCAGTAGGCTTTTCATAAATCAGAAAGATTGCACTCATTTGTGCCTGCACATGACAAACCCAACAAAAAGACCTGTGCTATGGTCAACATCACGAAAACATGCCTATACAATTTGACCCCCTTGAACCCCACTTTTATATAAAACAGTAGTAGTAACGCTGGGGTTTACATGTACATGGGCAAACCTTATTTTTCTTATTTCTGCTCTAAAATATAGATTGTGGGTTCTCGTTAGAACCGCCTCATCTTCTTATTTCTGCTCTTAAATATAGATTGTGGTTACTAACAAGTACCCACAATCTATATTTTGAGCAGAAATAAGAAAAATATCCACAATTTTTCATCTTAAAAGTTTCGTTTTTTGGCAGTAAAGTTTACAGTGTATTTGTATAGGCCTGTGTTCGAAATGGAACACTCAATTCAGCCGGCCCGTCAGGTTAGCCTGGTCGGAGCATTATTCTCTTGTTGTCCGATGAATAGGTCAGAGGCTATAGAAGGCTCATGCAAACAGCGAAGGTCTTATTGTAGATTTTGTCGTGCGCTGGCTCATTTTATATCCTAAACTAGGTAAACATTTCACCAGTATAGATGGATCCAATGTTTTGACATGTGACTCTGTTTACAAGCCGCTGGTTCCATATAAACACATTGTAAATAGGATTTAATATGATGGGCAAATTTTAGTTGACTATCACAGAAAATCAATCGAAATACACTTTAAATGAGTAGATAAATATATTTTAGAGTTCATTCATGCATCTTCCACAATAAGTCATTCATTTCGCACATTTAAGATACAAATAATTAAGACTGTCCCGCCTCGTTACCTGCATAAGTTCAACAGGTAATTATCATAAAAAAATATCCTCAAATCTTCTAGAAACCAATAACTACTGGCTAAGAAATGTCTATTATAAAAGTTTCAAGGTCAATTTTGTCATTTCCAGTCCAAACAAAATACAAGTTTACAGAAAATAACATCGCATTTACAATGGCGATAAACGAGCGAAGACGTTTTTTGCTCACCACCAGTACGTCCCAGCAAATAGTATTATGAGTGATGACGTAATGTTTGGATGTGTCTATTCATCTATTATAGAAATATCTAGACGATGCTGACAAAGATAAAGAGAGATATCTAAGAGAGATGGAGGCCTACCAGAAAACAGACACTTACAAAATGTTCAAACAACAACAAGAGAAAAGATTGAAAGGTAACCATGCCAACCATAAACTATTTCACGTCATGTTAACAGGTCATTAACCCATTTTGTACCAGAAACCCCAAAACGGGTACCCTGGCAACCAGTGCAGGCCCAGATCAGACGCCGCAGAACAAGACGTCTGATCAGGGCCTCCACTGTTTGCTGAAAGTTCTGTCATTTTCCAAATAAATTTTGATAAAAACACAACCTGACACCCCTAAATTTCGAAATGGACTCCCTGTTATCTATAAGGAGGAAGATTCCATTTGGTACAAGAAGAGTTAATTTTGAAAAATGAATGTATCGTAAAAATCCTAAAATACGGACGCCTTGACGACTTGCTATAGTTCTCCTAAAATTTTAATAAATTAGTTTCACCATCCAACAAGGGAGTCCAAAAGGTGCAGATAGAATGGCAAACAGTGGAGACCCTGATCAGACTGCTCCTTCAGCAGTCTGATCTGGATCTGCACTGTTTGCTTAGGCCTATCCGTCCCAATACTTAAGATCATTACGGTAATCTATTTAATGTTCATGGAAGTATGAACAACATCTGATGATGAGAGAATGGTTTCACTTAAACTTTGCTCGTGACCCGACGTTGGTCGTACTTCGATGAATGTTAAATAAATTACCTCTATAACTGATATTTACTTTTGATTCCCATCAATTATATGATGAAAAAAAGCCTTGTTTAACCCTTTTTTTACCAAATGGAATCTTCTTTTCTATATAAACAATGAGTCCATTTCAAATTTTAGGGGTGTCATGTTGTGTTTTCTTCAAAATCTGCCTGGAAATTGGCTGAACATTTTGCAAACAGTGAAGCAGCTGACAGACAGAGATTGCAGAGAATGGAAGCTCTCTGCTATCGATTCTCATGATAGACTGGCCTGGAGATCTGGTGTAAGATCTGCCATGCGTGCAGCAAGCCAGCTACCTGGAAGGAAGCCCACGTATGTGGATGTTGCCCCTGTACCTGCACGTTAATAAAAAATTCGATGATAATGATGTAGGCCCTGAGCAGACACCGCATTCTCTGGCTTCTTATCTGGGCCTGCACTGTTTGTCTACAACCATTTTAGGGACTACCCGTTTTGGGGTTTCCGGTACAAAATTGGTTAAGGGCTAAGATGAAAAAAGAAAACAATGGCACCCATTTTTCCTTTTGACAGGGGAACAGTGTTGTTGGGGCCATTGTTTGTTTTATCTTTGAGGTTTAACATCCCCGTCAACACTGTATAGGTCATTTTGGAGATGTTGGAAGAGATGTTGCTTCCAATTTTGTGGGACTTAATGACATCTCAAGCCCTGTCGCCCAATGAAACCAATAGGGTTTATAAGCATTGACGGTCTGACACGCACCGCTTCGCCTGGGCAGCCTTAGATCCTCTAAGCAATTAACCAGTACTCGTGTGCAGTCGGATTTCAGCTCTGCATGGAAGCATCATGCAGCCCATCTATTTCTTCAAGCCCCGATGGGCGGGGGCCTGTCGTTGGGGCCATAACATCACCATCATCCAATTATATTGAAGAGAACCATTGTTTATTTCATTGTCACTGGTATCCTTTGAGTCAATGTATTCATGAGAGTATAAACAACATTGCTTCCCAGTAGGCAACATTCTTTCATGGAGATTGATTGTGAAATATTTTCTGTTGATTCAAGAAGTGTAGCTGTCAGTTCCTGGTGAGAGAATGTACTTTGGTATAATCCAGTCCAGGAATAGCGTATTTAGGTAACAGAATAACGTAAAAATACTAAAAATTCAGACAGCTTGAGGACTTCCTGTAAGTCTCCTAAAATTTTAACAAATTTGTTTCACAATCCAGCAAGAAGTCAAAAAATGCAGAAAGAATGGCAAACAGTGCAGACCCAGATCAGACTGCTCCTTCAGGAGCAGTCTGATCTTGGTCTGCACTGTTTGCTTAGGCCTATCTGTCCCAATACTTAGTATCATTAGCATAGAAGATATGACCTTAAGAAGTATCATTAGCATAGAAGATATGACCTTAAGAAGTATCATTAGCATAGAAGATATGACCTTAAGAGCCATCAAACCAACCAAGTTTCTGTGGTCATTTTCAAGGATTCAGGAAGAGCAGTACTATTCTATAGTCAGTTACACGAGAAAGCAGGAACCAATCCTATCCTGCAAGAATTACTCCTGTCGATAAATTCATTCTCCTCAGAAATGATTCAGGGCAGGTAACTTTGTGAAAAAGTCTTCTCTCCCTTAACAGTTTTATATCCACTCTTAAAGGAGGACCAACTTTTAATCTAGTTTTCCACTCATTCATTCATTTTTGCACTTGTTCGTTCAACCATTAACATTTACAGCAACCCAAATGTTTATGTCCAATCCTGCACCCCTCCCCCACCCACTGAACACACACACACCCCACCCATCTGGGCTTGCATAAATAGATTGGGTTGTATGGTGCTTCCATGCAGAGCTGAAACTGACCCCACATGAGTACTGGTAAACTGCTTAGAAGATCTAGGCCTGCCCAGGCAAAGTGGTGCGAGTAGGACCATCCAGGCATAATAAACCCTATTGGTATGATTGGGCTGTAGGGCTTGAGAAGTCCCACAAAATTGGAAGCAACGTCTCCAAAATGACCTAAATAGTGTTGATGGGACATAAAATAGAATTGAAGGCAATGATCAGGAATCGATACAATTAACCCACAGCTCCCAGCACTGACACCAAAGGGAAAGAAACACAAACATGAAATAACTAGACCCTAATGGAAACATCAATAGCGGAAAGCGAAAAGGACAGCCGCTTTCCCACAAAATGGCCAACTGGCTATCCAAAACAAAATAATATAAGTGAAAGACACACTTAAAGACAAACCATAACAAAAATAAACCACGCCAGAAGAACGGGCTTGGAACGGTCAGTGAAACAAATTCCACTCTGGGGGCTTATATCGATTTTACTTACTTCCGTCGTGATTTAGACAGATAATTTGTTCAGTCCGCATGAAGGCCTCCTAACTCATCAGTGCAACATCTCCGTGAACACAAAAATCAAACAACAACAGAGATTAAACAATGGTGAGGTCTCGACAGCAAGAAACCACTGAAATACTGGAGCAAAACAAAACCAACACTTAGACTCTGATAGGCCCGACCAGGGACACAGCATCAGGTACCAACCAACATTACATAAAATAAAATTCTCTCTAATTCTCAGTAAGCCTTTACGCTGGAACCGTCATAAAACCTCAATTCAAACAAATTATATCAACCCAAATGTTTATGTCCAATCATGCATCCGTCTCACCTCCCCCACCTCCCACTCACTAACACACAAGGATTTGATGATTTGACTGGAAATATAACAAGAATTGGAAAGTTCTGACTGTTTGGTTGGTCAAATAGCAATGATCGGAAAATTCTGACAATTTGATTGGTCGAATAACAACAGTTGAAAAATTATGTTGTTTTGATATGTTAAATAACAACAATTGGTTGGCAGAATTCCTGTTTTCAGAGGGGTTTATTAGGGCCCCGCACTGAAAGTGTGGGTGCCCTATAGTAATCACTCTGTCCGTCCGTCTGTCTGTCCGTCTGTCTGTCTGTCCGCACCAACGAAACGACATTTAGGGGGCAAAAAATTTGGACAGTTTGACACTTAAGTATATATTCGTGAGTCCAAATGGGGTTTATTCCGTTATTTGGGTACTTAAGTGGCAAAAATTCGCTCTTAGGTGGCTTGCCGCTTAAGAGAATTTGCCGCTTAAGTAGTCAATATGCCGACGCCTAGCCACTTAAGTATCCGTTCGTGAGAACGTCCGTCTGTCTGTCCACAAATTTTTTTATCCTCCATAACTTTCTTATTCCTGGATGGATTTAAATATTACTTGGCAGAAATGTTAACCATAATGTGATGGAGTGTTGCGCGCAAGACTCAGGTCCGTACCTCAAAGGTCAAGGTCATACTTAGAGGTTAAATGTCAAAAAAGGGTCTTTCCTGTTACCAATTAATAACTTTGTTATTATTATTCCTGGATGGCAGAAATGTTAACCATAATGTGATGGAGTATTGCGCGCAAGACTCAGGTCCGTACCTCAAAGGTCAAGGTCATACTTAGAGGTTAAAGGTCAAAAAAGGGTCTTTCCTGTGTCCAATTAATAACTTTGTTATTATTCCTGGATGGATTTAAATATTACTTGGCAGAAATGTTAACCATAATGTGGCCCCGCACTGAAAGTGTGGGTGCCCTATAGTAATCACTCTGTCTGTCTGTCTGTCCATCTGTCCGTCCACAAATTTTTTTATCCTCCATAACTTTCTTATTAGGGCCCCGCACTGAAAGTGTGGGTGCCCTATAGTAATCACTCTGTCCGTCCGTCCGTCCGTCTGTCCGTCTGTCTGTCTGTCTGTCTGTCCGCACCAACGAAACGACATTTAGGGGGCAAAAAATTTGGACATTTTGACACTTAAGTATATATTCGTAGGTCCAAATGGGGTTTATTCCGTTTTTTGGGTACTTAAGTGGCAAAAATTCGCTCTTAGGTGGCTTGCCGCTTAAGAGAATTTGCCGCTTAAGTAGTCAATATGCCGACGCCTAGCCACTTAAGTATCCGTTCGTGAGAACGTCCGTCTGTCCGTCCACAAATTTTTTCCTACTCCTCTGATAGCACTGCCGGGGCCCTAGTCAGTTTCACTGACAGCTCTAGTTTGTTTTGAAAGCAAACAGGCAGTCACAAAAAATTTGCTCCTGTATAAAAGTGACATGAAAACTCTGCCACTTTTATTTGGGAGAAAATATTATTTTGTTACTATCAAAACACCAGAACTTGCCCTCTTTTGTTATTTGACCAATCAAATTGCCAGAATTTTTTTAGTCCTGCCGCTTTCATAAGGGAGACGACTTTTCTGTAGTCTGTTCACCTTTATCAATGCAAAGAAATTCTTATGAAGTTTTTTTTTTTTTTCTCATTTTTCTTTTTTAGCTGAAATGGAAAATGAAAATCTAAACAGTAGACAGCTAGAGGTATGTACACATAACCCACTTTAGATAGAGGATCTTACATGAGTGTTCATGTATTACTGGATTTATTAAACGAGTTGAGGGAAAGGGATAAAATGCGAGGCTTTTATCCCTTTTCCTCAACGAGTTTAATAAATTCAATAATACATGAGCACGAATGCAAGATTATATTTATCATATGACATTTAAAACGCATTTCATTCACGATTGTATACAAAAATGTCAATATTCTGCCATTAGTAAACGCGACTTAGTTAAGGACATCATACATGTAACATTACGGGAGGTATCTTGCTAATTTGCATATCTAATCCACTAGTGGATAATTGAAAATATTACATGGCGTTATTACACTCTCAGACGCGATGTCATATGATGAAATTACAACATGGTGGTGGATATAACATGATTTAAAGATGATATCAAAAATGTATTGGTTATCATACCAACAGGTAAGGTGTATATTTTTTTGATAATTGAAGGATGGTTTTCCTTATTTCTCCATATAAACCTATGTTGTGGGTCATTGAGGCTGTTCTAATGAACTGTAAAATATGGAGTGTACATGTTTTCTGGGCCAGACTAGCTAGTTTCAGCCAATTAGGCCTCATAAGTGACCCTCATACGAGGACTCTTCAAATATGAATGCAACTAAGCACATAAAAATGATTTCGTGATAGATTTCGATGAAAAATTTATTTTGTCCCCTCAAAGTATTCCCCTTTAACAGATATACAAACTTTCAGTCTTCTGATCCAATCATTGAATGCATTTTGGTAGTCTTTTTCTATCTATCTATCTATCTATCTATCTATCTATCTATCTATCTATCTATCTATCTATCTATCTATCTATCTATCTATCTATCTATCTATCTATCTATCTATCTATCTATCTATCTATCTATCTATCTATCTATCTATCTATCTATCTATCTATCTATCTATCTATCTATCTATCTATCTATCTATCTATCTATCTATCTATCTATCTATCTATCTATCTATCTATCTATCTATCTATCTATCTATCTATCTATCTATCTATCTATCTATCTATCTATCTATCTATCTATCTATCTATCTATCTATCTATCTATCTATCTATCTATCTATCTATCTATCTATCTATCTATCTATCTATCTATCTATCTATCTATCTATCTATCTATCTATCTATCTATCTATCTATCTATCTATCTATCTATCTATCTATCTATCTATCTATCTATCTATCTATCTATCTATCTATCTATCTATCTATCTATCTATCTATCTATCTATCTATCTATCTATCTATCTATCTATCTATCTATCTATCTATCTATCTATCTATCTATCTATCTATCTATCTATCTATCTATCTATCTATCTATCTATCTATCTATCTATCTATCTATCTATCTATCTATCTATCTATCTATCTATCTATCTATCTATCTATCTATCTATCTATCTATCTATCTATCTATCTATCTATCTATCTATCTATCTATCTATCTATCTATCTATCTATCTATCTATCTATCTATCTATCTATCTATCTATCTATCTATCTATCTATCTATCTATCTATCTATCTATCTATCTATCTATCTATCTATCTATCTATCTATCTATCTATCTTCTGATACTGCGTCGGTCATTACCGCGACCATTACCGCAGGTGTATATTACATACACTCCAGGTTTTGCAGGATGAAAGCCTACACAGTAATCATGTAATTACGGTAGGGATCTTTAACCTGCACAGGGGATGGTTCTCCCTGCACAGGGGGCCTCCAGTTAACGTCCCGATCCGAAGGACGGTGCACTTTATGACATTCATCCCTGCAAATGATGCCAATGGAGCGTGTTCGGACACCGAAATTTAATCGCCGCTGCCGGGGATCGAACCCGGGACCTCTAGCATCAGAGGCAAGTGCACTAACTACTGAGTATACCATGAAGGCACTGGAATATTGCAGAACCGAGGTGTTTGCGCTGTACAAATTTTCGACCAGAAAGGTATTTTTTCAGCCGCGGGAGCAAAAAAAAGTCACACGGGGCTAGGTCAGGGGAATAAGGGGGGTGAGGGAGTTCAACAACCTTTTCCTGCTTCAGATAGTCTTGCACAATGAATGCCTTGTGCGATGACGCATTGTCATGTAGCAATCTGACATTGGCCAAACCAGTTGCGGGTCTTTGTTCTTTGAAATATTTCTTCAATTTTCGAAGAACTTTATTCTTGTAAAACTTCGCATTTACAGATTTGCCTTTAGGCACAGCAACCTGAATAGCAGGGCCCTGATTTGAAAAGAATATGGCATACATTACCTTCTTAACGCTCATGGTCCGTTTTGCAATGCATGGTCTTTTGCAATACTTTGTTGCCCATATTTTGTTCTGAATCTTTCGTTTTGGCTCAAAAAAGTGAACCCATGTCTCGTCACCTGTGACGACATTAGCGAAAGACCGTGCATTGTAATTTGGAAACTTTTTAAGCAACTTCTTGGCGCACTGAACGCGTGGCTTTTTCTGCTCATCTGTCAACAGATGGGGAATCCATCTAGCACAGATCTTTCTCATTTTCAAATCCCGTTTCAGAATTGTATGAGCTACTCCTAATGAGATGCCAACCATACTAGCTATTTGCCTAGTGGTGTATCGTGCATCGGTAGCAACTATTTCTTTCACTCTAGCAACCATCTTGGCAGATGTTGCTCTTTTCGGCCAATGATCATGTGGTGCATCTTCTGTTGAGCATAGCCCACAGCTGAATTTCTTACACCAATGAAAAACTGTCGGAAAAGACATTTCATTATGCCTATAAACCGAACATATTTCATCAAAAATGTCTTTGCACCGTATACCAAGAATACAACGATTCCTAATATAGGACCGTATTTCAACGGCGTAATCTGACCTTCTTCCAACCATGTTTTGTATTAGTTTACAAGAGTAGAAGTGTTTATCGAACGATATGCATGGCTAAAGTGCACAGATTTTAACAGGTTTGGTATCAATGTATAGGTAAAATGTTTTTCTACGCTGTGATATTTATTTCCAGGTGATTTTCGCATTAGTGCATGAGAAAACGTTCTACTTGCATTCATATTTGAACAGTCCTCGTATATTTCCTAAATTTAGCAGTGAAATCAGAGATCCCAAATGACTAGAAAATATAACCCACACTATGGTGAAGGACAGGGAGACTTTTAACCCTTGTCCTGCTGAATATTTAAATATGTCACACCCACTACTGATTATCAGCCAATGAGATTACTTGATGCAAATTACTGCAGCAAATTCATAAATTGGATGGCAAACAAGGAAGATCCTGATCAGATGGCTTCTACAGAAGCCATCTGATCTGGATCTATATTGTTTCAAAGATAAAGCATATCCGGGCTCGGCAGGACAAGGGTTAACAGCCACCACACATTTTCTTAACCTCAGCTGTGGGGAAGTTAAATATGTTCTAAAAAAGGGTTATCCTTTGGAAGCAATGACTACATCACAGAACTGAAAACTATGAAGAGTACATGTACAAGATTTTTCTGGGCCAGACTAGCTAGTTTCGGCCAGTTAGGCCTCATTTGTGTCATTCAGATATTTTCAAAATTTTGCAGTGTAATCACTAGCTAGTTTAGGCCAAAAATCATTTTTAGGGGGCATTGGTAGACAACAAAGATATAGATCAAGATCAGCATGGTAACCAAACAGTCTGATCCAGAACTATGTTTTCGTTGCTTGGACAGAACAGTACCTCAAGATTGTATGTCTAAAATTTCAAGTCTTGCTAATGTGTGTAGACGAGCAGATTTGTTTGTTTCTACACTAAAAGGAGATCATATTAAAAACAGAATCTCGTTATTGTAGACAATTCTTAGGCAATTTCACTTATTAAAGCACATCAGAGACTTGTTTCTTTACATATGGCTATCCTTGACAGCTCAGTCAGATGTGTTTTATATGAACTAAATAGTGTTGACTGGGCCGTTAAACCTTATCCCGCTAATCATGAAACGCCCTACCTTTGCAAACAGTGTAGATCCAGATCAGGTGGCCATCTGATCAGGATCTACAATGTTTGACATTCAGTTTGTGAATTTGTGGTCATAAATTACATCAAGAAATCTGATTGGTTCAAAGTCAGAAATGGGGTGTGACTAAATTAATTATTCAGCAGTTTAACGGTTACTCCAAAACAAAATCATTATATATTATAATTAAGGGGATGGGTTTGTTTGTTTGATTTGATGTTTAACGTCCCCGTCAACACTGTAAAGGTCATTTTGGAGACGTTGCTTTCAATTTTGTGGGACTTTTACCCGACACTGAGATGAAATGACATCTCAAGCCCTGTCGCCCAATGAAACCAATAGGGTTTATTAGCATGGACGGTCCGCCTCGCACCGCGGTTCCTGGACAGGCTTATATCCTCTAAGCGGTTTACCAGTACTAGTGTGCAGGCCAGATTCAGCTCTGCGTGGAAGCATCATGCAGCCCATATATTTCTTCAAGCCCCTATCGGCGGGGGCTGGATTAAGGGGATGGGAACACCTGGCAGAGTTTTCCGCCATTTTTCGAAGTGAGACAAATTTCAGGCCTCTCTGTTAGCTTTTCTATAAGCCCTGTGCCACTGAAAAGGGGTCTACTCTTAAAGGAAAGAATTTGCTCCTCAAGAGCAAATTCTTTCCTTTAAGAGTTGACCCCTATTGACATGGGAGACAAACATACTTTTGCGGGAGTTGCTTCCCCTGAAGGTGTTCCTATTCCCCTTAAATGACCACTCTTGTGATGATTATCTAAACTGTCAAACTTCAGTGGCTAGGGACCACAATAAATGTGTTAGTGACTGGCAGTTGGAGCCACTAAGTGTGGCACATAGTGCCCGGTCAGAAGACAATGTGGGTATAATATAGGTACAGTAGAACTTAGATGGCTCGAACACCGATGGCTCGTTTACCATGGATGTTTCGAAACCATTCTTGAGCCCGTAGTGAAATCCTTTACATAAGAAATAGTGGGGGATAATTAAGGAGATTTTAGTCTTTTATCTTGCAAATGTATGCTGTGTGTACTCATTAGAATCGCCTCGATGAGGCGATTCTAATGAGTACACACAGCATACATTATACTTATAGAACACCGAAAAGATGTCTAAAAGTATCTCTTTATGCCTCCTGACAGTAACCTCAGTGGCTCGAACTACCCCTGTCTCGAACAGATTTTCAAGGTCCCAAAGGTGTTCGAGCCATTGAAGTTCGACTGTAATTCTTTTCAATGTTAGGTGTGGTTGGGTGAGGAGATGGTGACGTGTATCTTGTGTCACTGATATTGGCTTATAGTTGGACAAGGCCTGCTGTACTTGCAGCAGGTAAGAGTAGAGGGGGACTGTTGTTATTTCTTCTGTTTCTACACTTCCATTCATTTTCCACATTCTGCTCCGTCCCTCACTTTCATCTCCTCTACTATCTCTTTTCTCCCTTTCTCTGGGAGATGAGACATAATGACTCACAAGGGTTGATTTGTCATTCAATCTTTTCAATGTTCTATAACATACATTGAAAAGATTGAATGACACATCAACCCTTGTGGGTCATTTTGTGTCATCTCCCATGTAGGTTGTGTGTACTTATAGAATCACCTCACTGAGGCAATTCTAAATGGGTACACACAACACATTTAGCACCACCTCCCATCAGGGCTTGGAGAAGTAGATTTGGATGCATGGTGGTCCTCACAGAGCTGAAAGCAAGCGAAAATTTGCATACTGGTAAACCACTTAGATGGCCCAGCCCATCAAGGCTTGAAGAAATAGATGGGCTGCACGATGCTTCCACGCAGAGCAGAAACTGATTGCACACAGGTACTGGTAAACCGCTTAGAGGATCTAAGCCTGCTCAGGCAAAGTGCTGCGAGTCGGCCCGTCCATGCTTATAAAACCTATTGATTTCATTGGGCGGCAGGGCTTGAGATGTCATTTCATGTCAATGTCGGGTAAAAGTCCCACAAAATTGGAAGCAACGTCTCCAAAATTACCTTTACAGTGTTGATGGGGACGTTAAACCTCAAATCAAACAAACAAAACCAGGCAAAGTGTTGCAAGTCCATGTTTATAAACCCTATTAGTTTCATTGGGCGAGAGGGCTTGAGATGTCATTTCATCTCATTGTCAGGCAAAAGTCCCACAAAACTGGAAGCAAATGGTGTTGACAAGGAAGCTTCATCGCACACAAGCAAAATAACACATTTAAAGATGGAAGTAAGAAATCCCTCACTATTTCCTATCTTGCCAAAAAATTGAAAACAATTCCTTTGGCCTCAAGAACTGGTTCTCATCACGAAAGCATGCCTATTTAATTTTGACCCCTTGAAACCCACTTTTAAATAGTCAAACTGGGGTTTACAGGGGTTATTCTGACTTGTCTTATTTCTTCTTTAAATATAGATTGTGTACTCATTGGAACCGCCTAGATGGGCTGGTTAGCTCACCTGAGCCTTTAGGCTCATAGGTGAGCTTATAGTATAGCCATGGTCTGTCGTCCGTCCGTCCGTCGTCCGTCCACCATTTTCAAAGATCTTCTTCTCCTATACTGCAGGGCCAATCAAAGCCAAATTTCATATGGAGCCTCAGTGGGATGGGGGAACGAAAGTTTGTTCGCGGGGTCTAGATCACATGACCAAGATGGCCGCCATGCCCATATATGGTAAAAAGTCTTCAAAAATCTTCTTCTCCAGAACCATAAGGCCAGTGGCCTTGAAACTTGGCATGTAGCATATGGTACTCGGGCCCATCATGGTTTGTACAAATGGTGACCCCGGGTTGACCTTGACCTATTTTACAGCAATGTCAAATTTGCCGAAGTAGGCTTTTGCATGGGGCAAAGTGAAAATAATGGATTTATAGGAAAACCATTGAAGACAGTGTCACCAAAATTTGTAGATCAGGTAAAGTAACTGAATACATGAAGATCTATGGGTCAGAAAGGTCAAGGTCATTCATTGGCCTTAGACCAAGGTCATTCAGGATCCATATTTCAAACATTTTTTTCTCCAAAACTGCTGAGCCAATTTAAGTGAAATTTAATATGGAGCCTTTGTGAGTTGAACAAATGAAAAAATGCCAATACGGTCTAGATCACATGACCAAGATGGCCGTCACGCCTATATATATGGTAAAAAGCCTTAAAAATTATTCTTCTCCAGAACCGTAAGGCCAATGGCCTTGAAACTTGGCATGTAGCATATGGTACTCAGGCCCATCATTGTTTGTACAAATGGTGACCCCGAGTTGACCTTGACCTATTTTACAGCAATGTCAAATTTGCCGACTTAGGCTTTTGCATGGGAAAAAGTGAAAATAATGGATTTTTAGGAAACCATTGAAGACAGTGTCACCAAAATTAGTAGATAAGGTAAAGTAGCTGAATACATGAAGATCTATGTGTAAGAAAGGTCAAGGTCATTAATTGACCTTAGACCAAGGTCACGCAGGTTCCATATTTCAAACATTTTTTTCACAGAAACTACTGAGCCAATTGAAGTGAAATTCAATATGGAGCCTTTGGGAGTTGAACAAATGAAAAGCTGCCAACATGGTCTAGATCACATGACCAAGATGGCCACCACGCCCATATATGGTAAAGAAACTTCGAAATTCTTCTTCTCAAGAACAGTAAGGCCAATGGCCTTGAAACTTGGCATGTAGCATATGGTACTCGGGCCTATCATAATTTGTTCAAATGGTGACCCTGGGTTGACCTTGACCTATTTTACAGTAATGTCAAATTTGCTGACTAAGGCTTTTGCATAGGAAAAAGTGAAAATAATGGATATTTAGGGAAACCATTGAAGACAGTGTCACCAAAATTTGTAGATTAGGTAAAGTAACTGAATACATGAAGATCTATGGGTAAGAAAGGTCAAGGTCATTCATTGACCTTAGACCAAGGTCACTCCGATTTCATATTTAAAAAAAAACAACATTTTTTCTCAGAAACTACTGAGCCAATTTAAGTGAAATTCAATATGGAGCTTTTGTGAGTTGAACAAATGAAAAGTTGCCAGTACGGTCTAGATCACATGACCAAGATGGCCGCCACGCCCATATATGGTAAAAAGCCTTCAAAAATTTTCTTCTCCAGAACCGTAAGGCCAATGGCTTTGAAACTTGGCATATATCATATGGTACTCGGGCTCGTCATAGTTTTTACAAATGCTGACCCTGGGTTGACCTTGACCTATTTTATGGCAGTGTCAAATTTGTCAACTTAGGCTTTTGCATGGGAAAAAGTGAAAATAATGGATTTTTAGGAAACCATTGAAGACAGTGTCACCAAATTGGTAGATCAGGTAAAGTAAATGAATACATGAAGATTCATGGGTAAGAAAAGTCATCATTCAGTGACCTGGGACCAAGATTAACCAGGTTCCATATTTCAAACAGTTTTTTCTCAGAAACCGCTGGCCCAATTCAAGTGAAATTTGATATGGATCCTTTATATGATGAACAAATGAAAATTTGCTCATATGGTCCAGGTCACATGACCAAGATGGTGGCCATGCCCATATATGGTAAAAACACTTCGAAATTCTTCTTCTCCAGAACCGTAAGGCAAATGACCTTGAAACTTGGCAGGAAGCATCTGGTACACGGGCCTATCATAATTTGTTCAAATGGTGACCCTGGGTTGACCTTTACCTATTTTACGGCAATGTCAAATTTGCGGACTTAGGCTTTTGCTTGGGAAAAAGTGAAAATAATTGATTTTTAGCTCACCTGAGCCTTTAGGCTCATAGGTGAGCTTATAGTATAGCCATGGTCTGTCGTCCGTCCATCCATTGTCCGTCTGTCCACCATTTTCAAAGATCTTCTCCTCCAAAACAGGGAGGCCAATCAAAGCCAAATTTCATGTGGAGCTTCAGTAGGATGGGGGAACGAAAGTTTGTTCGCGGGGTCTGGGTCACATGACCAAGATGGCAGCCATGCCCATATATGGTAAAAAGCCTGTTAGACATCAAAATTGTGTCCCCACAAGTTGTGTACCCCTGCTCTGAGGCTATATACATATATAAAAACATTAAAATGTACACCAGGACCAGGTGTCAGGTGAGCGTTTACAGGACCACTGGTCCTCTGGTTTTAATTTGCTCCCACAATCTATATTTTGAGCAGAAATAAGAAAATTTTTTCTTATTTCTGCTCTGAAATACAGTTTGTGGGTACTCATTAGAACTGCCTCAATGAGGCAGTTCTAACATATACCCACAATCTATTTTTTGAGCAGAAATAAGAAAACTGTCACAATCTTTCATTTTAAAATCTTCATTTTTTCGGCAGAAAAGTTTACAGTGTACATGTATTTGTGTAGGCGAGTTTTCGTAATGCCCTCAGCCATGGTAAAGGAGCCATCGGTGTTTGAGTAATCATAGTTTAAATGTATAGACACATCCAAAGTCTTTGTCACACAAGGTCAAAGGTCATTAGCCTCATTTTATCTAGTGGGCAAAAATCTTCCCGTTCCATACTCTACCGTTGATGTAGCATGAATTGTTTTCTGTAATTACTAGTGTTAAATAGTCGTTGTATCACAAACCATTTTGAACATTAAACTGCTTCTTTTTCATATAAATTTGGATGGAAAATATATATGCTTTAATCTTATTTCCATTTGTTAAATAAAGTGCATTGACTTCATTTTGTTATAATGGTTGGTAGTTTTATAATGCTTTTTAGGCAGCGAAATGTGCGCTAAAATGTCAGAAGAGACAGGTTCTATATCATTTAATACTTCAAAAATACAAAAGGACACGGATAAGTTAATTTTGTGGGGAAGAAAGGAGTTTAATTACACAATAAATGTTTGAAATTCTCATTGACACTTTATGGCAACAGTCTAGTTTTGCCAACCTGAACCAGATAAAAAGAGGTACTCTGCTGGGGAGTTAATTGGGGCATGGGCAGTGAAATGTAAACAAAGTCACGTCAAAACATTCATTACGAAAACACACCTATACAAATACATTGTCAATTTTTCAGCCAAAAATTTTAAGATGAAAAATTGTGATTCTTATTTCAACTTCAAAAATTGTGGGGACTAGATAGAACCGCCTCGATGAGGTGGTTCTATTGAGTCCCCACAATCTATGTTTCAAAACATAAATTGTGGGGACTCGATAGAACTGCCTCGATGAGGCGGTTCTATCGAGTACCCACAATCTATGTTTTAAGCAGATATAAGGAAAATAATGTTTACCACTGTAAACCCCAGTTTTACTGTATAAAAGTGGGGTAAAAGGGGGTCAAAATTATATAGGCTTGTTTTGGTGATGGGAGCAGTCTATATTACAGATTGAAGCCTCTGCGGTGTAGTGGTTACGCTACTCGCCTTGTAAATCAGGGGTCACAGGATCGATTCCGGGCTTCTCCAGACTTTTGGACGAGTCTTTAAACCGAGGTCCCGTCTCCATATTACCTTAGCTGTTGGTGGGACGTAAAACTCAAACACTCACTCACTCTATATTCCAGGGGCTGGGAGATGCAGAGGAAACAAACACAAGTGGAGCATTCAATATTCCCATATTTACTGAAGAATTTTTGGACCACAACAAAGGTAAGGCAGAAGATTGTTCGGCCCCCGCCCACAGGGGCTTGATCGTTGGTTCGATACCTGCTGGCTCAGCAGCATTCTTTCGTAGAGATGGATCATCAATCATTTCTTCAGTCATTCCCTGCCTTCAGTTTACCTATCCACACTTTTCCTGGGCAGGCTTATACGTAAACAGTTAACCAGTACGGTGCACATTCTTTCACCAGAAACTGACAACTGCCCTTCTTGAATCAGCATAAGGGAGAGAATGAACGTAGAAAAGATTTCATGATCAATCTGCACGAAAGAATCTTGCCAACCCCAGCAAGTATCAAACCCACATCCTCCTGATCACCGGTCAGACACTAACCTTGTGAGTTGTGAGCACAATATAGCTCCATCAGCTTATGAGATATGTTAATGGTACTTAGTATAGTTGTGTATGAAGAAGACATGTCATGAGCATGAACCACAACTATTTTTGTCATGGTATTTTAGTTATCTCCCCTCACAGAAGATCCTTGTGATTGTCATAACTTCAACGCTTCTAATTATGCCATATCTTGCAGATCATCATGAAAACCACCCGTATAATTTTGACCCCCTTGAACCCCACTTTTTAGCTCACCTGTCACGTAGTGACAAGGTGAGCTTTTGTGATCACATTTTGTCCGTCGTGCGTCCGTCCGGGCGGATGATAGGACACTAGTTGGGTAGGCCTTTCTTGGGTACTTGCCATTTATTCCGTTGTTGTCCAAGAAAAGTAGCCAGTAGCCTGTTGGGTATTTTGTCGCTTGTTGGGTAATTTTGAATGGGAAAATTAACATGGAGATACCCAACAAATGTCCTCTCATAAACATGTCCGTCCGTCCGTGCGTCCGTAAACAATTTCAAATAAGTATATATCTAATACCCCATGGCCAATCTTGATCAAATTTTATGTGAAGCATCATCAGGTAGGGGGAAAGGCTGCATAAGGTTTTTGGGCTTATCAGATTGGAATTCTGGTTGCCATGGCAACATATAACTCCCATAGACTTATAATGGGAAAAATTTTAAAAATCTTCTTCGCTGAAACCACAGGGCCCAGAGCTTAGATATTTAGCATGTAACAATGTTAAGTGGTCACCTACGTAAATCCTGCCAATCATGCCCCTGGGGTCCAAATTGGCCACACCCCGGGGCCCCTTAGCTCCTATAGACTCATAATGGAAAAAAAAGCTTCAAAAATCTTCTTCTCTGAAACCACAGGGCCAAGAGCTTAGATATTTAGCATGTAGCAACAGCAAATGGTCACCTACATAATTCCTGCCAATCATGCCCCTGGGTTCCAAATGGGCCACGCCCCGGGGCCCCTTCGCTCCCATAGACTCTTAATGAAAATTTTTTTTGAAAATCTTCTTCTCTGAAACCACGGGGCCCAGAGCTTAGGTATTTAGCATGTAGCAACAGCAAATGGTCACCTACATAATTCCTGCCAATCATGCCCCTGGGTTCTAAATGGGCCACGCCCCGGGGCCCCTTCGCTCCCATAGACTCCTAATGGAAACAAGAGGGCCCAATGGCCCTATATCGCTCACCTGTGTACCAGAAAATTATTAGTGTAGGAGACCACTTGACATTGCTACATACTAAATATCTAAGCTCAGGCAAAGCGGTGTCCATGCGTATAAACCCTATTGGTTTCATTGGGCGACAGGGCTAGAGATGTAATTTCATCTCAATGTCAGGTAAAAAGTCCCACAAAATTGGAAGAGACATCTCCAAAATGACCTATACAGTGTTGACAGGGATGTAAAACCTCAAATCAAACAAAATCTGTGCCTTATGGTTTTGGAAAAGAAGATTTTTTTTTAAGTTTTTTTTTCCAGTATAAGTCTATAGAAGCTAATGAGCCCTGGGGCTTGGCCAATTTTGACCCAAAGGGCATGGTTGGCAGGATTTGTGTAGGTGACCATTTTGTGTAGCTATATACTAAATATCTAAGGTCTGTATTTCATGGTTTCAAAGAAGATGTTTTAAGCTTTTTTCCATTATAAGTTTGTTGGAGTTAAGGGGCCACAGGATTTGGCCAATTTGGACTAAATATCTAAGTTCTGCGCTTCACAGTTTCTGAGAAGAAGATTTTTTAAGCTTTCTTCCATTTAGAGTCTATGGGAGCTAAGGGGCACCAGGGCGTGGCCCATTTGGACCCCAGGGGCATGATTAGCAGGAAATATGTAGGTGATCACTTGCCAATGTTACATGCTAAATATCTAAGCTCTGGGCCCTATGGTTTCAGAGAAGAAGATTTTTGAGGCTTTTCTCCATTTTGAGTCTATGGGAGCCAAGGGGGTCCAAGGGTGTGGCCAATTTGGACCCGAGGGGCATGATTGGCAGGATTTTTGCAGGTGACCACTTGTCATTGCCACATGCTAAATATCTAAGCGCTGGGCCCTGTGGTTTCAGAGAAGAAGATTTTTGAAGCTTTTTTCCATTATGAGTCTAGGGGAGCTAAGGGGCCCCGGGGCGTGGCCCATTTGGACCCCAGGGGCATGATTGGCAGGATTTATGTAGGTGACCACTTGCCATTGCCACATGCTAATTATCTAAGCTCTGGGCCCTGTGGTTTCAGAGAAAAAGATTTTTGAAGCATTTTTTCCATAATGAGTCTATAGGAGCTAAGGGGCCCCGGGGCGTGGCTCGTTTTGACCACAGGGGCATGATTGGCAGGAATTATGTAGGTGACCACTTGCTGTTGCTAAATGCTAAATATCTAAGCTCTGGGCCCTGTGGTTTCAGAGAAGAAGATTTTTGAAGCTTTTTTCTATTATGAGCTATGGGAGCTAAGGGGCCCGCGGGCGTGGCCAATTTGGACCCCAGGAGCATGATTGGCAGGAATTATGTAGGTGACCACTTGCCGTTGCTACATGCTAATTACCTAAGCTCTGGGCCCTGCGGTTTCAGAGGACAAGATTTTTGAAGCTTTTTTCCATTTTGAGTCTATGGGAGCAAAGGGGCCTGGGGGTGTGGCCCATTTGGAACCCAGGAGCATGATTTGCAGGAATTATGTAGGTGACCACTTGCCGTTGCTACGTGCTAAATATCTAAGCTCTGGGCCCTGTGGTTTCAGGGAAGAAGAATTTTGAAGCCTTTTTCCATTATGAGTCTATAGGAGCTAAGGGGCCCCAGAGCGTGGCCTGTTTGGACCCCAGGAGCATTATTGGCAGGAATTATGTAGGTGACCACTTGCTGTTGCTACATGCTAAATTTCTAAGCTCTGGGCTCTGTGGTTTCAGAGAAAAAGATTTTTGAAGCTTTTTTTTCATTATGAATCTATAGGAGCTAAGGGGCCCCGGGGCGTGGCCCATTTGGAACCCAGGGGCATGATTGGCAGGAATTATGTTGGTGACCACTTGCCGTTGCTACATGCTAAATATCTAAGCTCTGGGCCCTGTGGTTTCAGAGAAGAAGATTTTTGAACCTTTTTTCCATTATGAGTATATAGGAGCTAAGGGGCCCAGGGGTGTGGCCAATTTCGACCCCAGGGGCATGATTGGCAGGAATTATATAGGTTACCACTTGCCATTGCTACATGCTACATATCTAAGCTCTGGGCCCTGTGGTTTCAGAGAAGAAGATTTTTGAAGCTTTTTTCCATTATGAGTCTATGGGAGCGAAGGGGCCCCGAGGCGTGGACCATTTGGAACCCAGGGGCATGATTGGCAGGAATTATGTAGTTGACCACTTGCCCTTCCTACATGCTAAATTTCTAAGCTCTGGGCTCTGTGGTTTCAGAGAAAAAGATTTTTGAAGCTTTTTTTTTCATTATGAATCTATAGGAGCTAAGGGGCCCCGGGGTGTGGCCCATTTGGAACCCAGGGGCATGATTGGCAGGAATTATGTTGGTGACCACTCTCCGTTGCTACATGCTAAATATCTAAGCTCTGGGCCCTGTGGTTTCAGAGAAGAAGATTTTTGAACCTTTTTTTCCATTATGAGTATATAGGAGCTAAGGGGCCCAGGGGTGTGGTCAATTTCGACCCCAGGGGTCATTGGCAGGAATTATGTAGGTGACCACTTTCCGTTGCTACATGCTAAATATGTAAGCTCTGGGCCCTGTGGTTTCAGAGAAGAAGATTTTTGTAGCTTTTTAGCTCACCTGTCACGTAGTGACAAGGTGAGCTTTTGTGATCACTTTTGGTCCGTCGTGCGTGCGTCCGTGCGTCCGTAAACAATTTCAAATAAGTATATCTCTAATACCCCATGGCCAATCTTGATCAAATTTCATGTGAAGCATCATCAGGTAGGGGGACAGGATGCATAAGGTTTTTGGGCTGATCAGACTGGAACTCTGGTTGCCATGGCAACATATAGCTCCCATAGACTTATAATGGGAAAAATTTAAAAATCTTCTTCTCTGAAACCACAGGGCCGAGAGCTTAGATATTTAGCATGTAGCAACGGCCAGTGGTCACCTACATAATTCCTGCCAATCATGCCCCTGGGTTTCAAATGGGCCATGCCCCGGGGCCCCTTCTCTCCCATAGACTCATAATGGAAAAAAAAGCTTCAAAAATCTTCTTCTCTGAAACCACAGGACCCAGAGCTTAGATATTTGGCATGTAGCAACGGCAAGTGGTCACCTACAAAATTCCTGCCAATCATGCCCCTTGGGTCCAAATGGGCCACGCCCTGGGGCTCCTTAACTCCCATAGACTCCTAATGGAAAAAAAGCTTCAAAAATCTTCTTCTATGAAACCACAGGGCCCAGAGCTAAGGTATTTGACATGTAGCAACGGCAAGTGGTCACCTACATAATTCCTGCCAATCATGCCCCTGGGGCCCAAATTGGCCACACCCCGGGGCCCCTTAGCTCCCATAGACTCATAATGGAAAAAAAAGGTTCAAAAATCTTCTTTTCTGAAACCACAGGGTCCAGAGCTTAGATATTTAGCATGTAGCAATGGCCAGTGGTCACCTACATAATTCCTGCCAATCATGCCCCTAGGGTCCTAATTGGCCACGCCCCAGGGCCCCTTCGCTCCAATAGACTCATAATGGAACAAAAAGCTTCAAAAATCTTCTTCTTGGAAACCACAGGGCCCAGAGCTTAGATATTTAGCATGTAGCAATGGCCAGTGGTCACCTACATAATTCCTGCCAATCATGCCCCTGGGTTCCAAATGGGGGATGCCCCGGGGCCCCTTAGCTCCTATAGACTCATAATGGAACAAAAAGCTTCAAAAATCTTCTTCTCGGAAACCACAAGGCCCAGAGCTTAGATATTTAGCATGTAGCAACGGCAAGTGGTCACCTACATAATTCCTGCCAATCATGCCCCTGGGGTCCAAACAGGCCACGCCCCAGGGCCCTTTAGCTCCTATAGACTCATAATGGAAAAAAGCTTCAAAAATCTTCTTCTCTGAAACCACAGGGCCCAGAGCTGAGATATTTGGCATGTAGCAACGGCAAGTGGTCACCTACATAATTCCTGCCAATCATGCCCCTGGTGTCCAAACGGGCCACGCCCCGGGGCCCTTTAGCTCCTATAGACTCATAATGGAAAAAAAAGCTTCAAAAATCTTCTTCTCTGAAACCACAGGGCCCCCAGCTGAGATATTTGGCATGTAGCAAGGGCAAGTGGTAACCTACATAATTCCTGCCAATCATGCCCCTGGGGTCCAAATTGGCCACACCCAGGGGCCCCTTAGCTCCCATAGACTCATAATGGAAAAAAAGCTTCAAAAATCTTCTTCTCTGAAACCACAGGGCCCAGAGCTTAGATATTTAGCATGTAGCAACCGCCAGTGGTCACCTACATAATTCCTGCCAATCATGCCCCTAGGGTCCAAATTGGCCACGCCCGGGGCCCCTTCGCTCCCATAGACTCATAATGGAACAAAAAGCTTCAAAAATCTTCTTCTCAGAAACCACAGGGCCCAGAGCTTAGATATTTGGCATGTAACAATGGCAAGTGGTCACCTACATAATTCCTGCCAATCATGCCCCTGGGGTCCAAACGGGCCACGCCCCTGGGCCCTTTAGGCTCTATTGAATCATAATGGAAAAAAGCTTCAAAAATCTTCTTCTCTGAAACCACAGGGCCCAGAGCTGAGATATTTGGCATGTAGCAACGGCAAATGGTCACCTACATAATTCCTGCCAATCATGCCCCTGGGTTCCAAATTGGCCACACCCCGGGGCCCCTTCGCTCCAATAGACTCATAATGGTAAAAAAGCTTCAAAAATCTTCTTCTCTGAAACCACAGGGTCCAGAGCTTAGATATTTAGCATGTAGCAATGGCAAGTGGTCACCTACATAATTCCTGCCAATCATGCCCCTGGGTTCCAAATGGGGGACGCCCCGGGGCCCCTTCGCTCCCATAGACTCATAATGGAACAAAAAGCTTCAAAAATCTTCTACTCGGAAACCACAGGGCACAGAGCTTAGATATTTAGCATGTAGCAACGGCAAGTGGTCACCTACATAATTCCTGCCAATCATGCCCCTGGTACCCAACAGGGCCACGCCCCGGAACACTTTAGCTCCTATAGACTCATAATGGAAAAAAAGCTTCAAAAATCTTCTTCTCTGAAACCACAGGGCCCTGAGCTGAGATATTTTGCATGTAGCAACGGCAAGTGGTAACCTACATAATTCCTGCCAATCATGCCCCTGGGGTCCAAATTGGCCACACCCCGGGGCCCCTTAGCTCCCATAGACTCATAATGGAAAAAAAGCTTCAAAAATCTTCTTCTCTGAAACCACAGGGCCCAGAGCTTAGATATTTAGCAACCACCAGGCGTCACCTACATAATTCCTGCCAATCATGCCCCTGCGTTCCAAATGGGCGACGCCCCGGGGCCCCTTCGCTCCCACAGACTCACAATGGAACAAACAGCTTCAAAAACTTCTACTCGGAAACCACAAGGCCCAGAACTTAGATATTTAGCATGTAGCAACGGCAAGTGGTCACCTACATAATTCCTGCCAATCATGCCCCTGGGGTCCAAATGGGCCACGCCCCGGGGCCCTTTGGCTCCTATAGACTCATAATGGAAAAAAGCTTAAAAAATCTTCTTCTCTGAAACCACAGCGCCCAGACCTCAGGTATTTGACATGTAGCAATGGCAAGTGGTCACCTACATAAATCCTGCCAATCATGCCCCTAGGGTCCAAATGGGCCAGGCCCTGGGGCCCCTTAGCTACCATAGACTCAAAATGGAAAAAAAAAACTTCAAAAATCTTCTTCTCTGAAACCACAGGGCCCAGAGCTTAGATATTTAGCATGTAGCAACCACCAGGCGTCACCTACATAATTCCTGCCAATCATGCCCCTGGGTTCCAAATGGGCGACGCCCCGGGGCCCCTTCGCTCCCACAGACTCACAATGGAACAAAAAGCTTAAAAAACTTCTACTCGGAAACCACAAGGCCCAGAGCTTAGATATTTAGCATGTAGCAACGGCAAGTGGTCACCTACATAATTCCTGCCAATCATGCCCCTGGGGTCCAAATGGGCCACGCCCCAGGGCCCTTTGGCTCCTATAGACTCATAATGGAAAAAAGCTTAAAAAATCTTCTTCTCTGAAACCACAGCGCCCAGACCTCAGGTATTTGACATGTAGCAATGGCAAGTGGTCACCTACATAAATCCTGCCAATCATGCCCCTAGGGTCCAAATGGGCCAGGCCCTGGGGCCCCTTAGCTACCATAGACTCAAAATGGAAAAAAAAACTTCAAAAATATTCTTCTCTGAAACCAAAGGGCCCACAGTTTAGATATTTAGCATGTAGCAAGGGCAATTGGTCACCTACATAATTCCTGCCAATCATGCCCCTGGGTTCCAAATGGCCACGCGCCTGGGCCCTTTTGCTCCCATAGACTCATAATGGAAAAAAAGCTTAAAAAATCTTCTTCTCTGAAACCACAGCGCCCAGAGCTTAGATATTATGCACATAGCAATCGCAAGTGGTAACCTACATAATTCCTACTAATCATGCCACTGGGATCCAAAAGGGCCACGCCCCGGGGCCACTTAGCTCCTATAGACTCATAATGGAAAAAAAGCTTAAAAAATCTTCTTCTCTGAAACCACAGGGCCCAGAGCTTAGATATTTAGCATGTAGCAACGGCAAGTGGTCACCTACATTCGTGCGTAAACAATTTCTTCAAACGACATCTCCAACGAAACCACTGATCGGATTTTGATCAAACTTCACAGGAATGATTCTTAGGTGGTCCCCTTTCAAAGTTGTTCAAATGGTTCCAGTCCGTTGCACATATAGGTCACAGGAGCCAAAAATAGATTTTTTTCAACGAAAACTTAAAAAATCTTCTTCTTTGAAACCACAAGGCCAAGGTCTTTGATACATGTATTTGGTATGAAGTTTCATCTAGTGGACCCCTACCAAGATTGTTCAAATTATAGTGCTGGGGCCAAAAATGCCCCCGCCCCTTTGGTTACACCATAGGATTATATAGGGAAAATCTTTAAAAAACTTCTTCTCTGAAACAGCAAGGCCCAGGTCTTTGATATTTGGTGTGTAGCTTCATCTAGTGGACCTTTGCCAAGATTGTTCAAATTATAGCCTTTGTAGATATTTGGAATGAAGCTTCACCTTTCTAGACCTCCCTCAACATTATGCACATTATAGCCCTGGGGTCAATAATGGCCCACCCCCAGGCCCCACTTGTTACTCTATGGATCAGGTGAGCGATCCAGGGCCATCATGGCCCTCTTGTTTTCCATTATGAGTCTCAAAGCTCTGGGCCCTGTGGTTTCAGAGAAGAAGATTTTTGTAGCTTTTTTTTCATTATGAGTCTCATAGAGGCAGTTCTCATGAGTACCCACAATCCTTATTTTGAGCAGAAATAAGAAAAATATCTCAATTTTTCATCTTAAAATTTTCATTTTTTCATTGATAAAGGTTACAATGTATTTGAATAGGCATGTTTTTGTAACGTGTCTTGCAGTTATTAGTAGCAGTATAATTGAGGATAAGCTGATGTTTTATATTTCTAGTGGATTTCTGGTTAACCACTTATGTGTATGGTTATTGTGTGTGTGTGAATTCAGGTTTAACGTCGCTTTCAACAATTTTTCAGTCATAACATGACGGTGTCTGGTTGCGACAGGGAGCTCAATGCTCACTTTTATAGTGCTGCCACACTGAAGTATCATGTCCCAGACACATTACATGATAAAACACCCAGTCACATTATCCTGACACTGGGTCGACCAGTCCTAGCTCTTCCCTGTAAATCCGAGTGCCAAGTGAGGAGCAGCTAGTACCATTTTTAACGACTTTGGTATGTCGCGGCCTGGATTGGAACTCGTGTCCTCCTGTTCCCCGGAGCAGACACTCTACCAACTTAGCTATCGGGGCCGGTTTTAAATATAGAAAACTGGGATTTATGGGGGTATACTTTATTTTTCTTATTTCTGCTCCAAGACATAGTTTGTAGATACTCAATGAGGTGGCTGTAACGAGCACCTACAACCTATGTTTGTGTTTCAAAATACCTTTGAAAATGATGAAGATTCAGATCATGGGGCTTCTGAAGCAGTAATCTGATCTGAATCTACGCTGTTAATCATTTGGTTTGCATATTTAAATGACTATAATATACTCACCGGAAATAGAAACTATACACTCATTTTTAAATTGTCACTGGCAAAACATTTTAATGAAATTTGAATTCTAATTATATAAATTATCATCAGTGGCATGTCTGCTTTATCGAATAAAATGTTTAATGATAGCTACGATTTAACGGGTAAAGCCACAGGTTCAAAGCAAGGGTTAAAATATTGCTGTTCAAGTTTCCATTGAGTCAAACATTTTGTGTCGCGAATGTGATTCCCATTTTTACCAGTTATTACTCTTCACTTAACGTTGGGAATATTGTTTACAAAATAAAAAAATACACAATGGTTGAAAAGTTATATACCTTTAAATATTTGACCAAACCACCGGAAGTGGGCAAAAAGTATGACATTTCTGATTGCGGATTTTGTTTTAATCAATATTTAAGACACAGATGAAGTTGCTAAAACGATTGAATGCACTTTTGGGTCGATTTTTGGCTTGCAACATTATTTTGAAAATTTCGCTGAAAAAAGCAGTTTTTGAGATTTCAATAAAATGTTTGTTTCTCGATAATTTTTAGATTTTATGTTATTTTTTTATTCCTTGCTTTTAACTTATTACTTATACGGAAAAAAATTGAAGTCAAAATTCGATTACAAACAGATTTTGTGGAAAATGCACTTTTTTACATTTTCCCCAAAAACTTTTATTTTGAACACCAGATTTTCTTTCAATTGTTACAGGATTCATATCTATAAGTAGTCAAATTCTTAATAAGTAATTTTTGACTGAATTATTCACTTGTTTTGTCAGGCGAGACAATTTAAAAGTGTATAGTTTCTATTTCCGGTCAGTATATATCAAGTCATTTGTTGGGATGCAATGAGGACCATCGATAACTGATCGTAAATTGCTAATTTAAGAGTATACAAGGGGGTAAACTGATAAATAGAATACCAGATTCGTGTCATTTGATATCAAGTTTATCAGGCTCGGCTTCGAGAACGCATGTAGAATCGCTCGGCAAACCTCACGATTCTACAAGCGTTTTCGAAGCCTTGGCTGATAAACTTGATATCAAAAGAAACTCACCTGGTATTCTCTATATCTGCATCTATGTGTGTTAGAGTTTTACATTCCACCAACAACTATACAGTCATATGGATACAGGACTTGCTATAAAGACTCATTAGAGGGTCTGGAGCAACACAGAAACCTACTGCCCCCAGATTACGAGATCTCGGCCATCACACCATGGAGGCTTCTTGGAACTCTATGAATTTGTAAACATGATCAAAATACATTTCAGTTCGGGAAACCGAACTTCGTCAGTTACGAAAACAGACAACAGAACTGGAAGAACAGAATGCGATCTTAAGTAAACACATAGAGAACATGAAACAAGCTATAGAGAAACTACAGGTCGAGGCGGTGCAGCAGCGCAACAATAACATGGCACTTCAAGGTCACCTGGATGCTCTGAGGCAAACACTGACATCAAATTTCTCTGCAGTACCATTGCCAGGTTAGTTGTTGTGAAAACACTTTTTAGTTGTTACCGGTAGTCGTTATGACAACACTCTTTATCATATGATGTCGCGTTTGAGAGTGTAATATTGCCATGTAATAAATTTGATAATCCACTTGTGGATTAAATATGCAAATTAGTCAGATACGTCTCATACCGTTACATGTAAGACGTCCTTAACGATGTGGCGTTTACTAATGGCCGAATAGTAACATTTTTATAAAAAAAAATCGTGAATAGAATGGGTATTAACTGTCATATGATAGAAAGAATCTTGCATTCGTGCTCATGTACTATTTAATTTATTAAACTCGTTGAGAAAAATTGATTAAATGCTCGGCAGAGCCTTGCATGTTATCCCTTTTCCTCAACTTGTTTAATGAATTGAATACTACATGAACACTCATGTAAGATCCTCTATTTAATCATTATGACAACACACCAAAAAATACAATACAGATGAACCTTAATAAATGTAACACCTTTGGGACGATGAAGAAGCCATCTGATCAGGATCTACATTGTCATTCAGATTGTGAATTTGTTGCAATAATTTGCATCAAGTAATCTGATTGGTTGATAGTCAGAAGTGGGTGTGGCAGATTAAAATTGATTGATAATCAGTAGTGGATGTGGCAGATTAAAATATATAGCAAGACAAGGGTTAATGTGTATGTATAATTTCAGGTACACAAGAGATTCCCAATCTGGAGACAATAGACAACTATATGGCCAGGCTACACTCTATAATCCTAGACTCACCACAAGAGAATGAAAAACTTATAGCTACAGTCAGAGACATTGTAGGGAGACTAAATATAGATGGGTAGGTACAGTAAAACCTCCACTAATGGTCACCTCTGTTTAGCAGCCACCTCTCTTCAGCAGACACAATAATTCCTCCCATAGCATTTTAATATATAGTTAACCTCTGCTCAGCAGCCACCTCTCTCCTCCAGCCAGCAGCCACTTTTCCAAATCTAAATTTCCTCTATTAAACAGCCAGAGTTAACTCAATAGCAAAAAATCGGATGTAAAAGTAGGAATTTCTCTTCAGATGAATTTAATTAATTAAAAAATAATTTTTCTCAAAATTGCCATTGTGATATATGCATAAATACAACATAAGCAAGTGAAAAGAAACATAAATGATGGAGAGGTGTCAGATGACACCTCTCAATCATTTATTTTTCTTTTAGTACATCCATGTTGAGCTGTTTTCAAAAATCACTATTTTTTGTCTGTCAATTTCAGACATTTCCCTCTGTTGATTAGCCACCTCCCTTAAACAGCCAGTTTTGGAGTTTTCCGAGGTTGGCTGTTTAATGGAGGTTACATTGTATGTTCTGTGATTTGTTATTTGTCCAGCTGTCCACATTGGCATCACTGCTAGCGCCCACCCTAATGTTCAAGTCATGTTTGACCCAAAGTTGTGACATAGCTCTTTGGGGAAAATGTTATACATGAGTCCTTCTTGTGTTAAATAATTAAGGGATAACTGTATTCAAAATTGTCTTTTGGGGAGGTAAATTGAAGGTTTTACGGTTGGAAACTTTGTTTTATGGTAGGGCGTTAGCAGTGCTATATGTCAGACAGATGTGTTATCGTTTGTTAACCCACATTGTAACAGAAACCCCAAAACGGATACCCTGGCAAACAGTGCAAGTCTAGATCAGATGCCGCAGAAAGCTGCGTCTGATCAGGTCCTACACTGTTTGCAAAATGTTCAGCTATTTTCCGAATGGATTTTAAAGATAACACAACCTGTCACCCCTAATTTTTGAAATGGACTCCTGCCATACAGAAGGTACAAAAAGGGTTAAATTGCTTGGCTAAAATGATATTGTCTATGGTATTATTTTGATATGGATCTCACTAGTAGATCCACTACATTTATTAAAAATATCGCGCCGTAGCTTCAATACTTCATTACTCAAATAGTGACCATGCTGTGCTGTATGTTTATAGAGTGTCACTGAATTGTGTATTAGTGCATAACATAACATGACATTCAGTTTAGATTATTTTTTAGAAGCCTCTGTGGTGTAGTATGTACGCTTCTCGCCTTGTAAACCAGGGGTCGCAGGATCAATCCCGGGCTTCTCAAGACTTTCAGACGAGTCTTTAAACCAAGATCCAGTCTCTGTATAACCTTAGCTGTTGGTGGGACGTAAAACTCAAACACTCACTCAGTTTAGACTTTTATTGTTTTACTTTCAGAAGTAGCTGATGCTGTATAGATGAAGAAAAAGAACCAAAAAAAAAATGTTGCAGAGGAGAAAAGACGGTGGACCGTACTGTTGACTTCTGTTACATGTTTCATAGTGATAGTAATTCAGTGTTGGACTGTTATGTTTAACTGGTACATACTTTGTGCATAGTGATAGTAATTCAGTCTCAGATGGACTGGTACACAATTTGTGCATAGTGATAGTAATTCAGTCTCAGATGGACTGGTACATACTTTGTGCATAGTGATAGTAATTCAGTCTCAGATGGACTGGTACACAATTTGTGCATAGTGATAGTAATTCAGTCTCAGATGGACTGGTACACAATTTGTGCATAGTGATAGTAATTCAGTCTCAGATGGACTGGTACACAATTTGTGCATAGTGATAGTAATTCAGTGTCAGATGGATTGGTACACAATTTGTGCATAGTGATAGTAATTCAGTGTCAGATGGACTGGTACGCAATTTGTGCATAGTGATAGTAATTCAGTGTCAGATGGACTGGTACACAATTTGTGCATAGTGATAGTAATTCAGTGATGGACTGTTATGTTTCATTGACACATAATTTGTTCTTTGTGGTTGGATTTTACAACACTTACTTGATTGTCTCACTTGTTAACAAGAGTTGAGCAGAAACAAGAGTACCCAAAGAAGATCTGCTTGAACTTTCATTTCATAACAGGGTGCCTAACATGTGACTAAAGCAAGGCTTAAGCCCACAGACAATGGTCTTCACTTTTAGGCTATCCATGTACAGTCTTTGTTTGTTTGTTTGATTTGAGGTTTAACGTCCCCGTCAACACTGTAAAGGTCATTTTGGAGACGTTGCTTCCAATTTTGTGGGACTTTTACCCGACATTGAGATGAAATGACAGCTCAAGCCCTGTCGCCCAATGAAACCAATAGGGTTTATTAGCATGGACGGTCCGCCTCGCACCCCGGTTCCTGGACAGGCTTAGATCCTCTAAGTGGTTTACCAGTACTAGTGTGCGGGCTGGATCCAGCTCTGCGTGGAAGCATCATGCAGCCCATCTATTTCTTCAAGCCCCTATGGGCGGGGGCTTCCATGTACAGTCAACCCTCTTTATACCAACATTGGTTATAATGGCAACATTTGTTATAACGGCAATTTCAATGGAATGACTTCTTAGCTAAACAGTCCCAAAGGTGGTCTTAATAATGGATTTTTTTTTGTATACTGCACTGGTCTACAGTACTGCTATGGCCCTGTGAGATGCAAGTTCTGCAATAGAATATCTAGACACATATGTTCAAAGCATTGGTAGCTTAACAAGCTTTTTATTGGTCAGTGTTAATTGTGTTAATTATACCCCCGGGCATACGAAGTATGCAATGGGGGTATATAGTTTTTGTCTTTTCCGTCTGTCTGTCCGTAAACAATTATTTTGTGTCAAAGATATCTCAGGAACTGCTTCACATAGAAACTTGAAATTTTGCACACATGATCAGTATGACTACTTGTATTGTGGGAAAGAAAATAAGGGCCAAGGGGTCAGGCCTTTTAGAGTTATTTCCCTTTGTAATTCTTGTTTCAGCTGAGGCGATGGCCCTGGCCGGGGCATAACATTTGCGACAGTATATTCTGCCATAGATTGCCGGAAACCTGACGTTATCATGTAACGTCGCTTTTCATTGGCTGGAATTTGGTTTTACGCAGTTCACAGCGCTTGCCGCCTTGTCCAAACTAGTACAATTTTTAGCTTCACAACCAAATAAGTGCATTAAAATGGGGATAACTGTTTTGAAAATTGTCATTTGGGGAGGCAAATTGTCGGTTTTACGGTCGCAAATTCTGCGTCGCCATAAAATGAAATTTCCGACAGTAAAACAGGCGAGTTACCTAGCCAAATGACAATTTTAAATACAGTTATCACCTGATTGTTTTTTTTTTTTTATTACTGAAAATATATGAGAAGGTTCGCAGCAAATAAGTGAAATAATCTGGAAAGGACATGAAACCATAACCACACAAAAACAAAATAGACTTGATGTGTGAAATATTTGTATTCCTGTAAGGTCTGGAAAAAGAACAAATCAAACCTCAAGGAATTGAGAATTATATGAGATATGTGGTCTATTATACAAACACAAAGGCAAAACATATCTTGAATAAAATTGTTTAATTATAAATATATGTTTGTTTCGTTCTCTGATATTTAAAGTATGTTCTCTAAAAAGTGCAACCCTGAAACAAATCCATAACATAATATATCATGTATCAAAGTAAAATGCTATGAACATAACATATACACAATTATATAACAAAATATATCATGTATCAAAGTTATATGCTATGAGCATATCACATACAAAATTATATAAAATCATTTCAAATGTAACATATGTTAAAACCACATATACCCTAAATAAAATCATATCACATAATGTATATAAAAAATTTTTATCACATTTAAGGGGAATGGGAACACTTTCAGGGGAGGCAACTCTTGCAAAAGTATTTTTGTCTCCCATGTCAATAGGGGTCAACTCTTAAAGGAAAGAATTTGCTCCTAAGGAGCAAATTCTTTCCTTTAAGAGTAGACCCCTTTTTCAGTGGGACAGGGCTTATAGAAAAGTGAACAGGAAGTGCCAAAAGTTGTCTCCCTTTGAAAAATGGTGGAAATATCTGTCAGGTGTTCCCATTCCCCTTAACATACCTAAAATGACACCACATAACATATCTATATATACAAGCATACCACAAATAACACTTAAAATCATACCACATATATTATACAAAATCTTATTATATACCCAGAAAATGTCCTGTTTACTTTGTACAGAAGTTACCGGTCAATATTTAAGAAATAGATCAGCTCTAACTGTGATTTGTTGTGTAATAAATCACAGTTTGGAGGTCACTTGTAAAGTAGACAAATCACGAGCGCGTAGCGCGCGTGATTTGTCTACTTACAACTGACCGACAAACTGTGATTTATTACCCAACAAATCACTGGCTAGAGCTGATCTATTTCGATTCTAACACGCTGAAAATCGGCAATAATGTTGTTGTTTCCTTCAAAATCTCACAACTTTTCGCCATTGTTAGAAGAAATCCCGCTAAAATTATCGACTGAAACACATGCATTTACATCCTTTTCTAACGTTCTCGATGCGAGAAAATGACGTTACACCGACTAACGTCAAGTAAATCGACTATTGACGTCATAAATTTGCAGTTTTTAATGACGTCACACGTCACGCTCTTCCGAGCTGTGATTTGTTGCAGAATAAAACACAGTTATTTTGCATTGCCTATATAGGCGCGCTGTGTTAGAATGTTCCATATTGCCCGTAGTCAAGTTCATATTGCCAGTAGATAAGCAGTCTCGTTCACAAGAGAACTACTTTCAAATCTGTGCAACTCAAGATGAAACATCGGCAGCCATCTTCTCGTGCGTATCGACCGAAAGAAAGTAAAACAAATGAATAAAGGTTCTGACCAGTGCATAAAGCACATTTTATGCTGTCAAATATGACCTACCTGCAGTCTGTTTAGATTTTTAATACTTCCTTCTAAGAAAGCAGGAGTATTTTGAAAGAAATATAACCGACCCTTCGGAAAAAATGGCCTCCTGCTTTGGGAAACGTCAATGTTTTTAATGACGTCACATCCACCAACGTTAACGTCGTCTTCACTTTGGCGCCATAAGTCGTGGTTTTTCAACCTGTAAGGAGACCCTTAACGACCTTCATTGTTTTCCATTTCCGACCACTTTAACCACTTTTTCTTTCAGATTTCTATACCAGGCAATGCTGAATCCTCACAAACAGTTCAAGTTTTGGGTATATAATAAAAAGGTTATTGACTTAATATTGTGAAATATTCGGCACTCGTTCATATGGCGGAGACGCACTCGCAAGCTTGTGCGTCCTTCACCATATGAACTCGTGCCAAATATTTCACAATATAAAGTCAATAACCTATAAATATCACATAATCATAGCACCTTTAATACTCTGGCATGAACTGTAAGCATTGGCAGCTTAATCCTTCTCCTGCTGAGCCTGTATATGCCTTATCTTTCAAACAATGTAGATCCAGATCAGATGGCTTCTGAAGAAGCCTTATCTTGCTGTTCATATCAACCCCTATCTTTCAAACAATGTAGAGCCAGATCAGATGGCTTCTGAAGAAGCCATCTGATCAGGATCTTCATTGTTTGTCATTCAGTTTATGAATTTATTGCAATATTTGCATCAAGCAATCTGATTGGTTGAAAATCAGTGGTGGGTGTGGCATATTTAGATATTCAGCAGGACAAGGGTTAAGGAAAACAGTGACGACAGACATTTTTTCCGAAAGCTTGTGACAAGGGGAGACAACCCATCATGTTCCATGCTTTCCAAAAACCAAACCCCGTGGAAAATGTTGTCTGCCCTTTGAGGAAGGAATTTGTTGCTGCGGAACAAATTCTTTCCTCTAAAGGCAGACCCGTGTTGGATTCAGGCAGTTACCACCACTTCCCTGAAAGCGTATACTTAACATTATGATAACACATCCATGTGTCACAGTGCATTCTTTTTATCTCAAGAAGGGCATTTTTCTGAAGAAATTTTATATGTCTCTCATTTATACCCGAAACATGGGCTGTAGGTGCTCGTTAGAACCATGGTTCTAAGAAGTACCCACAACCTGTGTCTTGGAGCAGGAATAAGAAAAAACAATGTAAATGCCCATAAACCCCAGTTTTTTCTATATACCGTAGTAATGTAGGGTTCACAGATGTGTTTATTTCACAGACTTGTTAATGTGATGCCATGCTTTGGCCTTCCTCCATCTGGACTGGACTCTGTGTTGGGTTTGTCAAACTGTGTAGTATGAGATCAGACACCACAGAAAGCTGTATCTGATCGGGGTCTACATCAATTGTTGAAATAGCAGGAATGTAAGGGTAAAATGAGACAGTCAAAACACCAGTGCTGTCTTGTTTGATTTGGAGTTTAACAGCCCATTCAACACTATTTAGGTCATATCGAGCCCAATACCGAGCCCAATCCACACCTTTCCTGGGCAGGCTTATATGTATGTCATTAACGAGTACTGCACATTCTTTTGACAGAAACTGACAACTGCCCTTCTTGAATCAGTGGCAGGGAGAGAATGACACTTATTTCAATAACTTAAAGGTCATGTGACATCACATGGTTCAACATCACTTAAAGGTTGTGCGACATCACATGGTTCAACATCACTTAAAGGTCGTGTGACATCTCCTGGTACAACATCACTTGAAGGTTATGTGACATCACATGGTTCAACATCACTTTAAGGTCATGTGACATTGCATGGTTCAACATCACTTAAAGGTCATGTGACATCACATGGTTCAACATCACTTAAAGGTCATGTGACATTGCATGGTTCAGCATCACTTGAAGGTTATGTGACATTACTTGGTTCAACATCACTTTAAGGTCATGTGACATCTCCTGGTACAACATCACTTAAAGGTCATGTGACATCACATGGTTCAACATCACTTAAAGGTCATGTGACATCGCATGGTTCAGCATCACTTGAAGGGCATGTGACTTCGCATGGTTCAACATCACTTAAAGGTCATGTGACATCACATGGTTCAACATCACTTGAAGGTCATGTGACATCACATGGTTCAACATCACTTAAAGGTCATGTGACATCGCATGGTTCAACATCACTTGAAGGGCATGTGACATCACATGGTTCAACATCACTTAAAAGTCTTGTGACATCTCATGGTTCAACATCATTTGAAGGTCATGTGACAGCGCATGATCCAATATTACAGTAATGATCCTAAGTTTAGGGACTGATAGGGAAAACCTAACAGTACAGACCAAGATCAGAAGTCAGATCAGGGTCTGCACTGTTTGCCATACCATTTGTTCCTTTTGGACTCTTTTGGAGAATTACAGCAAGTGCTAAAATTCCGAACACATTAAGGATGAGCTACACTCTTTGCCATTCTGTCTCCACCTTTTGGATTCTTTACTGGATCGTAAAACTAATTTGTTCAAATTTTAGAAGAATTACAGCAAGTCCTTACTGTGTCCTTATTGTGTCCAAATTTTTCAGATTTTTACTGCAACTGAGCCAGTGTTTGACAAAACCCATAAAAAGACCTGTTTGAATACTGAAGACTCAGATCAGACTGCCAATTTTCACAGTCATATAATAATTATACCCCTGGCATATAGGGGTATATAGTTCTCTCCATGCTGTTCGTCCATCTGTTCATCCATCCTTCTGTCCGTCCGTCCGTCAGCCCACTAACATTTTGGTTAAAGTTTTGCTTTAAAGTTTCCAAGAGATTGTATCTTCTGAATCCTTTGATAGATTTAGTTGATACTTACACTGAAGTTACATACTGGTCTAAAGATTTCATTGATGCATGTCCCAACCCCCACAGGTCAAGGTCACAGACTTAGAAATTTTAAATTTGGTTAAAGTTTTATGACAAAGTTTATAGATGCCTGTATGTTCTAAACTCTAAGAGAAATTCAGTTGATACTTGATTCAGTGTTGCATAGCAGTCCAAAGATTTTGTGATGCATGTCCCCTCCCACCCATGGTGACCTCAAGGTCACAGACTTAAAAATTTTACATTTGGTTAAAGTTTTATGACAAAGTTTATAGATGCCTGTATGTTCTAAACTCTAAGACAAATTCAATTGATACTTGCATTGATGTTGCATATCAGTCCAAAGATTTCATTGATGCATACCCACCCTGCTGCTTCTGTAACATTGATGCCCCCACCACTTCAGTAACTTTGATGCCCTCACTCCCTTGGTCCATTTAGAAATTTTATGTTTGGTTTAGCTTTTACAAGCACATTTATAGATTCTTATAGCATCTTCACTTCTTCATTCATATTAAATACAAGCTCGAAAGATATATCAGAGGGTGGCACTGGTTGGGGGTATACATGATCCACTGGTCGCTTTCTCTAGTAATAATAATGGGCCTTATTTATAGAAGGTAACACATTTAGTACTAGTACTAATCTTCCATGTGGCCCTCTTTTCCTGGGTAGGAACCAGTACCAAGCAATGTGGATGACATCTCTTGCTCAAGGAAACAACACTTGATGCATGCGGGGATCGAACCGGGTACCTCTCGATTTCAAATCTGATGCTTTACCACAGCACCTCAGCACTCATTTATCAGTCTGCACTGTTTGCATAAACTTTCTTCAAGGACTGTGCTTTTAACACATTTGGTACCAGAAACCACGAAATGCGGCGTCTGATCATACAAAATTTTCAGCCAAATTCCAAGGTGTTTTTGAAGAAAACCACCTGACACCCCTAAATTAGGAAATGCACCCCAGCTATATATAATGTGGAAGATTCCATTTGGTACAAAAAGGGGTTAAAAAAAGCACCAAATGAAGTTTCTGATCAGACTAATTACCTAAGTGTTTGCTGCCTTGCAAGGGTCTTATTATTGGGGTTGTCTTGTGCTGGCTCAACTTCAGATTGTCCACTGGTTACCTCTTTTTTTTTCCCCCACTAGTGGCCATGTATGTTGCCTACTTTATAACGTTTGCCCCTGGCCATTTCTATTTCCCTAAGCCTCAATTAGCGGGGTCCTCCTGGGGCAGTTCAGCAATGCAGCTAGCCTGGTGAGCAGGTTTTTCCTTAAAATTACAATTCTGTTTTTGCCTTTGGTGTCTCTGATGGGAGGTGTGGGATATTTGTGTTGATTCCGCTTTATTTTTCATCTGTTTAAAAACTATACTAACAACTCTACTTGCACCGTACAAACTCATCCCACCAACTTTCCTTCACTTTTATTTTGCCCCCCCCCCCCTCCACGCCCACCACCCATAGGGGCTTGGAGAAATAGACTGGGCTGCATGGTGCTTCCAGCAGACCTGAAATCAACCGCGTACATGAGTACTGGTAAACCGCTCGGAGGAGGCAAGGTGGTGCGAGTCAAACTGTCCATGCATATAAATCCTATCGTTTTCATTGGGCGGCAGTGCTTGAGATGTCTTTTCATCTCAGTGTTGGGTAAAAGTCCCACAAAATTGGAAGCAACGTTTCCAAAATGACATAAAAAGTGTTGACGGGTATGTTAAACTTCAAATCAATCAATCAAATTCACTTTTGCTTCAACTAACACCCTTCAACACTTGGTTTACTGGAACTCGTCTGTTATCCCCCTTGGGGGTTAATAGGTAATGGAAGATAGATCAAGAAGCGGGACAGATGGATGCATAACGAAAACACGCCTATACAAAAACATTGTAAACTTTACCGCCCGAAAAATGAAAATTTTATGACGAAAAATTGTGGTATTTTTCTTATTTTTGCTCAAAATAAGATTGTGGGTACTCGTTAAAACGATGAGGCGGTTCTAACGAGTACCCACAATTTATATTTTAGAGTAGAGGTGGTTCTATTGTGTACCCACAATCTATATTTTAGAGCAGAAATTAGAAAAATAAGGTTTACCCCTGTAAACCCTAGTTTCACTATATAAAAGTGGGGTTCAAGGGGGTGAAAATTATATAATCATGTTTTCGTGATGGTCTGGAGGGCATAACAACACCTCATAAATTTCTTGTGGCGGGCATAAAAATATGAGTAGCTGTTGCATTTGCAAAAAGTATTCACATTTTCCAGCAAAAATACTAGATAGTATAAAATACTGTAATACCAGCTAAAATTTTGACCACCAACATTGAGATAATGTAAAGATGCATTAAACAACTTGGACTCTTAGATTTGACATGACGAAAACATGCATATATAATTTTGACCCCCCTTGAAGCCCACTTTTATATAGGTAAACTGGAGTTTACAGGGGTAAACCTTATTATACCCCAACAAATGAAATTTGGGGGGGTATATAGGAGTGAGCTTGTCGGTCGGTCTGTCGGTCGGTCTGTTGACTTGGTTTCCAGACGATAACTCAAACACCGCTTCACCGATTTTTATAATTTTTGGTACACTGATGTAACATCATAAAATACAGGTCAAGTTCGATTTCCACTACAATTCGTCAATTTTCGACATAGTTATGGCCCCTTTCAAGTGAAAAAATTGCAAAATGCCGCTGTTGTACTATCAAGGCAGTTTTTGTGGGGGTATTCATCACCTTTAGTGATAGCTCTAGTTTTTCTTATTTCTGCTCTAAAATATAGACTATGCGTACTCATTAGAACCGCCTCGATGAGGCGGTTCTAACGAGTACCCACAATCCATATTTTGAACAAAAATATGAAAAAAATCACAATTTTTCATCCTAAAATGTTCATTTTTTTGGCGATAAAGGTTACCATGTATTTGAATAGGCGTGTTTTCGTAATGAACTCTGTGTCTGCCCAATCATGATAGTTGTGTCATATAGCTCATGTTATCCTGCCCCCGCCCATCAGGGCTTGAAGAAATAGATGGGCTGCATGATGCTTCCACGCAGAGCGGAAACCGACCGCACACGAGTACTGGTAAACGGCTTAGAGAATGTAAGGCTGCCCAGGCAAAGCGGTGCGAGTCGGACCCGTCCATGCTTATAAACCCTATTGTTTTAATTGGGCAACAGGGCTTGAGATGTCATTTCATCTCAGTGTCGGGTAAAAGTCCCACAAAATTGGAAGCAACGTATCCAAAATGACCTATACAGTGTTGACGGGGTCGTTAAACCTCAAATCATACATAGCTCATGTTATCGTCTGGTAGCCACATGATTTCTTTTCCTGAGGTGACTTCCAAGCCAGCTGACACTCCGTATTTCACTGCGAATTGACTCCCAGACATCTCCCATGATGCTTTTGGCGTGTACCTGAAAAGAACATTGACAACAAAATGATTTACCCAAAAGACGAGTTTCTGTGCTTTTATCATTGCTGGAGAATCTCATAATTAGGACCCTTTGGTGTCTCTGATGGAAGCTGTGGGTTAATTGTATCGATTCCTGATCATTGCCTCCACTTCTATTTTGAAATGATATCAATTCTGATGTTAACCCATTTTGTACCGGAAACCCCCAAAACGGGTAGTTGGTAAACAGTGCAAGCTCAGATCATGGCATCTGATCCGGGCCTATACTGCTTGCATAAATTTCACCAAATTTCCAAATAAATTTTGAAGAAAATACAACCTCAGACACCCCTAAATTTTGAAATGGGCTTGTGCTATATATGAGGTGGAAGATTTCATTTGGTTCAGAATGGGTTAATCGATTAATAGGTAGATGCAGTCAACAAAAATGATCATCGTTTCTGATTTGCAAGAAAGCGATTAGTCAGTAAGTATCCAAGGTTGTCTAAAATAGCTGGGTGAGCGGCACACACTGTAGACCCAGATGAGATGCCGCATTCTGCAGCATCTCATCTGGGTCTACACTGTTTGCTCAGGACTGCCTTTCCGAATATATACAGTAAATTATACCATATGATGAGTCATGCTTTGACAGCTCGAGGGCCAGGAATGTTTAAGAAATGAAATTTATTTTTCTGTAGTTCATGGAAGTATGAACGCAGTGGGTTGCGTGCAAAGTAAATGAACCCCGAAGGGGTTCATGTAAACTTTGATCGCGAGCCATTGTTGTTCATACTTTCATGAAAAGCAGAAAAATTAAGTTTATTTTTTATATTTACATTATTTGCCCCTCATCAATGGGCGAAAAAATGCTTGTATGGAAAACTTTTAAAGCTGAAAAACATTTACATGTACACGCTGTTTTTCTACAAAGAGCGGGGCAGCGTTGACGTCATCAATGCCCGTAGAGAACAATTGTTTAGAATGACGTCACTTAACGTCACTGAAAATCATGTGATTCGATGCGTTCATGGGCGTATGAACGCAATTGTTTTCTATAGGTTTACATTAGACTTTACACTGGAAATGTAAATATAGAGTTATGACCAAATTTTCAGTGATTACTAATCGATTACACATTGACAGAACTGATAATCGTTTATCTTTTCAGCTCTGATTAGCCAGCCATACAAGCAAGTGTTACAAAGTGTTTGAAGTGTATGTTAATCTTACCCTGTACTGGTCTTCCTTCAGTCTTATTTCTTCAAGCTTCCGTGAACGCTACAAAACACATTATCCATGTAATGAACACCATTTTGTCATATAACATTGCTGTGTATAACCCTTATCCTGCTGAGAACGAAAACCCCAACCTAGGCTTATAGTGTTTTGTTTGTTTGATCTGAGGTTTCACGTCCCGTCAACATTGTATAGGTCTTTTGGAGACATTGCTTCCAATTTTGTGGGACTTTACCCGACATTGAGATGAAATAATATTTCAAGCCTTGTCGGCCAATGAAAACAATAGGGTTTATAAGCATGGACAGTCCGACTCGCACCGCTTTACCTGGGCAGGCTTAGATTCTTTAAGCGGTTTACCAGTACTCGTGTGCGGTGAGTTTCAGCTCTGCGTGGAAGCATCATGCAGCCCATTTATTTTTTTCAAGCCCCAATGGGCAGGGGGCCGATGCTAACAGTGTTGATCCAGTTCTGAAGAAACCATCTGATCTGGATCTACAGTGTTTGTCAAGTAGTTTGCGAGCTGGACAAATACATTATATCAAGTCGACGTGTAATCTGATTGGTGGATAGCCAGAAATGGATGCGGCTGTATCAGTTAATAGAGCAGGATCAGGGTTAAAAACATACATTGCTATGGACAACGTTTTAACCCTATGCGATATTATCTATCTATCTATCTTTCTCTTCAAACGGCATACACCCTCAAATGAGTATTACTTGGCGGGTTCCCCGCAACATGCGATAAAAGCAAGAAGTTAAAAATCAAAGCGGACAGGGAGAACAGAATAAAAGTGCATGCATATTACGCATGCTACATACCTTTTTGTAGGGATGGGGTTCGATTTACAGCTCTTTCAAGATTATTACACTTATTTTGAGCCAGTCAATAATCAGAGAAGGGTGAAAATCAGAGAAACCAAATAAAAAACACCTGAGCTTCTGTTGCAGAACTTAATTGGCACGTGTAGTGGTTATGTTACTCGCCTTGTAAACAGGGATCGCAGGATCGATCCTGGGCTTCTCCAGACTTTCGGGTGGGTCTTTAAACCGAGGTCCCGTCTCCGTATGACCATAGCTGTTGGTGAGATGTAAAACTCAAACACTCACTCACTCTAATTTATACTGCAAACAAATGCTGAGGGTGCTTGTTAAAACCATCTCACTGAGGCGGGTTTTATGAGTACCCAGTACCCCTGTTTTGTTTAACCCTTCAGTTCCTGCAGTCCAACATTTTCAGTGGTATTGCAGGACATATTTTTTCTGTCTAGTCCCCAAACAATGAAAGAATCTTTTTCTTGCATACACTCTCCGGGATCCTGGTAGTAAAGTCATTTAGATTGTAGGCATGTAAGATTACTCAATTTTTATCTGGATAGGATCACCAGACTAGGCCAAGACTATTCGAGGATAAAATCCAGTATTTCCTACAGCGGCTAGCATACGTCTATAGTCAACCTACACTTAATAGCAGAATACATATGACCAAAGACATATAATTCTCTAACTTTTGACTAAAATAAAGGTCCGTTCCGGTTATTCCAGGTCCGTTCCGGTTATTGGGTCCATTCCGGTTAGTAAACGTACCCTATTGTAAGCAAACAGTGTAGACCCTGATCATACGCCGAATTTCCCACTAAATTAGAATGTCAATACACGGCAAAGGTAATTGATTTAACTTGCCTCTGATGCTAGAGGTCCCGGGTTCGATCCCCGGCAGTGGCGATAAAATTTCAGTGTTCGAACATGCTCCATTGGCATCATTTGTAGGGATGAATGTTATAACGTGCACCCCTCCTCCCCCCCCCCCAGTGCAGGGAGAATCATCCCCTGTGCAGGTTAAAGAACCCTACCGTAATTACATGATTACTGTGTAGGCTTTCATCCTGCAAACACCCGGATTGTATGTAATGTACACCTGCGAGTAATGGGCAAATGTGACCGATCGCGGTATCCGTAGAAAGAAAGAATATTTAAAGTATGGACAACATCAGGTCACAGGCAAAGTTTAAGTCAAGTTTATTCATTTCTCAGGTTATACATACATAAATACGTATATAGTTAATTACTAGTTCGTCTCTCATTACTGACAATGACCATAGGGGCTGCAATGACCAATCTGAATCATATTGGAGAAATGTTACTATTTGTGTGTTCTAAGATGGCTGGTGAGACCGATTCTAGCTCTGAACTGTCTATTGCAAATAGAGCAACAGAGGCTAGAGGGAGACGTGTTGCGTCTCATGTTGTTATATGTACATTTAACAACATGAGACGCACAACTTATAGCAAATACAAACGAGAGAAAGATGGATGGATGGACAGTCAGAAGAGAGAGAGAGAAGGAAGGAAGGATGTTGTTGTTGTTATTTATTTATTTATTTTTTGTGACACGGCCTTTCAAACATCACAACACTTAATAATCAAAAGAAAGAGTGAAAGACTCAATGAATGTTAAAATTACATTCAACAATTCATTTCCTAATTGTTGCCATGGTGACTTACCTGATACAAAATGACTATGATAAAGCTAACTTGGAAAATGACGTAGATCACAGCAAATGAAACAAACACGCCAAAATCCATTCTCGCCTGAAGATCAGCATCGTAATGCAACCGGGACAAGATGGCGTGCCAGAATGTGATTAGACCACTGAATATCATGCTGATCAACACGTAACGGTCCTGAAAATACAGAAAAATTCCACTATTAAGACCACCAAACATTAAGTCTAATTCTGCTCTAAAAAACCTTATTTAGTAGATTGCAGTTATTCGTCTTTAAGACCACTTTTGAACAGTCCCAAGGATGGTCTTAATATATGAATTTTGCTGAATTTTCAGTCGAACCGCAATTACCAGAACACCTTCGGAACCATGAAAGATTGTTTGAGACCGAGGTAGTTTGTGTCACTGAGGGTACAACACAACACCAGGTCTTGGGGCATGCAAGGTTGTCTTTTTGTTTAATGTGTTTACTCATTAGAATCACCTCATCAGGTATGGAACTTTTTCTAGTAACTCAATAACTTGTTTGAAACAGTCGGGCCTCCGAGCCTAGTGGGTAAGACCGCGGGCCCTTCATCATTAGGACACTGTGGTTCGAGCTTCTCTCTGGTCAGATATGATTTTTGTTTGTTTGATTTGAGGTTTAACGTCCCCGTCAAGACTACAGGTCATTTTGGAGACGTTGCTTCCAATTTCGTGGGACTTTTACCCGACACTGAGATGAAATGACATCTCAAGCCCTGTCGCTCAATGAAACCAACAGGGTTTATAAGCATGGAAGGTCCGACTCGCACCGCTTTACCTGTGCAGGCTGTCCTTATGGCCTTCCTTTGTTTAGGTTTCCATTATGGTCTGGTCGCTTAATGTTTGTGTTTCTTTCCCTTTGGTGTCTTTGGTGGGTGGAGTAATTGTATCGTTCCATATCTTTGTTTTACTTATACTTAGATCCTCTAAGCGATTTACCAGTACTCGTGTGCCGTCGGTTTCAGCTCTGCGTGGAAGCATCATGCAGTCCATTTATTTCTTCAAGCCCAAATGGGCGGGGGCTACGGGTCAGATATGATACGCCATGTTCTACAAGGGCAACTTTTTCTCCGGATAATCCTACAGAACTAGGAATCCGTATCAGATGGCTTATGGATCCAGAGAAGCCATCTGTTGTGGAGCTTTACTGTTTGTTATACATGCGGTGAATTTTCAGGAATGAATTATATAGAGGATCTTACACGAGTGGTCATTTCATATGAAATTTATGAAACGAGCCTTCGGCGAGTTTCATAAATTTCATATGAAATGACCACGAGTGTAAGATTCTCTTTATCATGTGACTACTTTAAATTGGATTTAATCACCTTTTAATTTGACAAGTTTTCTACGAAAAATGCATTGTTGACATGGACGTCGTCATGACGTTACTTAATCCCGCCAAAGTGTTATTACACGTGTGGTCATACGATATTTATTACATGACGTTATCCACTGCTTATCAACGACGTCATATGATAAACCAAATTATTGATAGTCAAAATGGGTGTTGCTTAATTAGTTTATTCAGCAGAACAAGTGTTGAAGTTTGCGCGGTGACTTACCAAATGTGTGAGGTAGGATATTTTCGGAATACTCTGGTTTGTTACAAAACGGAAACTGATTCCTGACAGAAGCAAGATGAAAGACAACTGTAGTCGATTTTGTGTCAAGGACGGATCAACCGCAAACGTTGTAAATGCAAATATATTCAGCAAGTTCTGAAAATATAATGAAAGCATATCGGTAATGTGATGGATATCCCCGCAGGCCATGCGTTATACTGCCATACTACTACTACTACTACTACTACACACACTAATAATAATAATAATAATTTAGACTTTAGTTCAAGAGTTAAACACAATTAGAACATTCGATTATTGCGATGAAATATGTAATCCCTAACGTTGTATCAATACCCTTTCAGTTTCAGGCCAAAGAATGTGCACTGTACTGGTTAACCGCTATATGTATAAGCCTGCCCGAGAAAAGTGTGGATAAGTAAACTGACCGGCTCAAAAATGGCCTAAATAGTGTTGAGTGGGTCGTTAAAATCCAATACAAATACGAAAGACCAAATTTTTAGATGCAAAACTTGTGATATTTTTCTTATTTCTGCTGAAAACAGATTGTGGGCATCGTTAGAACCAGTGAGTTCGCACAAACTATGTTTTGAGAAGAAATATGAAAAATATCATTTTTATCTGAAACTTTTCATTTTATGGTGGTTGATACGAGATGAAATAAAAGCCTATCTAGTGCTTTTGCACGTCTAAATTATTTTTAGTTGGCATATGGCAAAGAGCGCGACTAAAGTATTTTAGATGAAATGTGGTAGGCAAAATATGCAGCACAGACATCGATCGTGCATATATCATGCGCTGTATGCATGAGCGGTTCGCGGGGAAATTATTCGCCATACAGTAGGCCGCTATAAGTCTGATTTTCATGGGATTTGCCCAAAAAGCCGCCAAGATATATATTTTTCATGCCAATCGCATTGTTGTGGTGATTTGTACTGACGGGAGTTATACCATTGATCTGTATAGAAATTTCATCATTTTTGGAGCGTAGCTGTTGCAGCGTAGCTCCAGTGAGATTACTTTCGGTGTTACTGCATATGACCCAATCATCAGTGAAAACATAGTACCCCGTGTTAACATAGTAGATTATTACGCCATGCGGTATCTTATAGACTGCTTCATAGACCACCTATTTCAAACGGAATAGATGAATATTTTTAATAGACGAACTGTGTAGCAGTCTAATCTTTTTATAGTTCAGTTCATATAACCCAGTTTACAGCCCATAAAGGCCCAAACCTGGCAACTTGCAAACAGGACAAACCCAGATCAGATACCACAGAACGCAGAGTCTCAAAATGACCTGCACTGCAAACTTACAAAAAGGTTCAGCCATTTTTGCCAAATATTTCGTGGAAGCCACAACCTGAGATCCCTGATTTTAAAATGAACTCATTCCATACTGATGTAAGGTGTTGAGGATTCCATTCGTTTAAAATGGGTTAAAAGTACGCAGTGTGGGTCGATAATGTATTACCAAAATAAGACAGTTGGAATGAGTTTGGACAGGTGCACGTCAAGGTTTATATTGTAAGCAGTAAATTTTGCAGTTTAGACACAGATGAGACGACACTTATTGTAGCGTCTGATCTGGGTCTGCTATGTTTGTCCCTAAAAAGGCTGCTAGACATATACTCAGAGTATGGGTTAATGTGTGTGTGAGGGGGTGGGGAACAGTGTTACTTTTTTAAAGCCACCTGTCTGCGTCCTAGGCATTTGACCATAAATAAAGCAAATTATCAGCTCAGACGCAAGTTCGATACCTGCCGGGTTCGGCAACATTCTTTCCAGGAGATTGATCGTGAACCCTGTTCCACGTTGATTCTATCCCTTTCGCTGATTCAAGAAGGGCAGTTGTTGGTTTCCGGTAAAAGACTGTGCACTGTGCTGTATTGACAATATCTAACCAAAGAAATTGCCTTAATGCCAGATCATTTCATAAATGGCCTTGTTGAGGCAATTTATTTATATATAATAATAATGGAGTATAATGTCTAAACCTCTTCAAATATTCATATGGATTGATATTGACAATAACTAACCCAAGAAACTGTCGTATGCAAGATCACTTCATAAATGGCCTCACCGATGCAATATATATTTAGAAAAATGTTAACAGAGTATAATGTTCAAACCTCTCTGAATATTCCGATCGTTTTTTGGCATTCGGATTGATATTGACAATACCTAACCCATGAGGCTGTTTAATGCAAGATTACTTTATGAATGGCCTCGCCGAGGCAAAATAATATAAAAATGAATACGGAGTATAACATCTAAACCCGGCTTTGATCATTTTCGGCATACAGGTTGATATTGACAATACATAACCCGCAAAATTGCCTTATGCCAAATTACTTTACAAACGGCCTCGCCTAGGTAAACTGAAAAATTATTTCGAAGTGTAACTTCTAATCTACTTGGAATATTTTGACAACTGTTAGCATACAAACAGATAATGTACAGATCTAACCAACGAGATTCCCGAATGCCCAATTTCTTTATTTTAGCCTCGGCAAGGTAAAAAATTCACCCACTGACACGGTCGTATAACTTTCAAACCGACGGGTATATTTTTAGAATGTTTTGCATGCAGATGTAAATTGACAAGATCAAGCTAATGATATTGTCTAATGCCAGATAGCTTTATAAACAGCCTCACCGAGGCGATTTTTAAAGACTGATTACGGATGTATAACTTAAAAACTGCTGGGAAAATTATGCTATTTTTTTCACATGAAGATAAACATTATCAAGACGTAACCAAGGAGAATGTCTAATGCAAGATAAATAACCTCCCCAAGGTAATTTTTTAAAAAACTGAATACATAAAATAACTTTAAAGTCGCCAAACAATTTCGCAAGCCGCAGTTATTGCACGAACTATAGCTCAGCAGAAATCTTCAAGTAAACTGTAGAACTGCATGGTTGCTGTATTGCTCAAAAACATTGATTGTGAGTACTTGATAAAACTGCCTCGTCAAGGCGGTTCAATCAAGTCCCCGCAATCAATGTTTTGAGCAGAGATAAGAAAATATCACAATTTTGTATCTTAAAATTTCCATTTTTTTTTTTCCGAAAAATTGACAATGTATTTGTACAGGCGTGTTTTCGTGATGGCTGTTGCGGGGTCTACACCTTAGCGTGAGTTAATTTCAATAAGGTCTTGTTGCTTTAACACGACTTCTGGCCCAGAATGGCTTCAAACAGCTATGTTCATTGGATCAATATGAGCCTGAATTAAAATACCAATCAGACGCTAAATCAAATTATCAAAGCTACGCTCCATCAGCACTTTCAGTGCTTTGATTAATGACAGATCCCATCTGTCTATTCTTGCTGTCCTACACGTTTTTAAGTAATTCCGGCTTTCTTCCGGCTTTGACTGCCATAGAAATATGAGTCCGCACAAAATATAGTCCGGTTTGGCGCAGTAATCAAAATTGTACAAGCGTATTAGTTATCCTATAAGCGTAATACAAACTTTTGAAGCAGACGACTTGACGATTTTATCTTACGATTCAGCATTTCAAATGAATCAGCTGCATCATGCGACGGGTTTGGCGAAAACATTATACCAAGATCAATGCGGCGTCTCCTCAGCAGTCTGCTCAGGTTTTACACTGTTTTTTATCCGTGCTGTCAATATTTAATCCTTAAAGACCAGCCTGCCGTTGGACCAGGTCAGCTGCAGACAAGAATATTAATGGGTTTTCTTTCTGACTTTCGAGGTCAAGTTTAGGTCAATTACAACTTAGGTGTATATTGACTTTGCGTGGAGAAATTGAAAAGAAAGGCTGTCCCTTTCGACCCTGGAATATGGTACAGATAATTAGTGTAGGCCCTGTGATTTAATTCTAAGTGTCATATATTTAGCAGAATGGACGAGCCCAACTTCAGTGATGGAAGAGTGCAATCCAGAAACTCAAGGCCGGGAATAAATCAAAGCACTGGCAACGCTCATGCCGATTGTCTCTAAATACAGGCTGGTCATGAACGGGGACTTGAACTGATTCGTTTAACTAATGCAAAAATGTGTAGAACAAGATCAGCACCGTGTTCTGTTGTGTTTGATCTGAATTTACATTGTTTGCCAGATCCAACATTTGATTCATGTGGAGATTTTACAGATAACACTTACATGTACCAAACACTGACAAACGACGCGGCTATGTTTAGGTTGATTTTTGGCATTCGACCTGAAGTTGCTAATAAGAAAAGCGCGTCAGTGCTAATGTCTACGTGACTATCACTGACTTGTCAGAGTAACTTTTTGTCTTGTAGAAAATAGCCGCAGTGAGATCAGGGTATTCCATAAGATGGAAGAGGGTTATCCTGGAATCATAGTGTGAGCTTGGCAAACAGTGTAGACCAAGATCAGACGCTGCAGAACGCGTCTTCTTATCAAAATCTGCACTATTTGTTTGGAATTTCAGAGTTAAATGAAACAGTTTAAATCTCAACCTAGGACTATTAATCCAACCTAGAGCCTTTGATTCTGAAACCAAACGATTACAATACGCTTAGGTACCATGTCCTTAAGCTAAAAAGGTTAAATCAATCAACCGTGACGTCTGGTTAACAGTCCGGCCACGTTGATCCTGTGCACTAGATTCACACCAGTACAGATAGAAACCACATGTTCAGGATCAATCGTTTGAAGGATAGAGGGGAGTGCTCTGATTCCTTCTGTTTCTACACTTCCACCAATTTTCCTCTTTCTCATCTGTCCTTTACTTTAACCTACGATCTCATCTATATTTTTTCTCCCTTTCTCTGGGAGACGACACAAAATTACCCACATGGGTTGACGTGTCGTTAAACCCAAATCAATTAATAATCGAATAATTAACTGACAATGGTCGCGTCATGTTGCGCTAATCGCAAGACAAACGATGCGATAGTGAAGATTGGTTGGTTGGTTGAATTGTGGTTTAATGTCCCCGTCAACACTATTTATGTAATTTTGGAGACGTTGCTTCCAGGGTTGTGGGACTTTTACCCGACACTGAGATGAAATGACTTCTCAAGCCCTGCCGCCTAATGGACCCAAAAGGCTTATATGCATTTGACGGTCTGACTCACATTACTTTGCCTGGGCAATCTTAGTCCTTCTAAGCGGTTTACCAGTAAT